>CM053276.1:64789599-65364599 GCA_028583415.1 Protea cynaroides
TCCTTACTGTGGGGTCCACCAAAAACCTCCTCGAAGTAGTAGTCAAAATCCAAACCTTGTATTGAGATCCACCAACCTATCGTATGATTTCACTTAGGCTCTTGGACACTAAGGACCATTTTAGCTCTTTCTCAAAACACTATAGAGAGCATGCTGGGGCTAATTAACTATCATTTTGTAGCGAGTTTCACTCGCTTCCCCTGTACTTTTCAAACTTTCTCTCACCTCTCCCACTTTGTTGCCTACACTCCAGTAAGACTTTGTTCGGTTAGGGATGGCAAAAATGGGGTGCTTACTCTCATGACTTGGAGTTAGCGGCAATGATTCATACAATCAAAACTTGGAGACATTATCTATACGGAGAAGAATTTCAGATTAAATTGTATTATAAGAGTTTTACTTATCTCTTCACCCAAAAAGAGTTGAACATGAGGCTAAGGAGATGGTTGGAACTCCTGAAGGATTAAGACTGTGATATTAGTATCACCCAAGCAAGGTTAATGTGGTAGTTGAGGCTTTGAGCAAAAAGGAGAATAATGAAGCCAGAAGGAGGACCTAGTACAAATGTTGCCTTATGTTTTACAGTAACATATTCAGATTTAGAAGAAGAACAACATATGATAACAACTTGAGATGATCCAATTGAGCAAGAACTTATGGATGAACTTATAGAGCAATAGTTCCTAGCTTGCATTTGTAGTGTTAAAGATCGTCTCTGATTTGATGGACGAAGTAAAGGCAATAATTTTGTTAGATCCATATCTAAGAACGAAGCAAGAAGATTTAAAGAAAGGAAAACCTAACTCTGACTTACTTTAAATGCGGAGAAGGTCCTGAGATACAGAGGAGGATTATGCATACCTGAAAGTGAAAAAATAACTTGGATCATAGATACAAAATAATGCTAAAATCCCATTCCATTTTGTATTGGGTACATCCTAGAAATACAAAAATATACCAAAACATGAAGAGATTATTTTGGTGGAAGGGAATGAAAGTGGTTGTGGCTAGATACGTGTTCCAGTATCTGAACTACTAGCAAGTAGTGGCTGAAAGACAAAGACCAGCAGGCTTACTATAACCACTACCTTAATCAGCCTGAAAGTGGAACTGCATTACAATGGACTATGTCACCGGTTTAACACTGACTCCCAGATCGGTTAACGCAGTTTGGGTGATTATTGACCGCCTTATATGATGGCTCGTTTCATTGCTATACAACCTCGGTGTATTTTGGAACGGCTAGCTAAGCTATCTGTGAATAATATTGCCAAATTAAATGTTATGCCTGAGAGCATAGTGTCAGAGAGAGGCTCATGCTTTACCTCAAAGTTTTGGGAGGGACTATAGAAAGCGATGGAAACAAAATTGATGTTTAGTACTGTATTTCACCCTCAAATCGACAGACAGTCAGAGCGGACTATATAGATCCTAGGAGGTATTTTCCAAGCTTATGAAATTATTTTAAAAGGAGCTTGAGTTGAGAAGTTATTGCTAATTGATTTTGCTACCAAGCTACCATATAGATGTCTCCTATGAAGCATGGTACGATAGAAATGTCGAACTCCTTTGTTTTGGAATGAAGCCAGAGAGCGAAGAATTGTAATACCTGTCGAGTAGCAGACAAGATAAAAGAAAAAGGGCCAAGACAGCTCAAGGTTGTCAGAAAGACGCCAAGACCTTGAGTTCGCCGTAAGTGACAAAGTGTTCTTAAAGATATCACTTATGTGTGGTTTAAAATGATTTGGAAAGAAGGAAAAATTGTGCCCTATATATGTTTTGAACCTTATAAAATTTTAAAGAGTCGTGAAAAAGTTGCATATCAACTAGCTTTACCGCCATCCATGTCTAGTGTGGACGACGTATTTCACATGTCTCTATTGAAAAAGTACGTTAGAAATCCATCACGGGTATTGACTGTGGATCCACCGGATTTTATAGAAGACTTAACTTTTGAAGGGGTACTAGCCTAGATCACCAGTTGGAAGGTACAACATCTCCAGAGCTAGGATAATTATTATGTGAAAGTAACCTGGCAAGGCCAAAATGTGGAAGGGGTTGCATGGGAAGAGGAAAAATGTCATGCAGAAATAATATTCCCACCTATTCGACTCAGAAGGTACATCTAAATTTTGAGGATGAAATTTTTGTTAAGGGTGGTGGAGTTGTAAGATCTGTACGCCACGAACTTGGTCTAACCTTACGTTCTCGTATCGTGACTGGTCTTCCCATCATAATCGGCTCAAGTAAACCAATTGTATGAAGAAACCACAAGATGAGATAAGCAATAAGTCAACTTTAGTGCGTGTGGTTGACTATTTAAGTTTGTGTTGAAGCAACCAGTCAAAAAGTAAAAATCAATAAATTTTAGAAGTATGGTCGCATTTTTGAGGGGTATGGTCGACCGTATGGTCGACTAAGTTGTGACCGCACAACGTGTGTTAGCATGTTTTGGTTGTATGGTCAACGGATTATGCGACCGCACGATCGACCATATGAACCCAGAACTGACTCCGGGTTTAGGAAACTTTCTTAATTTGAGGAGGACTCTTTCTTAATTGAAAGAGGACTCTATATGGAGGTTTTCTTCTATATAAAGGACGTCCCTTAGCCTCTCCCACTCTTTTAGAATCCAAATTGAAACTCTAAACCTCAGAAAGAAAGAAAGAATGGAAGAGAAGGAGAAGGAGAAGGAGATTTAGAGAAGAAGGCTGAGAGGAAGGTTTTTGTAGAGAAGAGTTTTATCTCTCTACAGCAAGCTTAAGGTTTGGACTTGACTCTGTAGGGTAGATCAGATAGAATAGGTTCTTTTCAAGTTGATATGTGGAACCTAACCCAATGATTTTGGTTATGAAATTTTTAAGCAAAACCATGAGAGAATAGGTTAGGGATAATTGATAAGGATAAACTGTGATTAAAGGCCATAGAATGATTTTATGATGAATCCCATTGATGAGCCAAGAGGAGGAACTCGTATGAGAAGTAAAAATTAACTTGACTACATATGGTTGTAGCTATGTTCGACCATCGGATGAGAAGAGAGTTGACCACAGCCATTCGAAAAGAATTCAGGAAACGTATGGTCACAGGTACGGTCACATATAGTGCGACCATAGGGTATCGACCATACGTCATATGGTCGCATATATTGAGACCATAGGGTCGACCAAAGGGTATCGACCATACGATAACAACAAGTATATTTTGAGGCGAAACAAGGTTTTCAACTACTGTAACTTAGTACAATCGAACCTTAACTTAAATACATTAATTGTTTAGGTTCCCAATAGATTCAAAGTGACTTCCAAAGCTAGGGAAAGGAACAAACATCAATCAAAGGTGAGGGAACAAGACCTAAACTAATTGGATAATAACAAACTGTTTTATTTTATTTGTCCAATGCAATGAATGCTTTTATGCTTGTATGTTTGTAATTTGCATCTCACATGTCATCAAATATTACTGCTATTTCGGCTCTTGCATATTTATTTTTGTTTATTTATAATACGATCTTGATGATGCTAGGAATAGGAATGTGATTTTGTGTGTGTGGTTAATGTGTTGGATGCGAGTGGGGCATCAGGGGGAGGACGTGGCATTATGGTTCAACCTGGTCACCAGACTCTAGCTCTATCTCTAGTCTAGTCTTTCCCACTGACATCTTCGTATAGCCATTACCTTAGCAGAACTATTACGTCATAGGGCATCAGGGGAGGTGGTCTCAGACCGTGTGATCTTTGACTCTGTCGGGGGGCCTTAGCTCTATCTCTATAGATGTATTGAGGGATGCTGTGGTGAGGCCTTGGATGCATTTGGATGGCATTAGGATTGTTTAATTGCGAGCCCAGTTTGCGAGCCCTCGCCAGTAGGGGCTTACGTGTTGGTATGGGTAGGGCATCAGGGGAAATGTTGGCGGTGTGTGATCCGGACATTTTAGCTCTATCTCTATTTCATAGTGGGTGCATGTAGGACTGCAATGGTGTTTGATCCATTGGGCGGATTCACACACTCGTATATAGAGGTGCAGTAGCCATCAATCCTTTCTATAGCACATTATAAACTTACAAACCGGACCAAAGATGTGAATTGAATGCATGCATATGAATGCTATAGCACATTATAAACTTACAAACCGGACCAAAGATGTGAATTGAATGCATGCATATGAATGCATGCATATGTTTGTTGCATTGTTTTGTTCACTCATTAAGCTTGTGTTGGAGAGCTGACCCTCACGTGCAATTCTTTTTAGGTTACAGGTATTACTGTCGAAGATTATATCGATGCGGCAACATATGGACAAATGGTGGCTATGGATGTGCAAGCTGTGGAGGCCGAATATGACTTGTCAAGCGAGTGTTTCAACTATGTCTACGCTTAGTAGTTAACTTTCATATTTTGATATTTGTAATAGTTTGTTATAATTATGTTTTGGTTACTTAGAGATAACTGGTTTATTATTTACTTATCATTGTAGACATTCAATTCATTGTTAATAAGACATTCGCTAATTAATTATTATCTCTGATTATTACTGTGGAATGTATTTTGGTTTACATGGTTGGCACAGCCTATACGAGATCCTGGTTTGAACCGTTGGTTCTCATGAAGGTTCATCACACCACTGATTAGTCCAGAATTGGGGTGTGACAGTAACCCTAATTCTATACACCCTTGTCACTAGATCCTTGTAGATCATTCGTCATATGTTTTATACAGTAGTGAAATTAGACTACAATCTCTAATGGCTATGAGTCCAACCTCACACACATCCTATCCTAGTTATAGTGATGAGAGGACCTATTGTTGGTTTCTCAACGATGTATGCTGGAAACTAACAATGAGTTCTTCTTCTCCTCCTCTCTTCTCCTTTTACAGCCTTCTTCTTCTCCAGAGCCTTTTCTTTCAAATCTCCTCTTAGTTCTAGAGTTTCTGATTAAAGTAAGAGAGAATGGGCATAAGGAAGTTTATATACGGAGATAAGTCTCCTATTGTGACTCCACTTCGTTTAGGAAAGTGGTTCACTTCAATTAAAAAATATTCTAAATTCTTAGAATGTATTTATGCTTGTCCGATCGCACAATAAGTAGATCAGACAACCTCAACAAGTCTGACCGGACAAGGTTTAAGTTATTAGTTTCATACCGTGTTGTGTGGTTCTGTCATCCGATTACCACGTCCAACCCAGTTATGAAGGGAAGACTTGTCACGACATGTTAACCTAGGTTAGACCGGGTTAGTAGAGTGCGGGTTTTACAACAGTATTAGATACTTTCATTGTTGTAGAGGGATCAATACTATAGCTGAGAGAAGCAGCCAACGAGAGAAGATCTTATATCTGGAATAAATGACCTGGTGTAGTAGCTAGAGAGGCTATGTGGGATGCTTCACACATGGCTCAATATAGATTTGAGTATTTTGTTATGTGTTCTCCCTGGAGGTCTCCTACTGATGGCAATGCCGAAGATGGGAGTACTTTCCATAGAAGGATTTTGTAATTTCTTTTTTTGAATTTTTAGTACAAATTTGTTTTCTAGCAAAACAAAAAAGTCTATCAACTTCTCTGAGCCCATAAACTCGGTTGTGACATTCTTGATTTTCTTGGGCATGCTCTCACTACTTCTCAAAGCCTAGTCTCCAGCTCAGTTTTCTCCTTTTTAAGAGCTGAAATTTCTTTTAAAGCTCTTCAGTCTTCTACTTCTCCTTATCAACTCTCAGCTCCTCTTCTTTACCTTTCTTTCTCTCATCTTCTACAATTCTCTTCTCCCTCTCTCTCAATTGCATTTTTGGTCAACCTCAAATTCCTTGATAGTAGAGTTACCTCTTGGGTTTGTAACAACTTCTGCTCAGTCATTTTAGAGAGACTCAAGCCTCCACACAACATTATGCACAGGTTTATCAGCTTAAGTCAGATCAATAAAGTCATTCAGATAAGAGACTTAAAAAAAAAAACAATTCAAAATTTAACAAAGTATTACTTACATTGCTGAAAGAAAGGTATATTGACTCGGTGAGTTGTCTTGGACTCATTGAGTTCCAGAATTATTGATCTTTGGGCAGGTAGGTCCCACTAACGAGTTCTCAAGCAATTAAAGACTTGGCAATCCCGTAGTCTGAAGTCTTCACCATCCAAGTCAGGACGAATATCTCACCCTCTTCTATTCCCTCCAAGTTGATATGAGGGGAAATGAAAGGTGGTAGGAAGAGGAGAAGATTGAGAAAAACTCGATTGAGCCTCGATTTCTAGCTTACCTTCCTTTTTCTCTCTGGTAGGCTCAACATCCTTGACTCCCTTGTCTGTTATAGAAGACATTAGAACAAGCCCCTTGCGTTTAGGCATTTTTGAGGGCAGATATCGGCTGATCTAGCTAACCGAGGGGAAGTCTTGATGACAATCCCCTTCTATGAGGTGCTTTAAGGAGACACCTTCTATTTCTTGGAGAACTCCATTTCAATCGCTCCCTTACCCTTCCTTTTAAGGGCTCCCATATCTATCTTTGGCTTTCCCACTACAAAACACAAGAGATATACAGGCTTCAAATTTTGAGTCGGCTATTAAAGCAAAGGAGTTCAAGAATTCTACTTAAGGCTTACCAAAGTCTCTCTCTACATTGTCGTGAACTCGTCCTCATCATCGGCAACACTGACTTTTGAAGATAACTTGAATCCAGCGTCTAAGCTCGTAGCAGCTCATGCAGAAGGATGACAAAATGTTTCTTCTATTGGGGGAAGACTTTCAGTTTGAACTTCAGGGAACTCGTAGTATACATCTTTCCCCCCAATAAGTCCATACGGCTTCAAAACACTATTGGCCATCAGTTTCTAATGGTTTAGGTTCTAACCTTTTGTAAGGTCTTTGCCAGAATTATATGACTCTAGTCATATTTGGACAACTTGGGCTTCTAATTCAGCCTTTGGACTTCGGGAAACCTCTACAGATTACCAATTGGCATATTCATCTTGTCAACTCTACCTACAAAGAAAATTTTTTTGTTCCAGTTATGAATGAAGGAACTCTTGGAACTTAGAAACTCAGGGGCCTTAAATCTTTTTTTGAAATAATACCAGCAGGTCTTAACTTTGCCCTCTGGTTTTTCGGCTACTTCCTTGTCGTTATTTAGAATGAACATATTTTTAAATAAATCGACAGATGCAGCCCTCTTGCACCTTTTGAAGAATATTTTAAAGGCCATAATTTGGCACCAAGAGTTCGGCAACAGTTAAGCAGGGGAAAGTTCATAGGCTTTCAAGATTCTAATGGCTTTAATGGGAAGTGGAAGTCTGAATCCAGAGAATAGCATTTCTTCATAGACACTTATCTCTATAAGGCTTAAGTTACAAGGAGCTTCATGTCTGCCTGGAAGTCGGCTGACATATCTTTTGGGGATTTCGTATTTATCGTCCAATTGGTCTAGACCAGCTTTGGTTAAGTCTGATCGATTCGTAGCACAAGCTAACTCATGCTAGGAAGGACCAACAAAAATGGCAGGGGCTGGAGGATCTGAAGAGTTAACTACAACTACTTCGGCACTCGATAAATTTCTTGCCGTATAGTCTCACTAGAAACAACAATGGTGAGACGGCCTAACTCTTTTTCAGGGTTCTTACGTATATCATTAGAAGACATGATTAACAAGGAATGAGAGAAAATAAAAACTAACTATTTCCTTGGCAAAAGAAGTTGACGATTATTAAAGTTGTAGAGTGGCTTTCGTAACAAGTAAAGAAGTTGGGGCTTGAAGATGAAGGAAAATCCCCAAACCCTTGCTTTTATAGGTTTGCAAGGGTTACAACCCTTCGAATTTCAAATATTTTGAATCCGAGAGCAATCATGAAGAACTATTAAATCAAACTTTAGACAACTTCGAGGGGATGTCGATCATTGGCTGCGAGTACAATGCACCTCATGTTATCGGCAGCTTGCTCATTAAGTTAAAGCGAACTATGTCTGCTTGATTTCGACATTTCTGCATCTTATTATTAGAAAAGGATGCAACTTTACATGTGTCCTCACCCCAATACTCAATAGATCAAACCAGCATTTAATTAAGGTCTAGACGTTCAACAAAATTAGGGATTTGAGCCCAAAAATATTTTCGAAAAGGTAACCATCGTTTCAACGGATGAAGGTTGTTGTGTAATGTGGACTTTAAATCAAAGCTTAACTCTAAAGGAGCATTTAGTCAACTTGCGAGTGATTGTTGAAGTCAGCCAAGGAAGTATCAAATATTGAATTCGGTATTACAATTGCTTTCTCACATTTTTAAAAATCTGAAAAAGCAAGGGGCAACTGTTAATACTATATTCCACCAACCAATTGTGGAGTGACAGTGTCCAAGAATTTGAGGACATCAACAACGCAGCACGTGTCTTACACATGGTAGAGTGCAATCGAATTAGGAAGTTTCCCACTTTGGAGGGATACGTTCCTCAATCGGTGCCTATAGGCCTTGTTTAATGGACCTGTACGTTGGCAACTACTTTCATGATGATCGTAAAATCATCATCCAACGGTGTACAGTTGAAGGCACAATTATCAACCGTTCTACAACTAAAAAGGGTAATTCGGACCACGCCAGACGGTTAGACACTCCTATATATACTCACAGAAACAAAGGTACAAGGACGGATAATTTTTCCACTGACTCAAACCTTACCCCACTCTCAAAGAAGCATTTCCCCTTCATTTTGTTTCATACTGCTTGCTCTGTAAATTAACTTAATCATCAGAGTGGCCACCGGATTACCCAATCCATTCCTCGGTGAAATTCCATTTGTCTTTAAATTCTTACCTTGAACTCGACTAAACCGTGTGAAGTTGGTTTGTACATGACCAACTCGGATACAACGTGATCAATTTGACCAGAAGGTCCACAATACGGCTAGACCAGTTTTCAACGGCAACAACTGGAACTAAGCTTTCAGAAAGAAATTAATGAAAAATATAATTTTAGACATTAAAAGGAAAGTTAAATAATACAAGAAGGATCATACAATTGAATTAGCCCATCAAGAACCCAATTTGATAAGTGATTAGTACAGATTCCAACTTTTTTCTAGGGGAAAGGCAAGAATGATACGGAAAAAAAAAAAAAAAAAGGAATTTACAACCTAAGATAAAAGTATCCTCTTCAGTCTTTCTCTATCAAATTTAAAAGACATGGAGGAGTGTTTTCTATACAAAAAATTTGTTATTATGCATGTTAACAATACAATTTGGTTTTACCGAACGGTATGGCACGTGGAAAACTCGTAAATGTTAGAATTACATTCACATTTATCCACTGATTTACATCCTTTTTTGCCCAAAAGGCTAGAGAAATTTCCATGTTTAATTGTTGTTTCCTTTTTTGCCATTCCATCTATGTAGCTGGAAAAGCATAATCTTATGAGCACCCTAGGTCATTACAAAGTGTAAACTTTAATAATTGGTAGATCTTAAATATGAGCACCTTAGGTCACTACAGTGTCAGTTTTATTAGAAGATGGCAATTTGCATAGTAGACATAGATATGTTTTATGTATTGAATTGCTTGAATGACACACGTATAGGTATCTCTAGATTATGACACCTTTTAACTATTCTTATCTTCTTATTTCTTAAGGGTTTTAGGTCAAAGGTAAAATAAGCTTTTTACAATCTTTTTGAAAATAATTATCTATTATGTCATTTTCAAAATCTGTTATTATCTAACACGTTTTTCAATTCAACATGAGAAATGACAATTATTACATTCATTAAAAAATCATTGTATCATACTGAAATAAATGAAAATTTCTAAATTACTTGACCCGTCAATAAGAAAGTCCTTTTACGTATAATAATAGAGTAATGGGTTAATTGATAATCATGTTTGGCTTTGCCACGTGCTAACCTAAAATTTCCAAAATTTTCCATAACTGTAATGGAATTACATTAATTGCTAAAAAAGAGTACAACAAACTTGGTGATACACGACTAAAATGGGGCACTAAATTACAAGTGCGGCATATTAATACTCCCACTTCGTTTTCAATTATCAAAATGGAAAAATCATTTGTACATGTAGTAGAAATAACTGCCATACAAAAAGGCTCTGATGGATATAAAGGGAAAGTCTGTGCCACGAGAGACAAGACTCTTAGCATACATATGTCTTGGGTTGCTAGAACTAATCACGTGTCACATGTTTAGAGAATAAAAGTAAGCAATGGGGAATTTTTTTTTTTTTCTTTTTTTTTTGTTGAAAAGAAATTCATTAACCAATGAACTACAAAAGTAAAATAGCTTCAGCAACTCAAGAGGGGAAAACATTCAATCAAACTCAATATCGTTCCTTTATGTCTGGTTGCAAGGGAAATTGAAGGGAAGGGACGAGAAATTTTTTAATTTAAAAAAAAAACTTTTATAGTGGTAACACAAAATGATTGCATAAATTACTTAATTTTCATAACATATTTAATAATGATACTAATAAGATATAAATTTTATTTTAATTTTTAAATGCAAGGGATTTAAATGCAAAATGAAGTGTAAGTTAATAACTAAATATGAAAGGATTTGGAATTAGTTAGAGAGCAATGTGATAGCATGTGTTGTAATAATTACAAAAATTTCTTTTTTAAATTACTAGTTGCGTAGTTTGATTCTTTTTTTTTTTTTTCTCTTTTTGGGAAAATTACTAGTACCACTTTTGGACTTAGGTCTAAATACACCAAGTACCCTAAAGTTCTCAATAATTATATGTACTATCCTTAAATGCCAAACATTGTTACATAGAAGCCTATTCCGTTAGGTTTTTTTCTGTTAGATGCTGATGTCAGCACGAAATGTATTTTTGAAGGTAAAAAATACCCTATGGGTATTGTGAAAAGACCATACTAGCATTTTGTGAAGTGAAAAGACATTTCGACCCTTTCACTTACTTTCCCTTTTTCCTATACTTTCTTCTCCATTTTTCCTAGCTTTCTTTGAAATCGCAAACTCATAGAGAACCAGCGGTGACTGTCCCTCCAACTCCAATTCCCTTCTCCTCCACTTGCATTATTTGGAGGAACCAAACCTCTTTGGGGCAGAATTCACCCCAGGATTCAAGGAAGGAATTGGAGGTCAAAAGTTTGTTCCAATACTTGTAGAAGCAGCGGCATTGGAAGACGGGGGAGATTGAGAAGTGAGAGAGGATTCTCTCTGTTAATTCTTCATTTTACAATTAAAAATGAAGCACCGGCCAAGTATTAAATATACATGAGACAAATTCGAACAACATGCAATATAAATGTGTAACCCCGAGTTCAATAAAACAAAGACATGAAATTGAAGGGTACTATTGTATCATCAATAAAAAAAATTCCAACGGAAAACAGTTCTTGAGGGATTTCTCACATCAAACAACTAAATACAATAATATGCAAATCTTGAACTTAAAGCCCATTATCATTGAAATCTTTGTTCACCCTGCCAACCCTCTTGATTGAGTGTCAGCACTTTAATGGTTGAACAATTTAAACATAACCTAATAGAATCCCAGATTCAAAATCCCTCGTCTTTCATTAGCTCTTTGCAAAATTTGTAGACTTTATTAACAAGATGCTACCATCTACAATTACCATTGGAGCCACTATAACTAACCAAAGCGTCCATCGCAATGCTATCCATTGTTGCCCTAATTATAACAATCGCAACCCTTTTTTTCTATCCTACTGTCAGAACCACAATTCTCCTGCAGAGGCACACTGTCGTCACAAGTGAAACGCTTCAAGGGAAGCAATGCCTCTAGAACCCTAACTCTCAAACTCAAACTAAAACTGAAACCTTTCATCTCATCATCGATGCTGGTTCCAGTGAGGGAGGAGAGAGAGAGAGGATGCTGGTTCCAGTGTTTTTATTTTTAGAAGATAGGAAAAGTCAGTTCAACATATTTTGCTTGTAAATTGGCTTTAAATTTTTTTTACTTAACATTAAAATATGGGATGCAATTATAATTGTTGTGAACTTTAGGGTAGTAGGTGTATTTGGAGCCAACTCCAAGGGTGGTACGAGTAATTTTTTTTTCTTTTTTTCTTTTTTTCTTTTTTTTTTTTTTGATAAAAAATAAGGGTAGTCTTACTGTTTTAGTATTCCGAGAGACCGGTTGTCCATCTTGTTGATTTAATGGTTAAACTCTAAGATGACAAGTTTAGACGGATAGTTTTTTTTTTTTTTTTTTTTTTTTTTTTTTTTTTTTATCAAAATTAAATTTAGGAAGTCGGACCCAAAAAGGGGGAGATTTTGGTGGAGAGACTGAAACCGATGCCCCAGCCTGTGATATGCAATCTAACTAAGTGGATTCTTTTTACCCAAAAAAATAAACAAAAACACTAAATGGACTCCTAAATCTAATCAAATTCGAGCTCTTAATCAAGGTTACTTAGATTAAATGGATTCTTACTTTATTTATTTTTTTACCAATTTATCCCGAGATAGACTTATTCTCCACTCCTGTAACTCTCCATTAATTCACATTCCACCCTAAAATCCTGCGGACTCCTCTCCAAGTAAAGCAGCAAAAGAAGAAGGTCTTTTCTCTCCCCAAGTAATATCAGGTATTTAATTAGCTCTTCTTCAATGGCTTTGGTGCTGTCTTTTTCTTTTTCATGTGCTCTTCTTTATTGTTGATTGGATTTTAATGATCAACCTTACGAAGATCCCATTGGATTTCGGAAGCTCGTAGCATTGGTCCTGATAAACCCCAATTTATTACTTCTTCTCCACCAATAATGCCCAGATAGAATTAACTGGTTTACTTCAATCTTAAAAAATTTTGATGCTTAGCTTACATCATCATCTAACAGATTTCATCTAATGGATTCAGTCTGTTTGTTACATGTTTTTTCATATATTTGAATATTTCTCTATTTTCAGTTTGCCCATTTCATCTTGTAAAAAAATATTTATTTTTCTCTACATTTTAATAATTTTTGTACTGTGATTGATCAACTCTATTTAACAACCAGCCTTACAAATATTCAAATTGGTCAACTCTATTTTGTTTGAAATTTGGGAAGTAAAGCAAAGACACTGGGCCGGTTTACCAATTTAAAAAAATTTCAGTTTTATCCAATTTATCATGTGCCATATATTTTTCTTACCTCTAGACATGCTACAGTACAAAACTTCTCCTCGCATGTATAATGAATATGCATTTAAAATACACCTGTATCATCAACCAGCCTTAAAATTATCCAGATTATAATTCTTGTAAGCTAAATTCGAGGGGGATCATTCTCCAACTTTGTTGCCCTACACCAGCAGGCAGGAAGCGGATATTTTTATTTCTCCAAGATGGATAATTATTTTATCCCACTTGTGTCTTGACATGTCTTGACAGAGACATCCCTACCATAGACTTCTTTTTTCTTATTCAATTGATATTTTGCTATCTAACACCCACGCAGAAACTACCAACGAAAATATATATCCACAATTGCAATAAGATCTCAAAAGTCCACATTCATCCAACATAAAAAAAAAAAGAATTTAAAAGGTCCACGCGCTATTATGCATCACTCACTATAAATTATGGAAGGCTTTAGCGGTTTAGCAACCCATTAGCCGTTCGCTGTTGCGTTTCTGTCTCTTTGCAAATTAACCGTGAAATAACACTTGTACACACAATCTCACAATCTCTCTCTCTCTAGAATATAAACTAGAAACAATGTACAGAGTAGCAAGTGCCTCGGAGTATCTAGTGATCACCGGCGTCGGAATTCCAGACATAAAGCTCGCAAAGAAGGCATGGGTCTTACCAGGTCAGTCCTATACCAAATTCGACCTCTCCCCTGTCAACTACACCTTCGAAGTCCAAGCCATGAGCAGAGAAGCTCCCTTTCATCCTCCCTGCAGTCTTCACCATTGACCCTCGCGTGGATGACGAATTCAGCCTCCTCAAGTACGCCAAGCTCATTTCACCCCATGACAAGCTCTCCAACCACGTCAAGGAGCTGGTCCAGGGCATTATCGAGGGAGAGACTCGAGTTCTTGCTGCCTCTATGACCATGGAAGAGGTTTTCAAAGGTACCAAAGAGTTCAAACAAGAAGTCTTTGAGAAAGTCCAGCTCGAATTGAACCAATTTGGGCTCTTGATTTACAATGCTAATGTTAAGCAACTGGTCGACGTGCCGGGTCACGAGTACTTCTCGTATCTTGGCCAGAAGACCCAGATGGAAGCTGCAAATCAGGCTAAAGTTGATGTTTCAGAGGCCAAGATGAAGGGAGAGGTAGGTGCAAAACTCCGTGAAGGGAAGACTTTACAGAACGCGGCCAAGATTGATGCAGAGACGAAGATCATATCGACACAGAGAGAAGGAGATGGGAAGAAGGAAGAGATTAAGGTGAGAACGGAGGTCAAGATTTTTGAGAATCTGAAAGAGGCCGAGGTGGCCGAAGCCAACGCTGAGTTGGCTACCAAGAAAGTTGGGTGGACTCAGCAATCGAAGATAGCAGAGGTGGAGGCAACCAAGGCGGTGGCCATTCGTGAAGCAAAGTTCCAGAGGGAGGTCGAGGAGATGAACGCGTTGACTCGCACGGAGAAGCTCAAGGCCGAGTTTCTGAGCAAGGCCAGCGTTGAGTATGAAACAAAGGTATGCAGTCTTCTTTGTGTTATAGTAAAATTTTATACAAAAACGTGGGTGTTTGGGAAGTTACAATAATTGGGTACATATGTAATTTGAATCAATATTTAAATGACTCAAGGTGCAAGAGGCGAATTGGAAGCTCTATAAGATACAGAAAGAGGCGGAAGGAGTTTTGTATGAGAAGGAGAAGGAAGCAGGGGCACAGAAAGCAATAGCAGAAGCAAGCTCTTATGCCCGTCAACAACTTGCAGACTCAGAACTATACGCTAAGAAAAAGGAGGCTGAAGGGCTTGTGGCTCTTGCACAGGCACAAGGGATCTATCTCAGCACCCTCCTGGGAGCCTTGGGAGGTAACTACGGTGCATTAAGAGACTACTTGATGATCAATGGTGAAATGTTTCAGGAGATGGCGAAGATTAATGCAGAGGCCATGAAAGGTTTACAACCCAAAATCAGCATTTGGACGGGTGGGAACAACAACAGTGAGATGGGTGATGGTGCAGCTGGGAGCAGTGGCACAGCCATGAAAGAGGTGGCCGGGATTTACCAAATGTTGCCCCCCTTGTTTAAAACAGTTCACGAGCAAACTGGGATGCAACCACCGGCATGGATGGGCTCAATACTAGACTCAACTACCAATTAAGAGTCTATTAATCAAGCCAGTGAGAAAATAACTCGTCTCTTTGGCAAGTAATAATTGTTCAAGTTGCATTTATTTTTCTTTTGAAGATTCTCAATTTAAAAGGGTTTCCAATTGTAAATGCTTAAGTCAATAATACATTTATACTATAACTACAGAGTTGTCATCTATAGCTACGACTAGATGCCCACCTAAAAGATCAGCCACCAAGAAAAAAATTCCGTCTGGTGAGACTGTCAATCTAAAGTTATTTATAGGAATGGCAACTAATCAATTACATGCATAGGTTTGGTTTGATCTATCAAAACAATCAAACCGGCTCAATGTAGCTGGATCTCTGTTAGTTAAAACTCGTTTTAAACGCGTACCGTATAGTCGTATCATACTCAACCGTTTAGTACGTGTATTACTGTATTGATCTAAAAAATACTTTAAAATACTCCATACTCCGAGCCTTGCAGTTTAAAAAGCGTTTAATACGCATGCTGTACTGTATCCGTATTTTAACATGCATCTTCAATGAATAATGAGTCTATTAATCCCATGTCATTTAATATTCTTATTGCCTTCTATATGTAACCGATGTGGGATTAAAGGCTGTCATTTCCTCATAATTGCTTCTAAACACATTACTTTATTACTCATTAGGGTGGGTTGTGGGCTATGGGTCATAACAAATGTATATGGTAGGCCACCATACATTGTTCTCTCTCTCTCTCTCTCTCTCTCTCTTTCTCTCTCTGCATTCATGTTTGGAGTTTTGGATAAACATAAAACATCATTTAACTGCTTGAATGAACATGATAATTCTTATCGTTTTATGGCTAAACACATCATAAATGTTATCTGTTCCTATTGATTTAGGTAAAATTCTTCAATTTATGGGAGTATATTGCCCTTTTTTCACCTTACTATATTACATCTAATCCGTTTAAAACCCGTACCATCCGTTTTAGTTTTTATGCCATTCCCAAAATGTTTGACCCTTTTTTTACCGTACCGTTCTTGTTTTGTTCAGTTTAAAACCCGTTCTGTCTTCTTTTTTTTTTTTTTTTTTTGTCATTCCTGTTTTAACTAACTATGAGCTGGATTATCTTCAATATCAATCTTCCACACTTAAATATTGCCTTGAGCAATTATCTCTCTAATGAAATAATACCGAACATTAATATGCTTTGTCATCTCATAATACATCTAATCTGTAGTTCAGTTAATAGCACTCTAACTATCACAATAGACAATAATTACTCCATGATCTACAATGAACAAATCAAATAAATCTATAAGCCAAATGGCTTCCTTCACTGCCTTAGTCACTACCATATACTCTGCCTCTGTAGTAAATAATGCAACTGGAGTCTGTAAAATAGCCTTCCAACTAATCGTACATCCACCAATGGTAAATACATGCCTTGTAAGTGATCTTCTCCTATCAAGCTCACCTGCACAATCTGAATAAAAAAATCCAGTCAAAACATCATTGTTTCTCAAAATTCTAATTAAACATTAGAAGTCCCCTTCAAATATCTAAATATCCATTTCACAGCGTGCTAATGAGTTTTACCAGGACATGACAAATATTTGCTCACTATACTCATTGCTTGTGAAATGTCAGGACGGGTACAAACCATAGCATAACATAATGGAGCCAACTTCACTAAAATATAGAGCACATGACATAAACTTCACCTCTTTATCTGTCTGGAGTGATAGAGCAATTAAAATTCTAAAATGAGATGAAAGAGGAGTACCTACAGTTTGGCATCTGTCATGCCAAAGCGCTTTAATAGTTTCACAATGTATTTCTGCTGAGATAGTCACAGCTTCCCTATTTTTATGTCCTTAATCTTCATACCAAGAATTTTGCTTGCTGCCCCTTAATCTTTTGTTTCAAATTTAAGCTTAACTATGCCTTCAACCTATTAATCCCATTCATGTCTTTGACTGTAATCAACATATCATCAATATAAAGTAGCAAATAAATGAATAAGCCATCACATAATTTTTTAAAATATATGCAATAGTCATATTGGCACCTATAATAAGCAAGACTTGTCATAACTGAATCAAACCTCCTATACCATTGTCCAGGAGACTGCTTCAAATCATATAGGGACTTCTTGAATAGGCAAACATGTTCCTCTTTTTCTCAATGACAAAACCCTAGGTTGATGCATATAAATCTGTTTATCTAGTTCAAACATTCAAGAATGTTGTCTAAAAATCAAATTGTTCCAATATCATGCGTAGCAACTAAAACAAGTAAGACACAAATAAAGCTATGCAGGAGAGAAAATATTATGAAAATCAACTTCGACCACTTGGTTATAGCTCTTTGCAACCAAACACACCTTGCACCTAGCATCTTCCCCTTCTAGTGTGCTTTCCTTATTTTTTTAAGACCTATTTACACCCAATTCTCTTCCCTCTTGGTGGCTTGACAAGCTGTCAAGTTTGATTTTATGTAGAGATTCAACCTCCTCATTCATGGCAATTAACCACTAAGTGGAACCAATTGAAGAAATTGCTTCTGAATATGTCATAGGCTCATCACTTTTGAATGATTCTACAACAAACAATCCATAAGAAACAATGTCAATGATATAGGGGATAACAACCCCCAATGGAATTTCGACACGTGTATGGCGTTTGATAGATCTTCAAGGGTCAAATCTAAACCAATGTCAAACCTGAAAGAGTTGGAGACGAAATTGTCTAACTAGGAGCCTTAGCCAATAGGCCGAATCTAGCCTAAGAGGGTAAAGAGCCTCAGAGCCTCAGAGTCCTGCAGCCTGAAACAGTTAGAGCCTCGGATCCTCGGAGGGTCAGAGGCCTCGAAGGAATAGGGTCTCGAAGGATGAAACCTCGCAATAAGTAGAGCATCATGGGTGAGCCAACACAACTCGCACGAACTGTATATGCGTGCGTGATAGAGGGCCCCACCCGAGAGATCCTCCTTTCAGACAACAAGATTCTCCATGTGTTGACCATGGAGCAATCAACAGAATTTGACAGCGGAGTCAACCCCGAATGATCCAGCAAGAATCCTCCTAATTTCCACATCAGCGTACGTGGTTCACGCTGGCAAGAGGACATCTAGCCGTGCCAGGAGAGATGCCAAATCTTCCAAACCTGGACCATCTCCAACCTATATATTTTAAAGACGGACGTAGGTAATCACACTCTGAATCTCAATCTCTGAACTCAGATAGAGAAAACTACCAGAATCTCCTTTGATAAAAGGGATAGCCTTTCACTTCTATCCCACACTGCTTGTCTGTCTAACTTACTTATCAGAGTGGTTAGAGGGTGTCACAACCCGACCATCATTGCAGTGTTTTTACCTCCAGTGCAGGAAAAATGATCGAGCTAAGGACCAATGAAGTTCGGTGCGATAATAGTTTGGCGTCATCTGTGGGAAAAGGTGGCAACTCCTGTATCTGAAGTTCAAGTAACATTTAGAATTTCTGTTGGTGAATGTCATCGATTGTGACTCAATACAAAAAGAGAATGAGTGCCAACCAGCAACCATTGAACAACAATCCTGGGAGGAACCTACCTCCAAGAAATAATCTCTTGAGGGGCACACATCCACTAGAGGGTATCCCTGGGATAAATGAAGCCAGGATTCCCATCGTAGACAACTTTTCTCTCGAGGCAAAAATCTCACAACTAAAAATGTGGCGCATCAACTGGAGCTCCCGACAAAGCGGCTTATCGATTAGCCCCCCACGATAAATGTTCAGCCAAATCCTAATGTTAGGGAACAAAACAAAAGCTAAGAAAGAAATCAGGGCCAGTCCGAGCTTCGCGAGCATCAAATCCAATGACAAATCAGGACCAACTGCGGCACGCAGGTGGCGTGCAGAGAGATGTCCCCGTGGCACATCCACCTAGACCATAGAGGTAGGCAAGCCATCATTCCAAAAGAACGACAGGTGCTATGTCTGGTGGCTCCTACGGTGTGAGCTAGGCATCGTCCTCTAGCACCTCGACAGCAAGTGTTCACATGAGTGTGAGTAGAGTTATGGCCTCGGAGCGCCTGGGGCCTTTACTGCCTCGCCATGAAGATTTCCAAGCAAGGCTTGATGTGGCCAGAATATAAAGAGCTAAAGCAAAGGCCCAGCCTCGCTAGACTGCAGCAAATGTAAAGCAAGAGCTTCGAAACTTAAGAGCTCGACTACAGCTCATGGAAGAAGGTCTGTCGAACCCAGCACAACAAATATATAACACAGAGAGTGCTTTGTTAGAGCACATAATGGGGACTCACCTTCCCTAGGGCTTCACTATGCCTTTCGTTGAAGCTTATGATGGGACGACAGATCTAGAGCACCACCTTGATATGTATGTGGCCCAGATGGCCATCCATGCATACCCAAAGGAGACAACCTGTCGTGCCTTCCCCGCCACCCTAAAGGGACGGGAAGATTATGGTATGGCACCCTACCCAGAAGATCCATCAACTCCTATGACGAGCTTGCAGGTAGTTTCTTGAACCACTTTCAAAGTCGACAGATTCAAAAGAAGACGTGGCATAACTTGAGGGACTATGTCCAAGAAGAGGGCAAGACACTCCGAGCGTTCCTTGATAGGTTTAATTTGGAAGCCTTGCAGATTAAGGGCCTCGAAGACTCCGTCCACAAAACTACTCTCGAGGATGGCATCAGGGATCTAAACCTAAGCTTCTTCTTGGCCAAGAAACCTGTTGCAACCCTAGCCATGCTATAGGCGCAGTGCGAAAAGTATACTATGGAAAACTTAGCTACCAAAAAAGATCCGGTTACAGAAGCCGCCACTTCCTGAGTTAGAGAAGAAAAAAGGGGAGAAGCCAAAGGACACTACCTTTATGGGGGAACCAACCAAGAAACAGAAGAAGACAAGATGACCGAGGAAGAAACCCCCAACTTCCAACCCTATAAAGATTATCATCTACTTCAGAAGACCAAGACGGAGATATTTATGGTCAAAAAATCTCAAACGACCTTCAGAAAGCCAAGAAGGATGAACCCTGACGCTCGGATAAGAAACTCGTGCCTATTCTGTGCTTTCCACAATGAGCATGGGCACACTACAAATGAGTGCCGACACCTTCGGGATGCCATCGAGGAGTTAATCTAGAAATGCAAGCTCAGGGGATATATAGACAAGAAGAGGCGGGCTCCTCCTGGCGTAGGGGCTATTGTATCCAAACCTGACGACTACTAGACTAATGCAGGAAAGGATAACGGAAGAAAAGATGATGAAGATAAGGAAGATGGGGGCATTGGGAACACACCGTCCCCAATAAGAACCACCATCAGGGCCACATACATGATAAAAGTGGTGCCTTCGGGGCAAAGAAAGGAGCCGAAGCAGGAGGATAGGTAGATGAAGTCTGCACACTTAACCTGTAGTAACTTTAAATGATCTCTATGGGTCCAATGCTTTGATGAAGGAATGTCGGTTGAACCTGTATACGGTCATGGCTAACCCAAGGTTAAAGCATTGCTAAAATATTGGGAGAAGAGATACCAGCAAGACCTTTCGAGGATTGAGATCGGACTCCCCCAACACATTACAGCTGCTGGCCTTGACACACCAATTCAGAAAGTTTGTTTGGTCACCAGATTCGTACATAATCACTGGAGGCTTGGCAACAGGGAAAACCTTGACGAAGTCAGTGAGAGCATACGCCAGAGTTAGATATGATCAAACTTGCTTCAAAAAAGTCGAGGATAGGTGATCTCATGATGTTCAGTGATGACCACCTTATAAACACCGTATCACCTCATGAAGATGCCCTTTTAATCGTGGCGGTAGTAGCAAATTTTGATGTCAGTCGTATCATGGTTAACACAGGTAATGCAGCGGACATCCTATACTACCCTACTTTCCAGAGGATGAACTTCACTGACGAGATGTTTGGGCCCACAGTCCACTCCTTGATTGGGTTTACTGGTGATTCTATATGTGTGAAGGGAGGAATCTGCTTACCTTTCATGATTGGGAGCAAGCCGGCCCATAAAGTAATCAATGTTGAGTCCCTGGTAGTTGATCTTTGAGCCAGCTACAATGTTGTCCTCGGACACCCTTTCTTGCATAGGCTTTGGAGTTGTCTATCTACCTTCTACCAAGTTATCAAATTCCCCACAGATCATGGAACTGGAGAGTGCAGGGGAGATCAAAGAATCTTGAGACAATGCTACGAGGTTGAACTAGGATGGGCTACTAAAATTATGAATCTCGATGAAGCCGAATGAAAGATTGAAGACCATAAGGGAAAAGGAAAAGCCTCGGTCTAGACCATTATGGTTAAGGACCTTAGAGATTATCTATGCCAGGAACGAGGGACACCTGCCAAAGAACTTGTCCAAATTCCCATCTTAGAAGACTTCCCTTAGCGCACCTTTCAGGGAGAAATACGGGAAGACCTCATCACCTTCATCAAGGAAAACACAGATGTATTTGCATGGTTGGCAGCAAACATGCCAGGCATTGACATAAACCTCGTGGAGCATCGCCTCTCCATCTACCCCCAGCATTGGCCTGTGAGGCAAAAGAAGAGAAGCTTCGCACCAGATAGACAAGCCTTCATAAACAAAGAGGTGGAGAAGTTTCTCAAAGCAGGGTTCATTAGGTAGGTAAAATATCTTGCATGGCTTTCCAATGTTGTAATGGTCCCCAATTCAAGGGATCGTTGGAGAATATGTATAGATTTTATCGATTTAAATAATGTGTGCCTCAAAGATAGCTATCCCCTGTCTTGGATTGATCAGTTGATAAACCCTACCTCTTGCCATGAACTATTGTCATTTATGGACGCCTATTCAGAGTACAATTAAATTTCGATCTGCCAGGAGGATGTGGAAAGCACCAGCTTTATTACCAGTCAGGGGACGTTCTGTTATAGAGTAATTCCCTTCGGCCTGAAAAACGCAGGAGCCACTTACTAGAGGCTAGTAAACAAAGTCTTCAAAGATCAGATACGGAAGAACATGGAGGTGTACATCAACGACTTCCTCGTAAAGAGCCTGAAGCAAAGACGCACATCGACGACCTCAGCGAGGCCTTCGGTGTTACACCCTAATTCTGGACTAATCAAAAGTGTGATGAACCATCATAAGAACCAACGGTTCAAGTCAGGATCTCATAAAACCGTGACAACAATTTAAACCAAACACATCCACACCATAACAAAAAAATAATAAATAATAAGTGAAAGTCTTTATTAATGAACTGAGTGTCTAATGTGATAGCTAAATATTTAACCAGTTATCTCAAGAAATCAAAACATAAATATAATAAACTATTACAAATCCCATAAGTCAAATACGAAAATAAAACACCAAGAGTAACCCAGTGGAAATAATCGCATGAAGAATCATACTTGTCCTCCACAGCTTGCTCGTCCATAGCCGTCACATGTCCACATATTGGTGCATTCATGTAGTTTTCAATGGTATTACCTGCATCATTAGAAACTAAAAAGAAAATAGTACCATGGGTGAGCTCACAACTTAGCTCAGTGAGAAAACAAAACAATGCGCAAACATATGCATGCAGCCAAATTCATATCTTTGGGTCTGGTATAAGTTTGCAATGTGCTATGATAAGGATAGGCGACCACCACACTTCCATGCATAAAAGTGTAAGCACCCCCAACGGATCACACACCATTGTCACCCCCATATCATCCACTACAGAATAGAGATAGAGCTAGAGTTCTCAGATCTCACACAATTAGAACCCCCCGATACCCTATCCCATACCAGTACATACACCCCTACTGTCAAGGGCTTGCTAACTGGGTTCGTGACTAACCAATCCTAGATGTCATCAAAGTGTATCTAAGGTCTTACCTCAGCATCCCTCAATACGTCCATAGAGATAGAGCCAGAGTCTGATGGTCAGGTTGAGCCACAATACCGCATCCTCCCCCTGATACCCTATGACATGTTAGTTCTGTTGTTACGATGATGTCAATGTGAAGAACAGATTATAGATAGAGCTAGAGCCTAATGGATTATACACCGCTATACTCTCCCTGATATTCTTACCTAATCTAGTACACCGACCATACACACAAGCACATGCCTATTCCTATCATCGTCATCATATCGAATAAAAATAATAATAATATATATATATATATATATATATATATATATATATATATATATATATATATATATATATATATATATATATATATATATATATATATAACAAGTATTAGATGACATGTGAGATGCACAAACAATCATAAAAGCATGGCATCAGATCATATTGACAGAAGAATAAAAGAGAGAGATAGTTTGTTATTATCCAATTAGTTTAGGTCTTGTTTTCTCACCAATAAGTGATGTTCGTTCCTCTTCCAAGTTTTGAAAATTACTTTGAATTAGTAGAAAACCTAAACAATTTATGAATTTAGATTAGGGTTTAATTTCATCAAGTTACAGTAGTCGAAATCCTTGTTTGGACTGCAATCAGGTTTTCTAGTCATTGACTGGTCGACTCAGTGGTTAACTCAGTGGTCTCTGATATATGTCATCCGATCATTGTGTGGTCAACTCTGTGGTCATGCATCATAAGACCACTGATGCAACCACACAACCCTGGGATACTTCCCGAATGTTTGTGGTCGACTCACTGGTCGCACTATGGTCGACCAGTGATGCGAGCATACAACCTTCTAGTCATGTTTGCCTTTCAGTCTGAGTTCTTTTAAGTTAACACCTTGGCTCAAAAATGGGATCCTTCCTAAGATCATTCTATGGCCATTATCCCTTACTTAATTCATTTATTAAAACCCTAATCATTATAGTCCTCTATACGATTTTAAAATCAACGTATTAGAATCGAAAGCATAGCTTAAATCTGATTTCCTTGCAATAAATATTCCCAATCTCCAATCCTACTATAACCTAGCTATCTACAGAGACGAGATACTTACCGTGGATCCTTAACGTAGTAGGTTGGAGACCAATGACATAAACCCTCTCTACAGAGCTCTTTCTTCTTCTCATTCTTCAAGCTTTTTTCTTCTTCTTCTTCTCTAAGCTTTCTTTTTCTTCTTCTTCTTCTTCTTCTTCTTCCTCTCTCTCTCTCTCTCTCAGTTCTAGGCTTTAAGATTGATCCAAAAGAGTAAAAGAGAGTAAAGAGACATCCTCTATATTGAGAGAAAACCTCCATATAGAGTCCTCTCTCAATTAGGAGAGAGACCTCCTCAAATTAGGAAAGTTTCCTAAACACGGAGTCTGTTTTGGGCTTAATCGGTCGACCACACAAACTAAAATAGTCGACCACACAACTCCATTTGACTGGTTTAACTATTTTGACTGGTTTGAGTGGTCTGCCTACCTTGCTTAATGGTTTTCTCATACGGTTGGTTCGTTTGAGCCGATTATGATGGGAAGACCGGTTATGGCACGAGAACGTAAGGTTAGACCGGGTTCGTGGTATGCGGATTTTACAACTCCATCACCCTTAAAAGAAATTTTATCCTTGAAATTTGTAAGGTACGGATCTTACAACTCCCCCACCCTCAAAAAATATTTCGCCCTCAAAATTTACACGTACTTTTTGAGTCGAACAGGTGGGAATACTATTTTCGCATGATATTTTTGTCTTCCCATGTTATGTCTTCCATGTCTTGACTACGCCAAGTTACTTTCACATAATAAATATCTCAGTTTTAGAGATGTTGTACTTTTTGACTGGTGATCTAGGCTGGTATTACTTTAAAAGTTAAGTCTTCTATCAAATCTGGTGAATCCACCGTCAATACATGTAATGGATCTCTAACATACTTCACCAATAGAGACTTGTGAAATACGTCGTGCACACTAGACATAGACAGCAGTAACCCGAGTTGATATACTACTTTTCCAAGTCTCTCTAAAATTTCATAAGATCCAACACATCTGGGGATAATTTCCCTTATTATCAAAACTTTTCAAACCTCTCATAGGTGATATCTTCAAGAACACTTTGTTACTTATGGAGTATTCGAGGTCTCAGCGTCGGTTATCTGCATATTGCTTTTGACAATCTTGAGCCATCTTAACCCTTTCCTTGATCATATCTACTACTTGATAGGTTTCTTCAACAAACTTAAGTCCTACAATTCTTCGTTCTCCAACTTCATTCCAAAACAAAGGAGTTCAACACTTTCTACCATACAATGCTTCATAGGGTGACATCTGTATAGTAGCTTGGTAGCTTTTGTTATAAGCGAACTCGATTAATGGCAACTTTTCATCACATGCTCCTTTAAAATCAATCGCACAGGCTCGGAAAATGTCTTCTAGAATTTGAATGGTCCGCTCCGATTATCTGTCGGTTTGAGGGTGAAAAGTGGTACTAAACTTCAACTTCGTTCCCATTGCTTCCTATAGACCTCTACAGAACTTTAAAGTAAAGCATGGGTCTCGATCTGATACTAAGCTCTCAGGTGCCCCATGTAGTCTGACAATATTATCCACATATAGCTTGGCTAATCTCTCCAATGTATATTAGGGTTATATAGTGATAAAACGAGCCATCTTCATAAAACGATCAACTATCACCCAAACTATGTCAAGTAGTCTCGAAGTCAGTGGCAAACCAGTGACGAAGTCCATAGTGATACACTCCCATTTCCAAGCACGCTCCAGCAATAATCATAGTAAACCAACTGGTCTTTGTCTTTCAGACTTTACTGGCTGGTTTTAGACACTGGAATACGTACCTAGCCACATCAGCTTTCATACCTATACATCTTGGTGCTTCCGAGATGTCCTAAATATTGTGTGAACGGGCTCCCAGCATTATCTTGTTTCCAAGGCCTGAATCTTCACTTTCAGGTATGCACAATCGTCCTCTATATCTCAGTACCTTATCAGCACCCAATGTAAAGTTAGGATTTGGCTTTCCTTTCTCTAATACTGTCCTCAGATGTGGATCCAATAGAATTATTGCTTTCACTTCGTCTATTAAGTCTGGGACGATCTTCAATGCCATAAACATGAGTGAGAACTTATGGATAAGTTCTTTGCTCTATAAGATCGTCTTGAGTTTCTATTATATGTTGCTCCTTATCCTAATCCGAAACTGTTGCTGTAGAACACAAGGCGACATTTGTACTTGATCCTTCTTCAGGCTTCATTATTCCTTTCTTACTCAAAGCGTTAGCTACTACATTAACCTTTCCAGGATGATACTGAACATCACAATTCATAATCCTTCAAAATTTCTAACTATCTTTGCTATCTCATGATCAACTCCTTCTGAGTAAAGAGTTAGGTGAGACTCTTATGGTCTGACTTGATCTAAAATTTCTCACTATACAAGTTATATCTCCAAGTCTTAATCGCTTGATTTACCGCTACTAATTTCAAGTCATGCATAGGATAATTCTTCTCATGCTCTTTTACTATCTCAACGTATATGCAATCACTTGTTTTTCTTGCATCAGCTTGCATCCCAAACCCAATCATGAGGGTTCCCTAGTACCGGAATGGTTAAGATGGGAGCCGATATTAGCCTTGCTTTCAAGGTTTAAAAACACTCTTCACACTTGTTGGTCTAAATAAACTTTTCTCCCTTTCTGGTTAGCTTGATAAGAGGAACTGCGATCCAAAAATAGTCATCTACGAATCGTCTATAATAACCAGCTAAACCAAAAAATTTCTGACCTCCGCGACGTTCTTCGGTGCTTCTCACCCTACGATTTCTTCTATCTTACTAGGGTCCACTTTAATTCCTTCTGATGATGCTATGTGAGATAAGAAAGTCACCTCATTCAACCATAACTCATTCTTCTTGAATTTGGCATAAATCCTTTCCCTTTTCAATCATTGTAAAGCTGCTCTAAGATTCATCGTGTAACTTTCCTCGTTCTTAGAATGATTAATATATCGTCTATGAAAACTATGACTGACGTGTCCAACATGTCATGGAACACCGTGTTCATAAGCTCCATAAAAGGCATAGGGGCACTGGTCAATCCAAATGACATTACCAGGAACTCATAATGTCCGTACCTAGTTCTGAAGGTTGTCTTTGGAATATCGCCATCCTTGATCTTCAATTGATGATATCTAGACCATAAATCAATCTTGGAAAACACCTTTGTGCTTTGTAACTGGTCGAACAAGTCATCAATCTGAGGTAGTGATATTGATTTTTGAATGTGAGTTTATTCGATTACCAATAGTCTATACGCAATCAAATATTATCGTTCTTCTTCTTTGCGAATAGCACTGGCGCTCCCCGTGATGAAATACTTGGCCGATTAAAACCTTTGTCCAATAGTTCCTGTAGTTGAGTTTTCAGTTCCTTTAATTCCGTAGGAGCCATCCGATAAGGTGCCTTAGACACAGGCTCCGACCCTGGCAACAAGTCTATGATGAACTCAGTTGCTCGATCCACTGGTAACCTAGGTAAGTCTTCTGGAAACACATCTAGAAAGTCTCGCACCACTTCGATATCTTCCATCCGTAGTGCTTCTTTGATAATGTCTACCACAGATACCAGATATCTGACTCCTTCCTTTTCAAGGCATTTCTTTGCCTTAAGTGCAGAGAGGATAAGCTTTTGCTTCCTAGGCAACATGCTTCCAATAAAACTAAATTCTATGTCGTTCTTGCTCTTGAATGACAACCTCTTCTATGCATATAACAAATTTATAGAATGTTGAGACAACCAGTCCATCCCCAAGATGACATCAAAGTCTACCATGTCAAGTCGAACTAGGTTTGCATCCAAATCCCGTCCCTTAAAACGATTTAGACATTGTTTATAACACTCATCTAATATAATCCCTAGTCCAAAAGGGGCTCGAACTAGCCAACTCTGGTATAAAGGTCTTAATGGCATGTCTAACCCCCCTTTACCTCTTATGGTTTCAAAGACTATTACCAATAATCTCATATTACACTCATTAGTTTACATTTCTTTTATTACTACTGCTCTACCCTGATCTCTTTTTCATATATCTCAAAAAGCATCTTTTGATTGTTTACTCACTACATATCCTAAGTTTACCTATAAGCATTAGGGTATATACTTATATTCTTATTAATTCCACCAAACTCTCTTGGTCTTTACTCAATCATCTTCTTTGACCTTGGAGAAAACTCAATAGTAATTATACTAAAACGAGTACTATCAATGCCACTATTCTCTATTCCATCCTTGTATCCACACTTATACTTATGAAAATATTTTTGCCTTGTCAAGATTCATACCGATATAGCCATCTTTAACTCTACTCGAGCGTTATCTACTTCTCTACTGGCTACTCTTGGTAGTTCTCACTTCTTGCTCATGCACTCTTTTATAAACCATGACTCAAATCCATCTATCTAGCAATCTCAAAAATATATTCTCTATTGCTTTATCTGAGGTTTCTTAGTTATATAAATTAATCTGAATTCAATTGACTTCCCTCCATAATTCCCTTATTAACTAAACTTCTTATCAATAGAGGTCAGGAAATGAAAGAATCAGGAGGTTGTAAGCACCCCATTTTTGCCACCCTCGGCATAAATGAACCAATATGGCAGGTTTCTGACCTTTAACCCAAAGATTTATGATTCTCCACTAATCCCCACAGCAGGGTCATGGGCTATTATCTACATAGATGCATAGGTCATAGAATTATCTTCGAAACGAGACCAGAATTGCTCAATTCTGATATCAAATGAGGAAGATACGACCATTTTAGTCGGATGATACATATAGGGGAGGTTTCAGAAATTATTATAAATAATAATCCCAGGGGCCTTCATGCAAATTATCGTAAGTCGGATCGTTTGAATTTCAAATCATCATATCTTGATCATCCAACATCGGATTCAGATGATTCCAAGACCATTATTCTTCATTCATGATGTTCTACAAAGTGGACGTAAAAAATCCCGGGTAGAAGTCACCAGTGGGTCCCATGCAAACTTGCATGCAAAATGATCGTTAGAACTTCAAAGCTTCATATCTTTCCCGTTCTACATTGGATTCAGATGATTCCAAGACCATTATTCTTCATTCATTATGTTCTACAAAGTGGACGTAAAAATCCCGGGTAGAAGTCATCAGTGGGTCCCATGCAAGCTTGCATGCAAAATTATCGTCATAACTTCAAAGCTGCATATCTTTTCCGTTCTACATCGGATTCAGGTGATTCCAGTCTCATTATGTTCCATTTTTAGTGCTCTATAAAGTGGACGTAAAATATTTCCGGTAGAAGCCTCCGAAGGATCTCATGCAGAATGGTTAGCCAAATTATCGATAATTGGTCCGTTTAAACTTCAAAAATTCATAAGTTGACCATTTTACTTCCAAATGAGGTGATTCAAGTTCCTATATTCCTCATTTTTAATGTTCTACAAAATGAACGCAAAAAATTTGGAATAGAGGCCATCAAAAAATTTCATGCGGGATGACAGCGGAAATGACCCATGAAATGACGAGGAGAGAAAACCCAGTTAATTCCAATCAGTCCAGTCAACTCAGTTCAAACCAGTTTTGGTCTAACCTAGCTCAACCCATATCAGTTGTCAACGTAAGTCAGTCTCAACCCATTTCGAATCAGTTCATCTATGTGCATAATATTTATATATTATATATATTGTATAATATATATATATATATATATATATATATATATATATGTATGTTATTAAATATATGTGTATAATATATATTATTATATGTAAATGATAATCCAAAAGATTTTTGAGAAGAAAAAGGAAAGAGGGGAGAGAAAAAACGTGAAAGAGAATGGGGATTTTGGTTTTGGAGATAATCCAAAAGATTTTGAGAAGAAAAAGGGAAGAGGGGAGAGAGAAACGTGAAAGTGAAGGGGGATTTCAATTTTGGAGATAATCTAAAAGATTTTTGAGAAGAAAAAGGAAAGAGGGGAGAGAAAAAAACGTGGAAGAGAATGGGGATTTTAATTTTTGGGATAAATCCAAAAAGATTTTGAGGAAAAAAAGGAAAGAGGGAGAGAGGAAAAACGTCACTTTTTCTAAGACAATCCAAAGGATTTTGTTGGAGAAAAAAAAAAGAAAGAAGAAAGAGAAAACGTGGGGGTTTTTAGGAGGGACGGTTTTAGGGAAGAAAAAAAAAGAAAAAAAGAAAAAAAAAAAAAAGGAGAGGATTTAGGGTTTCTAGATTGTTTTTTTTTAAAAGGGAAAAGGGACGTGAGAGAGAGAAGAAGGGACTTTTTCCAAAGAGAAAAAAAAGGGGAAAGAGAAAGAAAAACATGGGAAGGCTTTTTGAGCTAAGTTTTGGGAGAAAAGTAAGGGAAGAAGAGAGAAAAAAAAGGGGGCTAGGTTTTGGGAGAAAAAGGAGGGAAGAAGAGAGAAAAAAGGAGGAAACGTGAGCTTCTCTAGGGGGGCTCGGTTTTGAGAGAAAAAAAAGGGAGAAGAGAGAGAAAAGAAGGAGAAAAAAGAGGAAAAGAGAAAGAAAAAACGTGGAAAGGCTTTTGAGCTAAGTTTTGGGAGACAAGTAAGGGAATAAGAGAGAAAAAAAAGAAAGGGGGAGAAAAAAAACGAGAAAGGGCTTTGTCTGCAAACCAGGTAAACCCTCTCCTCTTTCATTCTTTTTATTATCAATACCACCATTCACTTACCTGATTTGGTGTACCACTGTAACATCCTATCACCTGCAGCCATTATCCCAACTCGCTACTCCATATCCATTGCAATCCCCCTTGATCCTTAAATTTATCACCTAATCTTCTCTCCCATGAAATTGAGTTTTTGGATGATTATTTTTGTTTGATCATATGATGCCATGAAATGGTCATATGATTTGAGTCATTGATGTTAATCTGATGAGGATGTAATTTGAGCCATTGATATTGAATGAATTTTAATTTGATCAATTGTGAGCCATATGATTCGAAATCTTAAGGTGATTGATCTAGCCTTTGATTTAGATTTTCCTTAAGTGATTGATCATGGCCTCTGATTATGAATTTTTATGAGATAAAATTTGGCCATCGATCTCGGATGCTTTAATGATAAAATCGGGTCATTAATCTTGGATGTTTGAATTAGCAAATCTGGACCATTGATTTTATATATGTTGATGCTTGAGCCAAACCAATGGATCTTCATTATGAGTTCTTAAATGAATCTGAATCGTCGGATCTTCACTATGAATGTTTTAAATGCATCTAAACCATTAGATTATCATCATGAATGATTTCAAAGCATCTGAACGGTTAGATTACCATTAATAGTGATTTATACCATTGAATTTTTCATCATGAGTGTTTATTTTTTAGATACACTGCCATGTTTGAATGCTCATTGCCATAGTTGGATGCTTATTGCCATAATTAGGGTAGAAAACCCTAAAATGGAAAGAAAGTAACAGTTAAGGTAGAAAACCCTAAAAAATGGAAATAAAATAATAATTAGGGTAGAAAACCCTAAAATGGAAAGAAAGTAACAGTTAGGGTAGAAAACCCTAAAAAATGGAAATAAAATAATAATTAGGGTAGAAAATCCTAAAAAATGGAAAGAAAATAACAATTAGGGTAGAAAATCGTAAAATTGAAAGAAAATAATAATTAGGGTAGAAAACCCTAAAAAAATGGAAAGAAAATAACAATTAGGGTAGAAAACCCTAAAAAAATGGAAATAAAATAACAATTCGGGTAGAAAACCCTAAAATGGAAAGAATGTAACAATTAGGGTAGAAAACCAAAAAAAATGGAAATAAAATAATAATTAGGGTAGAAAACCCTAAAATGGAAAGAAAGTAACAGTTAAGGTAGAAAACCCTAAAAAAATAGAAATGAAATAATAATTAGGGCAGAAAATCCTAAAATAGAAAGAAAGTAACATTTAGGGTAGAAAACCCTAAGATGGAAAGAAAATAATAATTAGGGTAGAAAACCCTAAAATGGAAAGAAAGTAACAATTAGGGTAGAAAACCCTAAAAAATGGAAATAAAATAATAATTAGGGTAGAAAACCCTAAAATGGAAAGAATGTAACAATTAGGGTAGAAAACCCTAAAAAATGGAAATAAAATAATAATTAGGGTAGAAAACCCTAAAATGGAAAGAAAATAACAATTAGGGTAGAAAATTGCATACTAGAGCATGCCATGTAGGCTCTTGCCTTATTTCCAATACAAGTCATATTTGAAAGATTTTAAACAATCTTACTGTATGTGAATTTCTTGTCATATATGTTTTATGTGCCATATTTAGATAGAATATTCTTTTTTTTGGCAATAACTTATTTTATGCAACACCCTAGTTAAACTGCCATATATGCACACTTCTAAAAGACAATGTAGGTGTGGGGACGTGCATTTAGGCACCCACATTCTTGGGAAGGGCATAATGGGAATGATAAAATCTTAATAAAGAAAGAGAATGCCTTGCCAAACTTTCCAAAATTAGAATTCAGAATGAAAAGGGTAATTTAGGATGATTTGTCCCTCGGTAAACCCTAAACCTAGAATAGGTTCTAAACCCTAAACCTAGAATAGGTTCTCAATCATTAACCTAGAACAGGTTATCCCTCCCGAACTACGCGGATTCTGATTCCTAGGTCAAACCCTAGGATACGTAGGCCATTTGAGAGAAACCCAAATTCGGATCCACACCTTAGTCCACTCGGACTATCCCTAGATCCACTAGGATATCTCCCATATTTTAACCCAAATAGGGTTATCCAAATCTTAGTCCACTTGGACTATCCATAGATCCACTAGGATATTTACCTTAGTCCACTCGGACTATCCATAGATCCGCTAGGATATCCATTCCCATTTCAACCCAGAATCCCGAACTACGCGGATTCTGATTCCTAGGGCAAACCCTAGGATACGTAGGCTATTTAGGAGAAACCCAAATTCGGATCCACATCTTAGTCCACTTGGACTATCCATAGATCCACTAGGATATTTATCCACATTTTTTACCCACATAGGGTTATCCACATTTAGACCCAGAATGGGTTATCCATATTTTGACCCAACTAGGGTTATTCTTAGATCCACTAGGACTATCTATCAATCCACATGGACTATCCAGATCCTAACCCATAGGATTTCTCAACCTTTCAAACATAAACTTCAACTTGAACAATGAACTTAATCATGCACAAGCATAAATCACATCCATAAACTTTAATCACACCTGAACTACGATGGTGAACCTGATTTTCGGAATAAATCCGTAATACGTAGGCAATCTGATGGATACAGATTTGGTTCAATGATATCAAACCACTTGGTTTGGTTTGGCTTAACAAATAGAGTCTAGCATAGGAAAGGTATAGGAGACCGACTTCGATCGAGCGGTTTGGGTGCCTAACCCCTTCCCATAACCGTAACCTGACGCTTACCCAATCTCTGATGGACCAGAATTCCAATCTAAGGGTCATGAGTCAATCGAAGTCTTACCTTGGGGTGAGATTTCACATTTCTAAGGTCTTAGACCTAAATCTAGGTGGCGACTTCTAAAGATTTCAATCTTTGTCCTCACAGTGGCGACTTCACTGGGGATATAAATGTCAAACTCCTAAATGAAAACTTTCCTTGTGTGAATTGGATGCTAGATTTTAGGATACTATATTTATGCTTGTATATTATTGCTTTGGGGGGAATGGAATCAGTTACACATTCGTGCGAGTAGCCGAACCGGGTCCCATGCATATGGGGCAGCCCGCTATGCGAAACACACAGCCTTGGCCTGTACTTTGTGAGACCACGACCGGTGAGCAGCCTCTAACGAGCGTTTCTTGGGTCCGCCTGGGAATGCGTTATGCTACTCCACGTCGCTTGGATCCTTGCAATATAGTATATAAAGGGAATGGGGGCCCATTATTCATCGAGCATTCGGGGATAGGTTACCCCATCCTCGTCAAGGTGGCCTTTTCTGTCCTAACCCAGATTGTAGCCCAATGTTTGTTATTTTTTGGTTCATCCCTGAACCGACCGGGTAAAATCGGCTTAACCATGACATCCATGTTCGAGACGTCGAAGTTCTGCCCGTTTTTGTCCTCGATTGGTCAACATGTTAGAATCTACACGATGAGCATCTTGAACTCTCACCCATTGGGAGTATGAGGTATGTATACACCTGTTCTACATCATAGTAGACGGTCACTATACACCCTCCATTAAGTAAGCTCGATGTGTTGAATCTCTCATTGTTAACACGTCGATTTCAAAAAACGAGCAGAAAATCCCTGTTAAGACTTAGATACCATGGTCAAGAAGAAATTTACTAGTTTGTTCATCTATGAACCGCTTTTGCTAACCATCCCTAATAAGGATGACGGATTAATATATCCATTTCAATTTCATCGAATTCGGTAATCCAATTGGCCAGACCTTGGTACCACTGATTATCCATTTTGGAATCATGAGGTCCCAAGACTGAACACATGGCTTAATCAAATTCAATTAAATTGACTTGGATAATGTTTACCCAATCGCCCTTATGAGGGATCTAACTCTTGTTTGGTTGAGTCATCCTTGATTGTGCATGTGACTTCTACTCCTCTAGATGTCTAGAATCTCGATATTCCTCCATTGGGAATTAAACTGCAACCATATCCACCCTTTTAAGGTGAGAGGCCCCTACAACTAGGGAAATTGTCTTGATCTCCCACTTTGAGATCCATCCATATTATCTGTCTAAATGAATCAATGGAAGTCATGAATCTAGATCTTTATTGAACATCAAATTTTGTAAGAAAGAAGGAAAGATTCAGCCCCTAGGCAAATACAATCAATGTTCTCGATTTACCTTTGAATTAAGGAAAGATCCAGTCCCTTGGCAAATCTAATCATATTTCCCGATTCATCTCTGAAATAAGGAAAGATTCAGCCCCTAGGCAAATCCAATCATAGTTCTCATTTTATCTCAGAATTAAGGAGAGATCCAGCCCCTAGGCAAATCCAATCATAGTTCTCGATTCATCTCTGAATTAAGGAAAGATTCAACCCCTAGGCTAATCCAATCAATGTTCCCTATTCACCTTTGAATTAAGGAAAGATTCAGCCCCTAGGCAAATCAAATCAATGTTCCTTATTCACCTCTGAATTAAAGAAAGATTCAGCCCCTAGGCAAATCCAATCATAGTTCTTGATTCACCTTTGAATTAAGGAAAGATTCAGCCCCTAGGCAAATCCAATTATTATTCCCTATTCACCTTTAAATTAAGGAAAGATTCAGCCCCTAGGCAAATCCAATCATAGTTCTCGATTCACCTCAGAATTAAGAAAAGATTCAGCCCCTAGGCAAATCCAATCACCATTCTCGATTCATCTTTGAATTAAGGAGAGATCCATCCCCTATCCAATCATTGTTCCCTATTCACCTTTGAATTAAGGAAAGATTCAGCCCCTAGGAAAATCCAATCATTGTTCCCTATTCACCTTTGAATTAAGGAAAGATTTCAGCCCCTAGGCAGGTCCAATCATCATTTCGATTCATCCAGAATTAAGGAAAGATTCAGCCCCTAGGCAGATTCAATTACATCCAGTTCATTTCAGAATCAAAGAAATATTCAGCCCTAGATTCAACCACCATTTCTTGGTTCATCTCAGAACTGAAGAAAGGTTCAGCCCCTAGGCAGGTCCATTCATCATTTCGGTTATCCAGAATTAAGGAAAGATTCAGTCCCTAGGCAGATTCAATCACATCCAGTTCTTCTCAGAATCAAAGAAATATTCAGCCCTAGATTCAACCACCATTTTTTGTTCAACTCAGAACTGAAGAAGGCTTTAACCCCTAGGTAGGTTCAATCATCACTCCCAGATCATGTTAAAATGGAGGAGGCATTCGGCCCCTAGGCTTTTTCACCCTTCACCTCCTGTTTGGGCTCTAATTCATGTCAGGAATTAAGAAAAGTTCCATTCATCTTAATTCAATTAGCCACTAGGCTTATCCAACCATCAATTTTGGTTAGGGTTCCGGTTCATGTCGGAACTAGAAAAAGTTCCATTCATCTGAATTCAATTAGCCACTAGGCTTATCCAACCATCAACTATGGTTTAAGTTATGATTCATGTTGGAACTAAGAAGAGTTCCACTCATTTGAATTCAATTAGCCACTAGGCTTATCCAACCATCAACTGTGGTTCATGTTCTGATTCATGTTGGAACTAAGAAGAGTTCCATTCATTTGAATTTAATCAGCCCCTAGGCTTGTCCAACCGTCAACTCCAGTTCAGGTTCTGATTCATGTCGGAACTAAGAAAGGTTCCATTCATATGAACTCAATGTGAGCATGAGTTAGCCTCTAGGCCTGTTCAATCATTACCTTTGCTCCATGTTCCACTTCATAAAGGAATCAAAGAGAATTTCAGTCATTCCATCATCTCTAGCAATTAGAGTCCAATCCATGATTGTCATCCTTGGCTTCTATCAATCGGAGCCCAACTCAAGCAATCCTTGCCTCTAGCAACTAGAGCCCAGTCCATGACTGTCAATCTTGATCTCTATCAATCAGAGATCAATTCAAAGTCAATCTTGATCTCTATCAATCAAAGATCAATTCAAAGTTAATCTTGATCTCTATCAATCAGAGATCAATTCAAAGTCAATCTTGATCTCTATCAATCAGAGACCAATTCAAAGTCAATGTTGATCTCTATAAATCAGAGATCAATTCAAAGTCAATCTTGATCTCTATGAATCAGAGACCAATTCAAAGTCAATCTTGATCTCTATCAATCAGAGACCAATTCAAAGTCAATCTTGATCTCTATCAATCAGAGACCAATTCAAAGTCAATCTTGATCTCTATCAATTGGAGACCAACTCAAAGTCAATCTTGATCTCTATCAATCAGAGACCAACTCAAAGTCAATCTTGATCTCTATCAATCAGAGACCAATTCAAAGTCAATCTTGATCTCTATCAATCAGAGACAAATTCAAAGTCAATCTTTATCTCTATCAATCAGAGACCAACTCAAAGTCAATCTTGATCTCTATCAATTAGAGACCAGTTCAAAGCTAACCTTGTCTCTATCAATCGGAGACTGATTCAAAATCAATCTCTGCCTCTATCAATTAGAGCCCGATCGATGTCCATCATAGCCCAGTGCTACAAGTTAGGATCGCTCGTTAGGAATGACGAATGAGAAGCATTCCTCAATGCCTGTCAATAAAGATCAGATCCAGATCCTGGAGTCATCAGAAATCATGAACCTTCAGCTATAGTAGTGCTATTCCATCATGGGCATTTTTGCCCCATTAGCCAAGGAAATGCCAGAATCCAAAGAGTTTCCCTCATATTTCTCATTATTCAAAGAGAGGGAATGGAATTTTCCTGAGCAGTAGGGTTGACCAAAGATGAGATCCGATATGCCCCAGGCTAGGATAGGAACCAGAATCACAGCTAGGGAATGGTCCAATGATGAAACCCTTAACCCATAAACTGGGGCATGAACTAGATTGACCTTGGACCTAAACTGAATGCGGTCTAATGAGGAAAGCCATTATGCCCTAAACTGGGGCATGGACCAAATTGACCTTAGACCCAAACTGAGAGTGGTCTAACGAAGAAATCCATTAAACCCCCCAAGCCAAGGTATAAATTAGTCCAATCTTGGATTCAAAATGGTGTAGTGCAATGGCGATACCCCTTGCTCCATAAGCTGGGGCATAAGCTAGAATGATTTTGAACTCAACTAGAAGTGGTCCATTGATGAATCCATCAAACCCCAAACTGGGGCATGAACCAGAGTAACCTTGAGCTTAAAAAGCAATAGTCCGGTTTTGAATCGATCCCAAACTGAAAAAAAAAGATGGAAAAGGTAGGTATCTTGCACCTATTGATAGAGGGGCATGATGAGTCCTGCTATTAGAAATCTGAAGGAAGACTTATTCCCGCAATGACTGAAGGTGGTTGTCGAAGGCGTTATGCCCAACTGGAGCCGCTTGGACAAACTTGTTGTTTCAACTTTCTATTATCGGTATTTGATAGGTCATCCACGTCTAGGTCCAAGATCAATATGCTTGTTGACAAGTCTAGTCCAATCTGCTGTGCAAGTAAAAGAAAATCACCCCGTTTGGGATTTCAAACTCTGTGCCTTGTCTCTTCCATACATTTCCTCCCAGTTTCATACATCCTCCTATTCTACGTGCGCAGTCAATTCTGACTCTGAAGATGATTGAAATGATGAGCATCTCCTGAACTTCTATGCCACCTGGCCTCTTGAGAAAGAAAGGTCCAACCCATCTGGGAAAGCTTTAAATGATCAATCGGGAGACACAAGAGTAGTCTCAAGAAACATGTATTGGAGAAGCTGCCATTTGTTCTATCTGTGAAAAGATTCCAAGGAAAGCATTACATAATAATAGATCATATCAACAGGTCAGCCAATCAGTACAAATGAGTGGAGGACAAATGTGCCATCAAGAAGATGGAAATACCAAAGTTCTTACAAAGTATATCATCTGCAAGCAAGAGATACATGATGAATGATCAATCTCAAAATCAAAGAATGAGGTCATTGGAATACCCAAAAAAAAAATTCAAGCCTATGTTTTATCTACATCAATAATGGGAAGGCAGTCACATCAGATAGAAGGTGATGATTAACTTCCAAAGGGTAGCATACGGATTCACCATTCAGATAAAATCAGATACTATATGAGCAGTCACAAATGCTCATAAAGTTTACAGAAGATTAGAGTGCTAGTTGGGGCAAAGATGTTCTATCTGATTGGAAATATTTGGAAGAAGAAGATTAAAATCCAATATTGAAAGTCAGGATTCAATTTCGCGATCAAGCGAAGCACTGCATTATGTGGCCTTCACATCCAAAAAAAAAAAAATGAAAAGAAAAGAAAATAGCAAGATGTTGAATGGCATTGGAGCTCAACACTAGGTCAATTGTCCCTCTCACTTCAAGAAGATTGGTGGTTCCAATCAAAGCCTGATAGCAAGTTCGATCGTTCTTCAAGATTCACAGCATGTTGGACCGAACTTTTGATTTTAGCCAATTACATCCCGCCTATGCAAGAGACGATCTCATCACTTCTTCATCATCAGAGAAAGATTTCTCATCGGCATTAGACTCTCTCTCCCGTCCATCAATCCGACGGCCTTCCAAAGAGTCTCTATCACATGCCCTTATTTTGATTATCATTTTTTATGGCATTGTATCTCGTGATCATGTCATCATTTTATGTACAAATTCATGAATCTGGCTGGAACTCTCATCTGTCGTTCATTACATCCAACGGCTTCCCAAAGGTTCCCATAAGCCCTTCATTTCTCAAGCCAATAAAATGGGATCTTTTCGGTAAGATAAACCCATTCTACATAAACAACAAAACACTCTCCCAATGGTAGACCCATGTGGACAGTTTCACATCAGTCCTCTTGGACCTTCAACATCAATACTTGTCAACAAACCTAAAGGTTTCAGGCCCAGATATGATCGTGACTGATTCGGAATCTCGATATAGCTTGTTGGGACACGTGTTCCATCTGAACATCTCCAAGAAAGGAAAACATAATTTGGCACCATTTTTAATCTTGGTGTGGGACTGCATTTCCCTAAGATCACTTTTAGTGATGATTCAAATAGCTGCCCGCCTATCAATACGTGTAGGTGTCAACTTAAACAGTGGGACAAGGCTATCCATTTGTCAAGAAGGTCATGCCATTCAGATTTCCCCTAAGGGTTTCAAACCATTGGATAGGACCATAATTTTGGCAATATCCTCACCATATCAGGACTCTTTATTCAACCCAAGATGGGGTTTGCAAAAAGAAAAAAAATGAAAAAAAATAAAGGAAAAGAAACCTCAGCAGGGAAAGGCAACCCGAGAAACCTCAATGGGCAACCCATAATACCTCAGTGGGGATAGGCGACCTGATGTAACCCTAAAGCATTGCCCTCATTGGACCTTCATAGAAAAATTCAGTGGTTCATATAGACAAGTGTCATACCAGTCTACCCTCCATAAGGAAAGGAACCCCTCTTTCTCTCCAGTGAATCATACTCGGAGGAGTTGAACAAACCATCATCTGTTGGGCTCCGTAGCATTGCCTTTCAACAGAATTCTATCTTCAAATCCTTTGGTTATGTTAGGGAGAGAGCAAATTCTCATGGCCTGGTTACAGATGTAGCGAAATTCATCATCAGCTCCCTCATTTTTCAAGATTCAACAAGGATTTATCTAAGAAATCATTTTCTGCAATCAATCTGTCAATCTTCCCTTGACCTTGGAAGCATGGTCAATTCTGGATGCAATCCAGATTCAACCTTGTTCTAACTCTGTTAGATTTCCCATATCCTTCTATAGTAGCGGTCTGTCACAACATGCAGACATTGGGGCATAGATATACCCTCTATGTAGAGGAATCGAACTTGATCATGAGCATTACATCAAGGATCCATTGTCCAGTCTGAAGTCATTACTTTCATAGTCAACAGAAGTAGGTCCATCCAAGTTGGCTTTTGCCAATTTTTCAGTTCTCCCAATCCTGTTGATGAAGAAAAACCAATGTGGTCGCTCACCTGTTTGGATTTTGATCACCAAATTCTCTGAAGGAACACTTCGAATCCTTTGCGCCTCATGCCTACTTTGGGGCCATGGTTCATTCATCTTTCAAAATTGGCACAACAATGTTGCAAGGCCCTGAGCTTTTCATGAGCCTCGATCGAGGGCCAAACCCATGTCACATTTCATCGCCGCTTGGTTGTTCTACCAATTTGGTCTACCATAATGCACAGTCAAAGAATTTAGTTGACTAGATGCCCCTCGATAGTTTAACACCAAGGTCAATCAATAAAATCACTTTGGTTAGAGACTGTCAAGCTCCCCTCATTCTTGTCCAAAATCCTCACTAGAGTTTCTTTCAATCCAAAATCCAACAACACCAATGTTGGCTGAAGAAAATCATCATCTTCAAATTACATGGAACCCTTCAAAGGGAGTAACCAAGTCATCCCTACCGTGCTGAAATTGAGTCAAGCTTTCAGTACCAGGTCATAGATGGAAAATTCCAAATCTAGGTATCATGCCAGCGAAGTCCATGACACCATTTCCATTGATGTCATGTTTTGTGCCTTCACCAATAAAGCAAGAGCAAAAAAAAAAAAACTTAGAAAACTGCCAAGGAATTCACCATCATTTCAAATATGTCCAACACTCTATAGGTTCAAAGTCAAGAGACTTCCAAGATGGGTCAGATTTCAACCCTTAAGGTTCAAAGTCAACAAAGCCTTCCTGTATGGGTCACTTTCAAGCATCCTAAAGGTTCATAGCCATAGAGCTTCCAAGAAGGATATTCCTATTTTCAATCCCGAAGGTCCAAAACTGGTAGGAACTGCCAAGATGAGTCATTCAGTATCACCCTATAAGTGATATTCTAAGTTCTTATTCATTTCAGAATCAATAGCAAATTCCTCACCCTAAAAGTGACCTTCTGAGTTCTTACTCATTACAGAATCAAATGTAGAGCCCTAGCTCATCCAAAGATCAAATCAATCTTAGATTATTAGTGAATCAAATGCAGAGCCCTAGCTCATCCAAATTTCAAATCAATCTCAATCTATAAGTAAATCAAATGTAGAGCCCTAGCTCATCCAAAGATCAAATCAATCTCAGATTATTAGTGAATCAAATGTAGAGCCCTAGCACATTCAAAGATTAAGTCAATCTCAGCCTATAAGTGAATGCAGAGCCCTAGTTCATTCAAAGATCAAGTCAATCTCAGCCTATAAGTGAATGCAGAGCCCTAGCTCATTCAAAGATCAAGTCAATCTCAGCCAATAAGTGAATCAAATGCCGAGCCCTAGCTTATTCAGAAAAAACAATCTCAGAATCTAAATCAAAAGAGCCTCAGTTCAATCAAAGAGAAGACATCAAGTCTTCCATCCAAACAAATCAAATCCGAGCCCAAGCTCATGCAATCAGCCTTGTATTCATAGCCTAGCCTCCATACAAGAAGAGGTTTATCAGCCTACAAATGGATAAAGCCGGGTCCAAGCCCGCACATGCCTTGCATTGAGTTCCAACTCAACAAGAAGAGGTTCCCAGCCCACAAATGAGCCTTGTATTCACAGCCTAGCTTCATACAAGGAGAGGTTTAACAGCCTACAAATGGATCAAGCCGGGTTCAAGCCCGCACGTACCTTGCATCATGAGTTCCATCTCAGCAAGAAGAGGTTCCCAGCCTACAAATGAGCCTTGTACTCACAGCCTAGCTTCATACAAGAAGAGCACTCACCAATCTTCCAAGAAGAGCAAACCTTATTGCCAGTCGAACTACGTTCTGGGCTTGATTTCTAGGACACCCTTAGAATACGTAGGCAGTTTAGGAAGAATTACCCTAAGTGCAGCCCAATAGACAATATCACTCATACCCCAAAAATGTGGTTCTTTTATCTTTAGCCTTCAACTGATTAGAATCTCGACTAAAGAGGGGCATCTGTAAGCACCCCATTTTTGCCACCCTCGGCATAAATGAACCAATATGGCAGGTTTCTGACCTTTAACCTAAAGATTTGTGATTCTCCACTAATCCCCACAGCAGGGTCATGGGCTATTATCTACATAGATGCATAGGTCATAGAATTATCTTCAAAACGATACCAGAATTGCTCAATTCTGATATCAAATGAGGAAGATACGACCATTTTAGTCGGATGATACATATAGGGGAGGTTTCTGAAATTATTATAAATAATAATCCCAGGGGCCTTCATGCAAATTATCCTAAGTCAGATCGTTTGAATTTCAAATCATCATATCTTGATCATCCGACATCGAATTCAGATGATTCCAAGACCATTATTCTTCATTCATAATGTTCTACAAAGTGGATGTAAAAATCCCGGGTAGAAGTCACCAGTGGGTCCCATGCAAACTTGCATGCAAAATTATCGTTAGAACTTCAAAGCTGCATATCTTTTCCGTTCTACATCGGATTCAGGTGATTCCAGTCTCATTATGTTCCATTTTTAGAGCTCTACAAAGTGGACGTAAAATATTTCCGGTAGAAGCCTCCGAAGGATCTCATGCAGAATGGTCAGCCAAATTATCGATAATTGGTCCGCTTAAACTTCAAAAATTCATAAGTTGACCATTTTACTTCCAAATGAGGTGATTCAAGTTCCTATATTCCTCATTTTTAATGTTCTACAAAATGAACGCAAAAAAATTGGATAGAGGCCATCGAAAAATTCCATGCGGGATGACAGCTGAAATGACCCGTTAAATGACAAGGAGAGAAAACCCAGTTAATTCCAATCAGTCCAGTCAACTCAGTTCAAACCAGTTTTAGTCTAACCTAGCTCAACCCATATCAGTTGTCAACGTAAGTCAGTCTCAACCCATTTCGAATCAGTTCATCTATGTGCATAATATTTATATATTATATATATTGTATAATATATATATATATATATATATATGTATGTTATTAAATATATGTGTATAATATATATTATTATATGTAAATGATAATCCAAAAAAATTTTGAGAAGAAAAAGGAAAGAGGGGAGAGAAAAAACGTGAAAGAGAATGGGGATTTTGGTTTTGGAGATAATCCAAAAGATTTTGAGAAGAAAGAGGGAAGAGGGGAGAGAGAAACGTGAAAGTGAAGGGGGATTTCAATTTTGGAGATAATCCAAAAGATTTTTGAAAAAAAAAAGAAAGAGGGGAGAGATAAAAACGTGAAAGAGAATGGGGATTTCGATTTTGGGGATAAATCCAAAAGATTTTGAGGAAAAAAAGGAAAGAGGGAGAGACGAAAAACGTCATTTTTTCTAAGACAATCCAAAGGATTTTGTTGGAGAAAAAAAAAGGAAAGGAGAAAGAGAAAACGTGGGGGGTTTTAGGAGGGACGGTTTTAGGGAAGAAAAAAAAAAAAAAGAGAGGATTTAGGGTTTCTAGATTGTTTGTTTTAAAAGGGAAAGAGGGAGAAGATAAAAGGGACGTGAGAGAGAGAAGAAGGGACTTTTTCCAAAGAGAAAAAAAAGAGGAAAGAGAAAGAAAAACATGGAAAGGCTTTTTGAGCTAAGTTTTGGGAGAAAAGTAAGGGAAGAAGAGAGAAAAAAAAAGGGGGCTAGGTTTTGGGAGAAAAAGGAGGGAAGAAGAGAGAAAAAAGGAGGAAACGTGAGCTTCTCTAGGGGGGCTCGGTTTTGGGAGAAAAAAAAGGGAGAAGAGAGAGAAAAGAAGGAGAAAAAAAGGAAAAGAGAAAGAAAAAACGTGGAAAGGCTTTTGAGCTAAGTTTTGGGAGAAAAGTAAGAGAAGAAGAGAGAAAAAAAAAAAGGGGAAAGAAAAAAAAACGAGAAAGGGCTTTGTGGCTCACGTTTTTGGGAGAAAAGTAAGGGAAAAAGAGAGAAAAAAAAAGGGGGAAAGAAAAAAAACGTGAAAGGCCTTTGTGGCTCATGTTTTTGGGAGAAGCAGAAGAGAAGAAGAAGAGCAGAAGGTTCAGGGATCTGCAAACCAGGTAAATCCTCTCCTCTTTCATTCTTTTTATTATCAATACCACCATTCACTTACCTGATTCGGTGTACCACTGTAACATCCTATCACCTGCAGCCATTATCCCAACTCGCTACTCCATATCCATTGCAATCCCCCTTGATCCTTAAATTTATCACCTAATCTTCTCTCCCATGAAATTGAGTTTTTGGATGATTATTTTTGTTTGATCATATGATGCCATGAAATGGTCATATGATTTGAGTCATTGATGTTAATCTGATGAGGATGTAATTTGAGCCATTGATATTGAATGAATTTTAATTTGATCAATTGTGAGCCATATGATTCGAAATCTTAAGGTGATTGATCTAGCCTTTGATTTAGATTTTCCTTAAGTGATTGATCATGGCCTCTGATTATGAATTTTTATGAGATAAAATTTGGCCATCGATCTCGGATGCTTTAATGATAAAATCGGGTCATTGATCTTGGATGTTTGAATTAGCAAATCTGGACCATTGATTTTATATATGTTGATGCTTGAGCCAAACCAATGGATCTTCATTATGAGTTCTTAAATGAATCTGAATCGTCGGATCTTCACTATGAATGTTTTAAATGCATCTAAACCATTAGATTATCATCATGAATGATTTCAAAGCATCTGAACGGTTAGATTACCATTAATAGTGATTTATACCATTGAATTTTTCATCATGAGTGTTTATTTTTTAGATACACTGCCATGTTTGAATGCTCATTGCCATAGTTGGATGCTTATTGCCATAATTAGGGTAGAAAACCCTAAAATGGAAAGAAACTAACAGTTAAGGTAGAAAACCCTAAAAAATGGAAATAAAATAATAATTAGGGTAGAAAACCCTAAAATGGAAAGAAAGTAACAGTTAGGGTAGAAAACCCTAAAAAATGGAAATAAAATAATAATTAGGGTAGAAAATCCTAAAAAATGGAAAGAAAATAACAATTAGGGTAGAAAACCGTAAAATTGAAAGAAAATAATAATTAGGGTAGAAAACCCTAAAAAAATGGAAAGAAAATAACAATTAGGTAGAAAACCCTAAACAAATGGAAATAAAATAACAATTCGGGTAGAAAACCCTAAAATGGAAAGAATGTAACAATTAGGGTAGAAAACCCTAAAAAATCGAAATAAAATAATAATTAGGGTAGAAAACCCTAAAATGGAAAGAAAGTAACAGTTAGGGTAGAAAACCCTAAAAAAATAGAAATAAAATAATAATTAGGGCAGAAAACCCTAAAATTGAAAGAAAGTAACATTTAGGGTAGAAAACCCTAAGATGGAAAGAAAATAATAATTAGGGTAGAAAACCCTAAAATGGAAAGAAAGTAACAATTAGGGTAGAAAATCCTAAAAAATGGAAATAAAATAATAATTAGGGTAGAAAACCCTAAAATGGAAAGAATGTAACAATTAGGGTAGAAAACCCTAAAAAATGGAAGTAAAATAATAATTAGGGTAGAAAACCCTAAAATGGAAAGAAAATAACAATTAGGGTAGAAAATTACATACTAGATCATGCCATGTAGGCTCTTGCCTTATTTGCAATACATGTCATATTTGAATGATTTTAAACAATCTTACTGTATGTGAATTTCTTGTCATAAATGTTTTATGTGCCATATTTAGATAGAATATTCTATTTTTTGGCAATAACTTATTTTATGCAACACCCTAGTTAAACTGCCATATATGCACACTTCTAGAAGACAATGTAGGTGTGGGGACGTGCATTTAGGCACCCACATTCTTGGGAAGGGCATAATGGGAATGATAAAATCTTAATAAAGAAAGAGAATGCCTTGCCAAACTTTCCAAAATTAGAATTCAGAATGAAAAGGGTAATTTAGGATGATTTGTCCCTCGGTAAACCCTAAACCTAGAATAGGTTCTAAACCCTAAACCTAGAATAGGTTCTCAATCATTAACCTAGAACAGGTTATCCCTCCCGAACTACGCGGATTCTGATTCCTAGGTCAAACCCTAGGATACATAGGCCATTTGGGAGAAACCCAAATTCGGATCCACACCTTATTCCACTCGGACTATCCATAGATCCACTAGGATATCTCCCATATTTTAACCCAAATAGGGTTATCCAAACCTTAGTCCACTTGGACTATCCATAGATCCACTAGGATATTTACCTTAGTCCACTCGGACTATCCATAGATCCGCTAGGATATCCATTCCCATTTCAACCCAGAATCCCGAACTACGCGGATTCTGATTCCTAGGGCAAACCCTAGGATACGTAGGCTATTTGGGAGAAACCCAAATTCGGATCCACATCTTAGTCCACTTGGACTATCCATAGAACCACTAGGATATTTATCCACATTTTTTACCCACATAGGGTTATCCACATTCAGACCCAGAATGGGTTATCCATATTTTGACCCAACTAGGATTATTCTTAGATCCACTAGGACTATCTATCAGTCCACATGGACTATCCAGATCCTAATCCATAGGATTTCTCAACCTTTCAAACATAAACTTCAACTTGAACAATGAACTTAATCATGCACAAGCATAAATCACATTCATAAACTTTAATCACACCTGAACTACGATGGTGAACCTGATTTTCAGAATAAATCCGTAATACGTAGGCAATCTGATGGATACAGATTTGGTTCAATGATATCAAACCACTTGGTTTGGTTTGGCTTAACAAATAGAGTCTAGCATAGGAAAGGTATAGGAGACCGACTTCGATCGGGCGGTTTGGGTGCCTAACCCCTTCCCATAATCGTAACCTGACGCTTACCCAATCTCTGATGGACCAGAATTCCAATCTAAGGATCATGAGTCAATCGAAGTCTTACGTTGGGGTGAGATTTCACATCTCTAAGGTCCTAGACCTAAATCTAGGTGGCGACTTCTAAAGATTTCAATCTTTGTCCTCACAGTGGCGACTTCACTGGGGATATAAATGTCAAACTCCTAAATGAAAACTTTACTTGTGTGAATTGGATGCTAGATTTTAGGATACTATATTTATGCTTGTATATTATTGCTTTGGGGGGAATGGAATCAGTTACACATTCGTGCGGGTAGCCGAACCGGGTCCCATGCATATGGGGCAGCCCGCTATGCGAAACACACAGCCTTGGCCTGTACTTTGTGAGACCACGACCGGTGAGCAGCCTCTAACGAGCGTTTCTTGGGTCCGCCTGGGAATGCGTTATGCTACTCCACGTCACTTGGATCCTTGCAATATAGTATATAAAGGGAATGGGGGCCCATTATTCATCGAGCATTCGGTGATAGGTTACCCCATCCTCGTCAAGGTGGCCTTTTCTGTCCTAACCTAGATTGTAGCCCAATGTTTGTTATTTTTTGGTTCATCCCTGAACCGACCGGGTAAAATCGGCTTAACCATGACATCCATGTTCGAGACGTCGAAGTTCTGCCCGTTTTTGTCCTCGATTGGTCAACGTGTTAGAATCTACACGATGAGCTTCTTGAACTCTCACCCATTGGGAGTATGAGGTATGTATACACCTGTTCTACATCATAGTAGACGGTCACTCTACACCCTCCATTAAGTAAGCTCGATGTGTCGAATCTCTCATTGTTAACACGTCGATTTCAAAAAACGAGCAGAAAATCCCTGTCAAGACTTAGATACCATGGTCAAGAAGAAATTTACTAGTTTGTTCATCTATGAACCGCTTTTGCTAACCATCCCTAATAAGGACGACGGATTAATATATCCATTTCAATTTCATCGAATTCGGTAATCCAATTGGCCAGACCTTGGTACCACTGATTATCTATTTTGGAATCATGAGGTCCCAAGACTGAACACATGGCTTAATCAAATTCAATTAAATTGACTTGGATAATGTTTACCCAATCACCCTTATGAGGGATCTAACTCTTGTTTGGTTGAGTCATCCTTGATTGTGCATGTGACTTCTACTCCTCTAGATGTCTAGAATCTCGATATTCCTCCATTGGGAATTAAACTGCAACCATATCCACCCTTTTAAGGTGAGAGGCCCCTACAACTAGGGAAATTGTCTTGATCTCCCACTTTGAGATCCATCCATATTATCTGTCTAAATGAATCAATGGAAGTCATGAATCTAGATCTTTATTGAACATCAAATTTTGTAAGAAAGAAGGAAAGATTCAGCCCCTAGGCAAATCCAATCAATGTTCTCGATTTACCTTTGAATTAAGGAAAGATCCAGCCCCTTGGCAAATCTAATCATATTTCCCGATTCATCTCTGAATTAAGGAAAGATTCAGCCCCTAGGCAAATCCAATCATAGTTCTCATTTTATCTCAGAATTAAGGAGAGATCCAGCCCCTAGGTAAATCCAATCATAGTTCTCGATTCATCTCTGAATTAAGGAAAGATTCAGCCCCTAGGCTGATCCAATCAATGTTCCCTATTCACCTTTGAATTAAGGAAAGATTCAGCCCCTAGGCAAATCCAATCAATGTTCCTTATTCACCTCTGAATTAAAGAAAGATTCAGCCCCTAGGCAAATCCAATCATAGTTCTTGATTCACCTTTGAATTAAGGAAAGATTCAGCCCCTAGGCAAATCCAATTATTATTCCCTATTCACCTTTGAATTAAGAAAAGATTCAGCCCTTAGGAAAATCCAATCATAGTTCTCGATTCACCTCAGAATTAAGAAAAGATTCAGCCCCTAGGCAAATCCAATCACCATTCTCGATTCATCTCTGAATTAAGGAGAGATCCAGCCCCTATCCAATCATTGTTCCCTATTCACCTTTGAATTAAGGAAAGATTCAGCCCCTAGGAAAATCCAATCATTGTTCCCTATTCACCTTTGAATTAAGGAAAGATTTCCGCCCCTAAGCAGGTCCAATCATCATTTCGGTTCATCCAGAATTAAGGAAAGATTCAGCCCCTAGGCAGATTCAATTACATCCAGTTCATTTCAGAATCAAAGAAATATTCAGCCCTAGATTCAACCACCATTTCTTGGTTCATCTCAGAACTGAAGAAAGGTTCAGCCCCTAGGCAGGTCCATTCATCATTTCGATTATCCAGAATTAAGGAAAGATTCAGTCCCTAGGCATATTCTATCACATCCAATTCATCTCAGAATCAAAGAAATATTCAGCCCTAGATTCAACCACCATTTTTGGTTCAACTCAGAACTGAAGAAGGCTTTAACCCCTAAGCAGGTTCAATCATCACTTCCAGATCATGTTAAAATGGAGGAGGCATTCGGCCCCTAGGCTTTTTCACCCTTCACCTCCTGTTTGGGCTCTAATTCATGTCAGGAATTAAGAAAAGTTTCATTCATCTTAATTCAACTAGCCACTAGGCTTATCCAACCATCAATTTTGGTTAGGGTTCCGGTTCATGTCGGAACTAGAAAAAGTTCCATTCATCTGAATTCAATTAGCCACTAGGCTTAACCAACCATCAACTATGGTTTAAGTTATGATTCATGTTGGAACTAAGAAGAGTTCCACTCATTTGAATTCAATTAGCCACTAGGCTTATCCAACCATCAACTGTGGTTCAAGTTCTGATTTATGTTGGAACTAAGAAGTGTTCCATTCATTTGAATTTAATCTGCCCCTAGGCTTGTCCAACCGTCAACTCCAGTTCAGGTTCTGATTCATTTCGGAACTAAGAAAGGTTCCATTCATTTGAACTCAATGTGAGCATGAGTTAGCCTATAGGCCTGTTCAATCATTACCTTTGCTCCATGTTCCACTTCATAAAGGAATCAAAGAGAATTTCAGTCATTCCATCATCTCTAGCAATTAGAGTCCAATCCATGATTGTCATCCTTGGCCTCTATCAATCGGAGCCCAACTCAAGCAATCCTTGCCTCTAGCAACTAGAGCCCAGTCCATGACTGTCAATCTTGATCTCTATCAATCAGAGATCAATTCAAAGTCAATCTTGATCTCTATCAATCAAAGATCAATTCAAAGTTAATCTTGATCTCTATCAATCAGAGATCAATTCAAAGTCAATCTTGATCTCTATCAATCAGAGACCAATTCAAAGTCAATGTTGATCTCTATAAATCAGAGACCAATTCAAAGTCAATCTTGATCTCTATGAATCAGAGACCAATTCAAAGTCAATCTTGATCTCTATCAATCAGAGACCAATTCAAAGTCAATCTTGATCTCTATCAATCAGAGACCAATTCAAAGTCAATCTTGATCTCTATCAATTGGAGACCAACTCAAAGTCAATCTTGATCTCTATCAATCAGAGACCAACTCAAAGTCAATCTTGATCTCTATCAATCAGGGACCAATTCAAAGTCAATCTTGATCTCTATCAATCAGAGACAAATTCAAAGTCAATCTTGATCTCTATCAATCAGAGACCAACTCAAAGTCAATCTTGATCTCTATCAATTAGAGACAAGTTCAAAGCTAACCTTGTCTCTATCAATCGGAGACCGATTCAAAATCAATCTCTGGCTCTATCAATTAGAGCCCGATCGATGTCCATCATAGCCCAGTGCTACAAGTTAGGATCGCTCGTCAGGAATGACGAATGAGAAGCATTCCGCATTGACTGTCAATAAAGATCAGATCCAGATCCTGGAGTCATCAGAAATCATGAACCTTCAGCTATAGTAGTGCTATTCAATCATGGGCATTTTTGCCCCATTAGCCAAGGAAATGCCAGAATCCAAAGAGTTGCCCTCATATTTCTCATTGTTCAAAGAGAGGGAATGGAATTTTCCTGAGCAGTAGGGTTGACCAAAGATGAGATCCGATATGCCCCAGGCTTGGATAGGAACCAGATTCACAGCTAGGGAATGGTCCAATGATGAAACCCTTAACCCATAAACTGGGGCATGAACTAGATTGACCTTGGACCTAAATTGAAGGCGGTCTAATGAGGAAAGCCATTATGCCCAAAACTGGGGCATGGACCAAATTGACCTTAGACCCAAACTGAGAGTGGTCTAACAAAGAAATCCATTAAACCCCCCAAGCCAAGGTATAAATTAGTCCAATCTTGGATTCAAAATGGTGTAGTGCAATGGCGATACCTCTTGCTCCATAAGCTGGGGCATAAGCTAGAATGATTTTGAACTCAACTAGAAGTGGTCCATTGATGAATCCATCAAACCCCAAACTGGGGCATGAACCAGAGTAACCTTGAGCTTAAAAAGCAATAGTCCGGTTTTGAATCGATCCCAAACTGAAAAAAAAAAGATGGAAAACGTAGGTATCTTGCACCTATTGATAGAGGGGCATGATGAGTCCTGCTATTAGAGATCTGAAGGAAGACTTATTCCCGCAACGACTGAAGGTGGTCGTCGAAGGCGTTATGCCCAACTGGAGCCGCTTCGACAAACTTGTTGTTTCAACTTTCTATTATCGGTATTTGATAGGTCATCCACGTCTGGGTCCAAGATCAATATGCTTGTTGACAAGTCTAGTCCAATCTGCTGTACAAGTAAAAGAAAATCACCCCATTTGGGATTTCAAACTCTGTGCCTTGTCTCTTCCATACATTTCCTCCCAGTTTCATACATCCTCCTATTCTACGTGTGCAGTCAATTCTTACTCTGAAGATGAGTGAAATGATGAGCCATCTCCTGAACTTCTATGCCACCCGGCCTCTTGAGAAAGAAAGGTCCAACCCGTCTGGGAAAGCTTTAAATGATCAATCAGGAGACACATGAGTAGTCTCAAGAAACATGTGTTGGAGAAGCTACTATTTGTTCTATCTGTGAAAAGATTCCAAGGAAAGCATTACATAATAACAGATCATATCAACAGGTCAGCCAATCAGTACAAATGAGTGGAGGACAGATGTGCCATCAAGAAGATGGAAATACCAAAGTTCTTACAAAGTATATCATCTGCAAGCAAGAGATACATGATGAATGATCAATCTCAAAATCAAAGAATGAGGTCATTGGGATACCCAAAAAAAAAAAATTCAAGCCTATGTTTTATATACATCAATAATGGGAAGGCAGTCACATCAAATAGAAGGTGATGATTAACTTCCAAAGGGTAGCATACGGATTCACCATTCAGATAAAATCAGATACTATATGAGCAGTCACAAATGCTCATAAAGTTTACAGAAGATCAGAGTGCTAGTTGGGGCAAAGATGTTCTATCTGATTGAAATATTTGGAAGAAGAAGATTCAAATCCAATATTGAAAGTCAGGATTCAATTTCGCGATCAAGCGAAGCACTGCATTATGTGGCCTTCACATCAAAAAAAAATGAAAAGAAAAGAAAATAGCAAGATGTTGAATGGCATTGGAGCTCGACAGTAGGTCAATTGTCCCTCTCACTTCAAGAAGATTGATAGTTCCAATCAAAGCCTAATAACAAGTTCGATCGTTCTTCAAGATTCACAGCATGTTGGACCGAACTTTTGATTTTGGCCAATTACATCCCGCCTTTGCAAGAGACGATCTCATCACTTCTTCATCATCAGAGAAAGATTTCTCATCGGCATTAGACTCTCTCTCTCGTCAAACAATCCGACGGCCTTCCAAGGAGTCTCTATCACAAGCCCTTCTTTTGACTATCATTTTTTATGGCATTGTATCTCGTGATCAAGTCATCATTTTATGTTCAAATTCATGAATCTGGCTGGAACTCTCATCTGTCGTTCATTACATCCAACGGCTACCAAAGGTTCCCATAAGCCCTTCATTTCTCAAGCCAATAAAATGGGATCCTTTCGGTAAGATAAACCGATTCTACATAAACAACAAAACACTCTCCCAATGGTAGACCCATGTGGACAGTTTCACATCAGTCCTCTTGGACCTTCAACATCAATACTTGTCAACAAACCTAAAGGTTTCAGGCCCAGATATGATCGTGACTGATTCGGAATCTCGATATAGCTTGTTGGGATACGTGTTCCATCTGAACATCTCCAAGAAAGTAAAACATAATTTGGCACCATTTTTAATCTTGGTGTGGGACTGCATTTCCCTAAGATCATTTTTAGTGATGATTCAAATAGTTGTCCGCCTATTAATACGTGTAGGTGTCAACTTAAACAGTGGGGCAAGGCTACCCATTTGTCAAGAAGGTCAAGCCATTCAGATTTCCCCTAAGGGTTTCAAACCATTGGATAAGACCATAATTTTGGCAATATCCTCACCATATCAGGACTCTTTATTCAACCCAAGATGGGGTTTGCAAAAAGAAAAAAAATAAAAAAAATAAAGGAAAAGAAACCTCAGCAGGGAAAGGTAACCCGAGAAACCTCAATAGGGCAACCCATAATACCTCAGTGGGGATAGGCGACCTGATGTAACCCTAAAGCATTGCCCTCATTGGCCCTTTATAGAAAATTTCAGTGGTTCATATAGACAAGTGTCATACCAGTCTACCCTCCATAAGGAAAGGAACCCCTCTTGCTCTCCAGTGAATCATACTCGGAGGAGTTGAACAAACCATCATCTGTTGGGCTCCATAGCATTGCCTTTCAACAAAATTCTATCTTCAAATCCTTTGGTTATGTTAAGGAGAGAGCAAATTCTCATGGCCTGGTTACAGATGTAGCGAAATTCATCATCAGCTCCCTCATTTTTCAAGATTCAACAAGGATTTATCTAAGAAATCATTTTCTGCAATCAATCTGTCAATCTTCCCTTGACCTTGGAAGCATGGTCAATTCTGGATGCAATCCAGATTCAACCTTGTTCTAACTCTGTTAGATTTCCCATTTTCTTCTATAGTAGCGGTCTGTCACAACATGCTGACATTGGGGCATAGATATACCCTCTATGTAGAGGAATCGAACTTGATCATGAGCATTACATCAAAGATCCATTGTCTAGTCTGAAGTCATTACTTTCATAGTCAACAGAAGTAGGTCCATCCAAGTTGGCTTTTGCCAATTTTTCAGTTCTCCCAATCCTGTTGATGAAGAAAATCCAATGTGGTCGCTCACCTGTTAGGATTTTGATCACCAAATTCTCTGAAGGAACACTTCGAATCATTTGCGCCTCATGCCTACTTTGGGGCCATGGTTCATTCATCTTTCAAAATTGGCACAACAATGTTGCAAGGCCCTGAGCTTTTCATGAGCCTCGATCGAGGGCCAAACCCATGTCACATTTCATCGCCGCTTGGCTGTTCTACCAATTTGGTCTACCATAATGCACAGTCAAAGAATTTAGTTGACTAGATGCCCCTCGACAGTTTAACACCAAGGTCAATCAATAAAATCACTTTGGTTAGAGACTGTCAAGCTCCCCTCATTCTTGTCTAAAATCCTCGCTAGAGTTTCTTTCAATCCAAAATCCAACAACACCAATATTGGCTGAAGAAAATCATCATCTTCAAATTACATGGAACCCTTCAAAGGGAGTAACCAAGTCATCCCTACCGTGCTGAAATTGAGTCAAGCTTTCAGTACCAGGTCATAGATGGAAAATTCCTAATCTAGGTATCATGCCAGCGAAGTCCATGACACCATTTCCATTGATGTCATGTTTTGTGCCTTCACCAATAAAGCAGGAGCAAAAAAAAAAAACTTGGAAAACTGCCAAGGAATTCACCATCATTTCTAATATGTCCAGCACTCTATAGGTTCAAAGTCAAGAGACTTCCAAGATGGGTCAGATTTCAACCCTTAAGGTTCAAAGTCAACAAAGCCTTCCTGTATGAGTCACTTTCAAGCATCCTAAAGGTTCATAGCCATAGAGCTTCCAAGAAGGATATTCCTATTTTCAATCCCAAAGGTCCAAAGCTGGTAGGAACTGCCAAGACGAGTCATTCAGTATCACCCTATAAGTGACCTTCTGAGTTCTTGCTCATTTCAGAATCAATAGTAAATTCCTCACCCTAAAATTGCCTTCTGAGTTCTTACTCATTACAGAATCAAATGTAGAGCCCTAGCTCATCCAAAGATCAAATCAATCTCAGATTATTAGTGAATCAAATGCAGAGCCCTAGCTCATCCAAATTTCAAATCAATCTCAGTCTATAAGTAAATCAAATGTAGAGCCCTAGCTCATCCAAAGATCAAATCAATCTCAGATTATTAGTGAATCAAATGTAGAGCCCTATCTCATTCAAAGATTAAGTCAATCTCAGCCTATAAGTGAATGCAGAGCCCTAGTTCACTCAAAGATCAAGTCAATCTCAGCCTATAAGTGAATGCAGAGCCCTTGCTCATTCAAAGATCAAGTCAATCTCAGCCTATAAGTGAATCAAATGCAGAGCCCCAGCTTATTCAGAAAAAATAATCTCAGCTCAATCAAAAGAGCATCAGTTCAATCAAAGAGAAGACATCAAGTCTTTCATCCAAACAAATCAAATCCGAGCCCAAGCTCATGCAATCAACCTTGTATTCACAGCCTAGCTCCATACAAGAAGAGGTTTATCAGCCTACAAATGGATAAAGCCGGGTCCAAGCCCGCACATGCCTTGCATTGAGTTCCACCTCAACAAGAAGAGGTTTCCAGCCCACAAATGAGCCTTGTATTCACAGCCTAGCTTCATACAAGGAGAGGTTTAACAGCCTACAAATGGATCAAGCCGGGTTCAAGCCCGCACGTACCTTGCATCATGAGTTCCATCTCAGCAAGAAGAGGTTCCCAGCCTACAAATGAGCCTTGTACTCACAGCCTAGCTTCATACAAGAAGAGCACTCACCAATCTTCCAAGAAGAGCAAACCTTATTGCCAGTCGAACTACATTCTGGGCTTGATTTCTAGGACACCCTTAGAATACATAGGCAGTTTAGGAAGAATTACCCTAAGTGCAGCCCAATAAACAATATCACTCATACCCCAAAAATGTGGTTCTTTTATCTTTAGCCTTCAACTGATTAGAATCTCGACTAAAGAGGGGCATCTGTAAGCACCCCATTTTTGCCACCCTCGGCATAAATGAATCAATATGGCAGGTTTCTGACCTTTAACCTAAAGATTTGTGATTCTCCACTAATCCCCACAGCAGGGTCATGGGCTATTATCTACATAGATGCATAGGTCATAGAATTATCTTCAAAACGATACCAGAATTGCTCAATTCTGATATCAAATGAGGAAGATACGACCATTTTAGTCGGATGATACATATAGGGGAGGTTTCTGAAATTATTATAAATAATAATCCCAGGGGCCTTCATGCAAATTATCCTAAGTCAAATCGTTTGAATTTCAAATCATCATATCTTGATCATCCGACATCGGATTCAGATGATTCCAAGACCATTATTCTTCATTCATGATGTTCTACAAAGTGGATGTAAAAATCCCGGGTAGAAGTCACCAGTGGGTCCCATGCAAACTTGCATGCAAAATTATCGTTAGAACTTCAAAGCTGCATATCTTTTCCGTTCTACATCGGATTCAGGTGATTCCAATCTCATTATGTTCCATTTTTAGAGCTCTACAAAGTGGACGTAAAATATTTCCGGTAGAAGCCTCCGAAGGATCTCATGCAGAATGGTCAGTCAAATTATCGATAATTGGTCCGCTTAAATTTCAAAAATTCATAAGTTGACCATTTTACTTCCAAATGAGGTGATTCAAGTTCCTATATTCCTCATTTTTAATGTTCTACAAAATGAACGCAAAAAATTTGGATAGAGGCCATCGAAAAATTCCATGCGGGATGACAGCTGAAATGACCCGTTAAATGACAAGGAGAGAAAACCCAGTTAATTCCAATCAGTCCAGTCAACTCAGTTCAAACCAGTTTTAGTCTAACCTAGCTCAACCCATATCAGTTGTCAACGTAAGTCAGTCTCAACCCATTTCGAATCAGTTCATCTATGTGCATAATATTTATATATTATATATATTGTATAATATATATATATATATATATATATATATATATATATATATATATATATATATATATATATATATATATATATATATATATATATATATATATATATATATATATATATATATGTATGTTATTAAATATATGTGTATAATATATATTATTATATGTAAATGATAATCCAAAAAAATTTTGAGAAGAAAAAGGAAAGAGGGGAGAGAAAAAACGTGAAAGAGAATGGGGATTTTGGTTTTGGAGATAATCCAAAAGATTTTGAGGAGAAAAAGGGAAGAGGGGAGAGAGAAACGTGAAAGTGAAGGGGGATTTCAATTTTGGAGATAATCCAAAAGATTTTTGAAAAAAAAAAGAAAGAGGGGAGAGATAAAAACGTGAAAGAGAATGGGGATTTCGATTTTGGGGATAAATCCAAAAAATTTTGAGGAAAAAAAGGAAAGAGGGAGAGAGGAAAAACGTCACTTTTTCTAAGACAATCCAAAGGATTTTGTTGAGAAAAAAAAAGGAAAGGAGAAAGAGAAAACGTGGGGGGTTTTAGGAGGGACGGTTTTAGGGAAGAAAAAAAAGAAACAAAAGAAAAAAAAAAGCGAGGATTTAGGGTTTCTAGATTGTTTGTTTTAAAAGGGAAAGAGGGAGAAGATAAAAGGGACGTGAGAGAGAGAAGAAGGGACTTTTTCCAAAGAGAAAAAAAAGGGGAAAGAGAAAGAAAAACATGGAAAGGCTTTTTGAGCTAAGTTTTGAGAGAAAAGTAAGGGAAGAAGAGAGAAAAAAAAGGGGGCTAGGTTTTGGGAGAAAAAGGAGGGAAGAAGAGAGAAAAAAGGAGGAAACGTGAGCTTCTCTAGGGGGGCTCGGTTTTGGGAGAAAAAAAAGGGAGAAGAGAGAGAAAAGAAGGAGAAAAAAAAGGAAAAGAGAAAGAAAAAACGTGGAAAGGCTTTTGAGCTAAGTTTTGGGAGAAAAGTATGAGAAGAAGAGAGAAAAAAAAAAGGGGAAAGATAAAAAAACGTGAAAGGGCTTTGTGGCTCACGTTTTTTGGAGGAAAGTAAGGGAAAAAGAGAGAAAAAAAAGGGGGAAAGAAAAAAAACGTGAAAGGCCTTTGTGGCTCACGTTTTTGGGAGAAGCAGAAGAGAAGAAGAAGAGCAGAAGGTTCAGGAATCTGCAAACCAGGTAAACCCTCTCCTCTTTCATTCTTTTTATTATCAATACCACCATTCACTTACCTAATTCGGTGTACCACTGTAACATCCTATCACCTGCAGCCATTATCCCAACTCAATACTCCATATCCATTGCAATCCCCCTTGATCCGTAAATTTATCACCTAATCTTCTCTCCCATGAAATTGAGTTTTTGGATGATTATTTTTGTTTGATCATATGATGCCATGAAATGGTCATATGATTTGAGTCATTGATGTTAATCTGATAAGGATGTAATTTGAGCCATTGATGTTGAATGAATTTTAATTTGATCAATTGTGAGCGATATGATTCGAAATCTTAAGGTGATTGATCTAGCCTTTGATTTAGATTTTCTTTAAGTGATTGATCATGGCCTCTGATTATGAATTTTTAGGAGATAAAATTTGGCCATCGATCTCGGATGCTTTAATGATAAAATCGGGTCATTGATCTTGAATGTTTGAATTAGCAAATCTGGACCATTGATTTTAGATATGTTGATGCTTGAGCCAAACCAATGGATCTTCATTATGAGTGTCTTAAATGAATCTGAATCGTCGGATCTTCACTATGAATGTTTTAAATGCATCTAAACCATTAGATTATCATCATGATTGATTTCAAAGCATCTGAACAGTTAGATTACCATTAATAGTGATTTATACCATTGAATTTTTCATGAGTGTTTATTTTTTAGATACACTGCCATGTTTGAATGCTCATTGCCATAGTTGGATGCTTATTGCCATAATTAGGGTAGAAAACCCTAAAATGGAAAGAAAGTAACAGTTAAGGTAGAAAACCCTAAAAAATGGAAATATAATATAATTAGGGTAGAAAACCCTAAAATGGAAAGAAAGTAACAGTTAGGGTAGAAAATCCTAAAAAATGGAAATAAAATAATAATTAGGATAGAAAATCCTAAAAAATGGAAAGAAAATAACAATTAGGGTAGAAAACCTTAAAATGAAAAGAAAATAATAATTAGGGTAGAAAACCCTAAAAAAATGGAAATAAAATAACAATTAGGGTAGAAAACCCTAAAAAAAATGGAAATAAAATAACAATTAGGGTAGAAAACCTTAAAATGGAAAGAATGTAACAATTAAGGTAGAAAACCCTAAAAAATGGAAATAAAATAATAATTAGGGTAGAAAACCCTAAAATGGAAAGAAAGTAACAGTTAGGGTAGAAAACCCTAAAAAAATGGAAATAAAATAATAATTAGGGCAGAAAACCCTAAAATGGAAAGAAAGTAACATTTAGGGTAGAAAACCCTAAGATGGAAAGAAAATAATAATTAGGGTAGAAAACCCTAAAATGAAAATAAAGTAACAATTAGGGTAGAAAACCCTAAAAAATGGAAATAAAATAATAATTAGGGTAGAAAACCCTAAAATGGAAAGAATGTAACAATTAGGGTAGAAAACCCTAAAAAATGGAAATAAAATAATAATTAGGGTTGAAAACCCTAAAATAGAAAGAAAATAACAATTAGGGTAGAAAATTGCATACTAGATCATGCCATGTAGGCTCTTGCCTTATTTGCAATACATGTCATATTTGAAAGATTTTAAACAATCTTACTGTATGTGAATTTCTTGTCATAAATGTTTTATGTGCCATATTTAGATAGAATATTTTATTTTTTGGCAATAACTTATTTTATACAACACCCTAGTTAAACTGCCATATATGCACACTTCTAGAAGACAATGTAGGTGTGGGGACGTGCATTTAGGCACCCACATTCTTGGAAAGGGCATAATGGGAATGATAAAATCTTAATAAAGAAAGAGAATGCCTTGCCAAACTTTCCAAAATTAGAATTCAGAATGAAAAGGGTAATTTAGGACGATTTGCCCCTCGGCAAACCCTAAACCTAGAATAGGTTCTAAACCCTAAACCTAGAATAGGTTCTCAATCATTAACCTAGAACAGGTTATCCCTCCCGAACTATGCGGATTCTGATTCCTAGGTTAAACCTTAGGATACGTAGGCCATTTGGGAGAAACCCAGATTCGGATCCACACCTTAGTCCACTCGGACTATCCATAGATCCACTAGGATATCTCCCATATTTTAACCCCAAATAGGGTTATTCTTAGATCCACTAGGACTATCTATCAGTCCACATGGACTATCCAGATCCTAACCCATAGGATTTCTCAACCTTTCAAGCATAAACTTCAACTTGAACAATGAACTTAATCATGCACAAGCATAAATCACATCCATAAACTTTAATCACACCTGAACTACGATGGTGAACCTGATTTTCGGAATAAATCCGTAATACGTAGGCAATCTGATGGATACAGATTCGGTTCAATGATATCAAACCACTTGGTTTGGTTTGGCTTAACAAATAGAGTCTAGCATAGGAAAGGTATAGGAGACCGACTTCGATCGGGCGGTTTGGGTGCCTAATCCCTTCCCATAACCGTAACCTGACGCTTACCCAATCTCTGATGGACCAGAATTCCAATCTAAGGGTCATGAGTCAATCGAAGTCTTACCTTGGGGTGAGATTTCACATTTCTAAGGTCCTAGACCTAAATCTAGGTGGCGACTTCTAAAGATTTCTATCTTTGTCCTCACAGAGGTTTATCCAAAAGTGATTCATTTCTGTATTTTGAATTCAATATAATGACGAACATTTGTTTTATCTACTGAATCTTGATTTGAAGGATCAAGAGTAAATCTATGATGACCAAACTAACAACCAAGGGCCGTTAGGTTGCAAGGTGGTCCGAATACTTGGAAGTTGAGGCTCCATCGTTCATAGACCAATGGCTTATAGGTTTTATCGAGTATATAATACCATTGGTCAAGGCACTACAAAAATAAATCTGGAAAAAATTTTGGTACATCACAAAACTCAAGTATAAAATTGAAAAGATGTACATTCAAAATGATTAAACCTTTAGCTATTCATTCAGTTCATGTCTCTATTCATATTGTTGATCATGAGAGTAGTTAGATTAGTATGGTTAGGGTTAATTCTAAGGGAACAACATTTGTGTGAACTGAGTTATATAATCATTACATATACGCATCTTCAAGGTTGGCTTGGTTTAATTTGAATTACAGATGTTGAATAAAAAAAAAAGTATCCTATCAAGGCATGATAATTTAAAATCAGGTATATCCATTATTAAGAAAGTCTTCTCCAGTCTATCTATCCACTATAGTGGCCATAATAGATTTGATCCCTTACTGAAAACGTCTGAGGCTTCATCTTTAGAAAAAATTTCCTTAACCCTTATCGGATCATTCTGTCATGGAATAACTATCCCATACATCGGTGGCTGATAAGGATAACCACCTTGATACACTGCTTGTTGTGCACCAAGATTATGTATTGGGGTGTGCGTTATGAGGACCTACTGTATGATAGGCACTGTGTTATGGCCAACAGGTGCTGGAGGTACATTGTTGCTATCAACTGGTACTGTATTTGGTCTGACCTGGAGGTGTTGGTGTAGCATTGGAAACTTGGGTAGTGATTCCCATGGTAACTTGTATAGTCGATAATATCTATTGTTGCCCTTGTATTTTGCCAAGCCAAGCTCGTCACAACCGTGGCCAAGGCACTTGGTGATCTAGGTAGATTCGTTAGAGTGGCCTGGTTGTTCACCCCCTTTGAATTGCTCCAGTCTGATTCTCATTATTTGGCATCTGCTCATATGGGTTTTCAGTACCTGTTCTCGACCTAGATAATGGTGGGGTCGAGTTACGACCTCTTTTTAATGCTAAGCAGAAGATGGATCAGCGTGTGGTGGATCTCACTTAGAGTCTCCACGTCACCCAGGAGTAGAGTTTTATCTTTGTTTATAGTTACTTTTATTTTTGGTGTATAATCTCAAGGCTAGATTTTGTCAGTATTGTAGACTACACCCTACGTTATTTGTTTAGCAGGATACATTTACATCTCTTTTTTTTTCTATCTATATATATATATATATATATATATATATGGTTTCACCATTAATTATGTATATTATTGTCTTGTTTAAGTTCTGTCTCAACCAACACATGTGCTTATGGTGTATTTGTATTAAAACTTTTAAGTTTATCCTAATTCACTTCATGAATTCAGGTGAATGTACTTAGGTTTGATTGGTAAAGCCTTAGAGCTCTGATACCAAGTTGTCACACCCCAATTCAAGACTAATCAAAAGTTTGATGAACGGTCATAAGAACCAACGGCTTAAGCTAAGATCTCGTAAGATCGTGTTAATAATTCAAACCAAACACATCCACACCACAATAAAAATAATAAATAATAAGCAGAAGTTTTTATTAATGAATTGAGTGTCTAATGTAATAGATAAATATTTAACCAGTTATCTTAAAAAATCAAAATATTAATATAATAAACTCTTACAAATCCCATAAGTCAAATATGAAAATAAAACACGAAGCGTAACTCGATGGAAACACTCGCATGAAGAATCATGTTTGTCCTCTACAGCTTGCTCATCCATAGCCACCACATGTCACACCCCAATTCCGCACTCTTCAGAATGGTGTGATGAACCGCTAGCAAACCAACGGTTCAACCAGGATCTTGGACAGACGATATCCGTTTTATCTAAACCTCATACATCCACATTCATAATCAGAATAAATACACAATAGCGAAAGTCTTATAGTAAAATGAACTGAGAATCTACTGTGATATTAATATTTAAATAGCAAATTATTCTGTGTCAACTAAGACATAAAGAAATATCAAATACATGTCTTTACTAAATCTAAATAATGAAAATAACATCTAATCGAATACACATGAGTTGCACTCGCAAGAGGAGTCATGCGTATCCACTTCATCTTCAACTTCCATCGTCTCCATGTGCCCGTACACTGGAGCATTGACATAATCTTCGACGGTAGTACCTGCATCATCAACTAAAAATATTCGACGTTGAGGGGGTGAGCACACATCATGGCTCAATGAGCAAACAAAACAATGCAACAATACATATGCATGCATTCAATTCATATCTTTGGTCTGGTTTAAAGTTTGCAATATGCAATAGAAAGGTTTGGGTGGTCAAAGGCTAACGTTTATTGACCCCTCCTCTATACACAAGTGTGTGATGCCGCCCGAAGGTAACGTTTATCATCGACTCACAAGCACCCAACTCATGAACATTGTACAACAAAGGTTAACGTTTATTGTTGTATAGTGCCATACCAACACGTAAGCCCCTATTGGCGAGGGCTTGCAAACTGGGCTCGCAACTAACCAATCCTAATGTCAAATAGTGTATCCAAGGCCTCACCCCAGCATCCCTCAAAACATCCATAGAGATAGAGCTAAGGCCCCCCGGTAGAGTCAGAGACTACAAGGACCGAGATCACCTCCCCTGATACTCTACGACGTAATAGTTCTACTAAAGTAATGGCGATACGACGATGCTAATGCACAAGACTTGAGTTAGAGATAGACCTAAAGTGCTGAGGCCCAACCTATGACACCCCCCTGATACTCGCTCGCATCAAGTACACCAACTACACACATACATTCACATGCCTATTCCTATCATCATCATCATTATCATGTTATAAACGATAAAGTAAATATGCATGAACAGTAAATAGAAATATCGGATGACATGTTGAATGCACATTACAAGCATGTTCGCATAGAATCAAGCATAGCATTGGACTCAAGAAATAAAATAGTTTATTATTAACCAATTAGTTAAGAGTCTTGTTTCCTCACCTTAGCTTGCTAGTAGATCCTCTTTCAAGCTTTAAAATCACTTTTATATTGTTATTATATTGCTAGAAGACCTAACAAAGTTGATAAAATTTATTAGAACTAATTCTGAATTTAAAAACCATGTTGTTAACTGGGGGTCGGAGCTAGGGTCTGAGTTGTGATCGACCCTGGGTGCGACCACCCCTATTCTGGGCTTCCCGAACACTGGGGGTCGATGCTCAGGGTCTGGTAGGGTCGATTGGCCATCAACCCCCCATGCGACCCCCTGTGGGTTTTGTCGATTTTTCTTCCTTCAGCCCATTCTTCGTGTTTGGGGTCCTATGGCTTGCTCCTACGGTCCATTCCACACATGTTCTATGGCCTAAAACCATGATTCATTCACCTATATGGCTTTCATGATTTCCCCCGTGGTTTTCCATGAAAACCTAACCATGGGTTGATGGTTTGGGTTTCTCCGAGATCATACCCTCTTCATTATCTACTCTAAGGTCTTTAGAAACTCATGGAAATAGTATCCATACCTGAGAAGATTACTCCTTCTCTGCAACTCTTCTCCTCTTGCTTTCTTCTCTTCTTTCCTTCTCTTCTTCTTCTCTTCCTTCTCTTCTCTTTCTCTCAATTCAATTAGGGTTCTAAAATGAGTGAAAGAGGCTTAGGGATGTCCTATTTATAGAGTAGAAACTCCTAAAATAAGTCCCATTGAGATTAGAAAGGAATCCCATTGAAATTAAGAAAGTTTCCTAATTTCTGTTTTTACCGAGTACCGGGGGTCGATAGGGGGGTCGGAGATCCCGTCGACCCCTGGTCCTTAAAATGTCTGACCCCCCATATAAAACTGGGGGTCTGACTTCTATACTGGGGGGGTCCGACCCTCCCTTGCTGGGGATGCGACCCTCCCCTTATTTAAGCGTTTTTGGGTCAGTTTAATACCTGGGATCGTGATCTCCTTCACGCACTTGGTCCATTTGGCTCAACCACGATGGGTAGACCTGGTTCAAGGTGGTAAGACCGGGTTAGTTTGATACGGGTCTTATAACTCCCCCCTACTTATAAAAAATTTCATCCCCGAAATTGTTCATACCTTCAGAGTCAAATAAATGAGGGTATTGCTTTCGCATAGCAGTCTCTTCTTCCCATGTAATTTCTTCCATGTCTCTACTTCTCCAAGTGACCTTAACATAATAGATATCTCGATTGCGTAGTTGTTGAACTTTTCGGCTGGTGATTTCAGTTGGTGTTACTTCAAAGGTCAAATCATCAGTCAAATCAGGTAGATCTACTGTCAGAACGTGCGTTGGATCCTTGACATACTTCTTCAATAAGGAAATATGAAATACGTCATGCACACTTGACATAGGTGGTGGTAGTGCTAACTGGTAAGCCACTTTTCCACGCTTAGCTAAAATCTCATATGGTCCGACATATCTTGGACTTAGTTTCCCTTTTTGTCCGAACCGTTTCAGACCTCGCATAGGCGATACCTTCAAGAATACTTTATCACCCACGACGAACTCAGGATCTCTGCGTCGAGTATCTGCATATTGCTTCTGACGATTCTGGGTTGTTCTCACTCTTTCCTTGATAATGTCGACCATTCGAAAAGTCTCCTCAACAAATTCTGGTCCAACGATACTACGTTCCCCAACTTCATTCCAAAACAACGGAGTTCGACACTTTCTGCCATACAGTGCTTCATAGGGTGACATCTGTATGGTAGTCTGATAGCTGTTGTTATAAGCGAACTCGATCAGTGGTAACTTTTCATCCCATGATCCTTTAAAATCAATTATACATGCTCATAGCATATCTTCTAGAATCTGAATTGTACACTCTGATTGTCCATCTGTCTGTAGATGGAATGCAGTACTAAACTTCAATGTTGTACCCATAGCCTTTTGTAATCCTTTCCAAAACTTGGAAGTAAATCGTGGATCTCTATCGAACACAATGCTCTCTGGTACACCGTGTAATCGAACAATATTATCCACATACAGCTTTGCTAACCTTTCTAGTGTATACTGAGGTCGTATCGGTATAAAGCGAGCTGTTTTGGTCAGGCGGTCTACAATCACCCAAACTGCATCAACTACTCGAGGAGTCAATGGTAACCCTATGACGAAGTCCATAGTGATGCAGTCCCATTTCCATGCTGGTTTCGATAACGACTGTAACAGTCCTGCGGGTCTTTGTCGTTCAGCCTTTACTTTCTGACAATTTAGGCATTGAGACACGAACTTAGCTACGTCTGCTTTCATTCCTCTCCACCAATATAATTTCTTTAGATCATGATACATTTTTGTACTTCCCGGGTGTATCGAATAGATGGTGGTATGGGCTTCTTTCATCAGTCGGTGTCTAATGTCCACAGTTTCTGTTTCGGGTACACATATTCTTCCTTTGTACTTCAATACCTTCTCTTCGTCCAAGGTGAACTCAGGGTTAGTTCTACCTTTTTCGATGTCTTCTTGTACCGTTCTCAGGTAAGGGTCTGATTTGATAGCTGTCTTCACTTCATCAATTATATCCGGTATAATTTTCAATGCAGCGAACATATTGGAAAACCGATGAATGAACCCTTGGTTGGCTGATCCATCCGTTGTATCTATCACATACTGCTCATTGCCGTGATTGAATACCGTTCCAGTAGTACACATTGCTGCAGTTGTGCTAACCTCTCCTTGAGATTTTATCATTGCCTTTCTACTCAACGCATCCGCTACTACATTAGCTTTCCCCGGATGATACTGGATATCACAATCATAGTCTTTCAATAGTTCCAGCCATCTTCTTTGTCTCATATTCAACTCCTTTTGATTAAATAAATAAGTAAAACTTTTATGGTCTGATTTAATCTGGAACTTCTCTCCGTATAGGTAATGTCTCCATATCTTGACAGCATGTACTACTGCCGCTAACTCCAAATCATGAGTGGGATAATTTTTCTCATGTGTCTTTGATTGTCTTGAGGCATAAGCAATTACTTGTTCTCCTTGCATAAGCACACATCCTAATTCCAGTCCTGACGCATCAGTGTATAGGGTAAATGGCTGTCTGAGAATAGGAATAGTCAAAATCGGAGCGGATATCAATCTGGTCTTTAAGGTTTGGAAGCTCTTCTCGCATTTATCCATCCACACAAACTTTTCACCTTTCTTAGTCAGACTGGTGAGAGGTACGGCAATCCGAGAATAGTCTTCCACAAATCACCGATAATAACCAGCGAGACCCAGAAAACTTCTAATTTCTGCAACGCTCTTTGGTGCTTCCCACTTTACAATAGCCTCGATCTTGCTGGGATCCACTTTGATTCCTTCAGCGGATACTACATGGCCTAGGAAGGCGACTTCACTTAGCCAAAACTCACATTTGGTAAATTTGGCATATAGCTTCTCTTTCCTTAAACGCTGTAGAGTGGCGTTTAGATTCTTAATATGGGTTTTCTTGTCCTTAGAATATACCAATATATCATCAATAAATACAATAACCGACGTATCCAACATATCATGGAAAACCCGATTCATAAGTTCCATGAAAGTTGCTGGTGCGTTTGTTAATCTAAAAGACATGACCAAGAATTCATAATGTCCATATCTGGTCCTGAAAGCTGTCTTAGGAATATCACCTTCTTTAATCTTCAACTGATGGTAGCCTGACCGAAAATCGATCTTAGAAAATACTTTTGCTTCTTGCAACTGATTGAACAAGTCATCGATCCGAGGTAGTGTATATGAATTCTTGATTGTCAGTTTGTTCAGCTCCCGATAGTCGATACATAATCGCACGCTACCGTCCTTCTTCTTTACAAATAATACTGGCGCTCCCCATGGTGATATACTGGGTCGAATATAACCCTTGTCTAGTAGTTCTTGTAGTTGTACTTTCAATTCCTTTAGTTCAGTAGGAGCCATTCGATAAGGTGCTTTTGATACTGGTGCGGCTCCAGGTATAAGATCTATCACAAACTTTGTGGCTCGGTCGGGTGGTAATCCTGGTAGTTCCTCAGGAAATACGTCGGGGTAGTCCCGCACGACATCAATATCTTCCATCCATGGTGCTTCTTTGGTGAGGTCGACCACAGATACTAGATATCCGACTGCTCCCTTCTCAAAGCACTTCTTAGCCTTTAGTGCTGAGAGTATGAGCTTGCGTTTACGGGAAAGTTTGGTTCCCGCAAAATTGAATTCTGCTCCTTCTTTGTCTTTAAATGTTAGCTTCTTTTCTGCGCATAATAGGTTCGCAGAATGTCAAGCTAACCAGCCCATTCCCAAGATGACGTCAAAGTCTGCCATCCCAAGTTGGATCAAGGTTGCATCTAAGGTTTTCTCGTCAATGAGAACTGGACATGGCCCATAACCTTTTTCTAATTCCACTTCTAACCCCATCGGTGACCGTACAAGTAGTTTGTAGTCTAATGTTTTGATGGGTAAATTCAGCTTCTTTCCAAATGACACAGATATAAAAGAATGAGTAGCTCCTGATTCGAAGAGTACTCTGGCGGGTATGCCATTCATAGGTACGATACCTGTGATTTATTTTAACTTAGTCTACATGCTCACACAATGTAATACAACTTAAAAGGTTTCAGTCATACCTGTGACCACATCGGGTGATGCGGCAGCATCCTCGGATGTAACAGCATAAACTCGTCCTTGATGTAGGTGCTTCCTGGGCTTGGGACACTCCCTTGCCATATGCCCCGCTTGGTTGCAGTTAAAACATTTTGGGCCTTCAGTGTTTGGCTTTGGCTGATGTTGGGCTACTGGGGTAGTCTTGGGTGTAGTAGTAAAGCCTTGAGCATGGAAGGGTTTGAATGTCTTATTATTCCCTCCATTATAAGAATTTCCAGCTGGCCTTTTCATACCTCTGTTCTGCCTAAAATAGCTCTCCTTCTGGCTCGATTCTATAACTCGAGCAATTTGCACAGCTTCATTATATATTTTCTTTTTCAAACCTAGAACATGCTCTCTGATGCTTCTTCTAAGTCCCGTGACAAACCTACGGGTCTTAGTGTCTTCTTCTTGCATGCTGAGTGGTGCAAAGAAAAACAGCTCCTCATAACGCTGTTGATATGCATCCACGGACATCTGTCCCTGATATAAACTCAGGAACTCCTTCTCCATAGAATCTTTGAAGCTTCGGGGAAAGTACTTCTCAAAGAAAGCTTTTTTATATATAGCCCAAGTCAATAGGGCATGCTTGGTTAATAGGTAGGCCCTGGTAGATTTCCACCAATGATGTGCATCACCTTTTAGCATGAAAGTGGCACATAATACCTTCTCTTCTTCTGTAATAGTCATCATCAGAAAATTTCTCTCCATTTCATCGATCTAGTGTGCCGGCCAGAGCGGATCAGACGGTTTTCTGTTAAACTCCTTGGGCTTCATCTTTAAGAATCGCTCCACCAGTCAGGAGTGGTCCATTTGATTCTGAGGGTATGCCCCAAACATAGGTTGTGGATACTGGTAATTAACATGAACTGCTTCCGGACCTGGTACTGAAATCTGTGCAGCTGGTGGTTAGGGTGTTTGAGGTGTTGGATGGTTACCCACCGATGCTGCACTTGTTTGTCCAGTCTGCATTGGTGTAACATGTGCTGTCTGAAGCATCATTCCCATTGCTGCTTGCATTTGAGCCTGTGCTCATTGCATTTGTTGCAGCTATTGTGCTAGGTTCATAACCACGGTTGTCAGCTCTGGTGGTGGAGGTGGTAAGTTTGTAGGATTTACCTGACCCTGGTTTACTGGTGGTACAACCTACGGATTACCCTGTGCATATATATTTTATTGACTGGCTTCCTCCACGGGTGGTGGTGGTGGAACTGCATTTTGGCTCTGCCTGGTTACTCTACGCCCAGCCATGTTTTCCTTCTGATAATGGTGAAGCCTGAAAATCATTAAAATACGTGAGGCAATCATTTATACTTCATGTAGACACGCTTACCGATGTTATTTTCAAAATTTTCAGATCATTCTGTGAAAAATACAGTTTTTTCTATGCAAGGTCGATGGTGGGGGTCGATGGTATGTTCGACCCTCAGTGTCCGACCCTGGGAAATCACTTATTTTTCCCGAGAGCCGGGGGTCGATATGGGGATCGATGGGTGTCCGACCCCCAAGTTCGACCCCTGGTTCTCTGGCAGATTACCGAGAGTCGTGGGTCGATATGGGGGTCGATATGGGGGTCGATGGTTCTGGTCGAATTCTCCGACCCCCGGACCAAAAATTAGATTTTTAAGGTCTGATTCTGCGTTCATTTTCCATTCTTCCTCCTCCGTTTCGACTCATCTCTTTTCCCTGAGTTGCTACAGTGCCAGCTCTGCTACATTGGTCATTTGGGTTCCTTGTTTCGACGTCTACACCTTCCCTACAGGTATGTATCGTACCTTTACCTGTTTTTAGGTTCTCTTTTCTAGGTTTTTACCCGTATATCTCGTTTTCTTCAAATTAAACTTTTTTCAGTCGTAAAAATTCGATTTTTGTTGGGGGCTTTTGTTATTGGTGACTCGAGGAACGAAATCCCTCAAAAATATTTAGGTTTCATCGGTTGGTTATCGAGAAACTCGAATTTTGCTCTTTTTGCCCTAATTTGTCAAAAAAATTTATTTTTCATAATTTCTTCAAATTGGATTCCATTAGCTAGGATTTCCTACTGTGTGAGTGTTGCAGGATATGTTAGAACCTACGTAAGTCCTCCTGCCCACGTGTATGGGTGAAAAGTGAGGCTTTTGGCCAATTTACGTCGTTATAATGTCTAAATTTCAGATTTTTTTACCCTACTAACATATTATCTGTTTTTCTTTCTTATTTGTATGTAGATACCATGGCTCGTACCAAATTACCCAGAGTTCGCGATCCTCTTCATTTCCGTTCCAATGAAGCCGAGGCACAGTATGCCCACTACGCTCGCAAGAAAGTAGAGGGAGGTCGTAAGGTGAACTTGGCTGAGTTAGCCCTGTTCAATGTGGAGAGAGCATTTGGTGATATGGGATGGCTCCCTATCATCACTTACGACACGTGTACCCGTCTGGATTTGGTACGCCAGTTCTATTGTAACCTCCAGGTGGTGGGGGATTACAATGATGTTGAGAGGGGTGATGAGCTGCGCATCACGAGTTACGTCAAGGGGGTTGACATCTCATTCGATTATCGGCAGCTGGCCGACCTACTGGGCATTTCCTATGCTGGCCCCACGGTTTTCTGTGCCCCTGGAGAGCCCCAGTTCTTCTCTCTTCAGATGAGGGCCGAGATCAATAGTCAACTCATCCGACTTGATCGCTGGCAGATGAGAGCGTGCTATCTGCGTTCTGATCCATGGGTATACTGCAAGATCATTCAGCATAACCTGATACCGCAGAGTGGACATTACTAGAGGGTCTCCCAGCTGACCCAATATCTCTTATACTGTATATGCACTAGGCAGCCCGTCTGCCTTCCATACATCATTATGCGTACTATGATCAGTGCCACGTTGCCCAGTCACACCGACAACCTTCCTTACGGATGCATGATCACTACCTTGCTTACCCGTCTGGGGGTTGACTTAGTGGATGAGAAGATTCAGGAGAAGTCCTTCTCATCGCCTCTAGATTGGGAGGCTATTTGCAAGATGGGTATGCGGGATGCTTAGGTCAGTGATGAGGAGAGGAACGAGATGGTGCGCCCTCGCACTCGCGTAGAGATAGCTGACGCTGAGGCAGCAGCAGCAGCCGCTGGAGTTCATAGGGAGCCTGCTGATGATGATGACCGTTTGTACATGGATGTGGATTCTATACCACCTCCTTCACCTACACATGCTGCTGGAGCTAGTACTTCTTACGCAGCTGGTCCTTCACACGCGGCTGGTCCTTCACACCCACCTTCTGATATGATGGGGATATTGCATGAGATCAGAGAGGCTTAGCGTAGATCTGATCTGAGGATGGGGGAGTTACTAGACGCTCAGCGTGTGAGAGTGGATGAGCTACTAAACGCCCAGCGCATATCAGACATGAGGATGGGAGAGCTCATAGATGCTCAGCGCCGGTTAGATATGCGGATGGAGGAGCTTTTGGGTGCTCAGCGCGGGACTGATCAATGGGTAGCTGATCTTACAGCTAGTCTTCAGACAACCCAGACTCAAATAGCCTGGTTAACTAGAGTCTACGCTGAGGATTATGACAGAGATCGTGAGGCTCCGCCTCCTCCTTCACCTCCAGCTTCCTGATTGTATTTATTTCCTTCATTGTACTACAAAGTAACTGTCCAGGTTGTGGACTGTACTCTGCTTTAGCTATTTATATACGTTTGTTTCTCTCTCATTGTATTTAATATTGTTTCCCCTTTAATAGATGTATTATTCTCTTTTCAAATTTGGTCTCAAACATCACTTGTTCTTAGAGTGTGTTAATATTACAGTTTTTACTTTTATCCGATCTCAGTTCACAATTCGACGTGAAAGTATGCTAGGTTAGCGGACACGGCCTGAGATGCTCTGATACCAAGTTGTCACACCCCAATTCTACACTCTTCAGAATGGTGTGATGAATCGCTAACAAACCAACGGCTCAACCAGGATCTCGGACAGACAATATCCATTTTATCTAGACCTCATACATCCACATTCATAATCAGAATAAATACATAATAGCGGAAGTCTTATAGTAAAATGAACTGAGAATCTATTGTGATATTAATATTTAAATAGCAAATTATTCTGTGTCAACTAAGACATAAATAAATATCAAATACATGTCTTTATTAAATCCAAATAATGAAAATAACATATAATCGAATACACATGAGTTGCACTCGCAAGAGGAGTCGTGTGTATCCACTTCATCTTCAACTTCCATCGCCGCCATGTGCCCGTACACTGGAGCATTGACATAATCTTTGACGATAGTACCTGCATCATCAATTAAAAATATTCGACGTCGATGGGGTGAGCACACATCATGGCTCAATGAGCAAACAAAACAATGCAACAATACATATGCATGCAATCAATTCATATCTTTGGTCTGCTTTAAAGTTTGTAATATGCAATAGAAAAGTTTGGGTGGTCAAAGGTTAACGTTTATTGACCCCTCCTCTATACACAAGTGTGTGACGCCGTCGGAAGGTAACGTTTATCGTCGACTCACAAGCACCCAATTCATGAACATTATACAACAAAGGTTAACGTTTATTGTTGTACAGTGCCATACCAACACGTAAGCCCCTGTTGGCGAGGGCTTTCAAACTGGACTCGCAACTAACCAATCCTAATGCCAAACAGTGTATCCAAGGCCTCACCCCAGCATCCCACAGAACGTCCATAGAGATAGAGCTAAGGCCCCCCGGTAGAGTCAGAGACTACAAGGACCGAGACCACCTCCCCTGATACTCTACGATGTAATAGTTCTGCTAAAGTAATGGCGATACGACGATGCTAATGCACAAGACTTGAGTTAGAGATAGACCTAAAGTGCTGAGGCCCAGCTTATGACACCCCCCCTGATACTCGCTCGCATCAAGTACACCAACCACACACATACATTCACATGCCTATTCCTATCATCATCATCATTTTCATGTTATAAACGATAAAGTAAATATGCATGAAAAATAAATAGAAATATCGGATGACATATTGAATGCACATTACAAGCATGTTCGCATAGAATCAAGCATAGCATTGGACTCAAGAAATAAAACATTTTATTATTAACCAATTAGTTAAGAGTCTTGTTTCCTCACCTTAACTTGCTAGTAGATCCTCTTTCAAGCTTTAAAATCACTTTTATATTGTTATTATATTGCTAGAAGACCTAACAAAGTCGATAAAATTTAATTAGAACTAATTCTGAATTTAAAAACCATGTTGTTAACTGGGGATCGGAGTTAGGGTTTGAGTTATGATCGACCCTGGGTGCGACCACCCCTATTCTGGGCTTCCCGAACATTGGGGGTCGATGCTCAGGGTCTGGTAGGGTCGATTGGCCATCGACCCCCCATGCGACCCCCTGTGGGTTTTATCGAATTTTCTTCCTTCAGCCCATTCTTAGTGTTTGGGGTCCTATGGCTTGCTCCTACAGTCCATTCCACACATGTTCTATGGCCTAGAACCAAGATTCATTCACCTATATGGCTTTCATGATTTCCCCCATGGTTTTCCATGAAAACCTAATCATGGGTTGATGGTTTGGGTTTCTCCGAGATCATACCCTCTTCATTATCTACTCTAAGGTCTTTAGAAACTCATAGAAATAGTATTCATACCTGAGAAGATTACTCCTTCTCTGCAACTCTTCTCCTCTTGCTTCCTTCTCTCTTTTCCTTCTCTTCTTCTTCTCTTCCTTCTCTTCTCTTTCTCTCAATTCAATTAGGGTTCTAAAAGGAGTGAAAGAGGCTTAGGGACGTCCTATTTATAGAGTAGAAACTCCTAAAATAAGTCCCATTGAGATTAGGAAGGAATCCCATTGAAATTAGAAAAGTTTCCTAATTTCTATTTTTACCGAGTACCGAGGGTCGATAGGGGGGGTCGGAGATCCCGTCGACCCCTGGTCCTTAAAATGTCCAACCCCCCATATAAACTAGGGGTCTGACTTCTATACTGGGGGGGTCCGACCCTCCCTTGCTAGGTATGCGACCCTCCCCTTATTTAAGTGTTTTTAGGTCAGTTTAATACCTGGGATTGTGATCTCCTTCACGCACTTGGTCCATTTGGCTCAACCACGATGGGTAGACCTGGTTCAAGGTGGTAAGATCGGGTTAGTTTGATACGGGTCTTACACCACATATCCATACGTTGATGCATTAATGTAGTCTTCAACGGTATTACCTGCATCATTGGAAACTAAAAAGAAAATGGTACCGTGGGATGAGCTCACAACTTAGTTTGGTGAGAATAAAACAACACGTAAACATATGCATGCAATCAAATTCATATCTTAGGGTCTGGTATAAGTTTACAATGTGCTATGGTAAGGATAGGCAGCCACCACACCTCCATGCATGAGAGTGTGAGCACTCCCAATGAATCACACACCGCTATCGTCTCACATCACCCACTACAAAATAGAGATAGAGCTAGAGTTCTCAGATCTCACACTACCAGAACCCCCCCGCGCCAATACCCTACCCCATATCAGTATGTATGCCCTTACTGGCGAGGGCTTACAAACTAGATTCGTGACTGACCAATCCTAAACGTCATCAAAGTGTATCCAAGGCCTTACCCCACTATCCCTCAATACGCCCATAGAGATAGAGCTAGAGTCTGACGGTCAGGTTGAACCCCAATACCACGTCCTCCCCCTGATGCCCTATGACGTACTAGTTTTGTTAAGATAACAGCGATACGACGATGTCAATGTGAAGAAAACAGATTGGAGATAGAGCTAAAGCCCAACAGATTATACATCGTTACACTCCCCCTGATACTCTTACCTAATCCAATACACCGACCACATGCACAAGCATATGCCTATTCCTATCATCATCATCATATCGAATAAGATTAATAATAAAATATACATTAATAGATATATAACAAGTATTAAATGACATGTGAGATGCATAAACAATCATACAAGCATGGCATCAGATCATATTGACAGAAAAATAAAAGAGAAAGATAGTTTGTTATTATCCAATTAGTTTATGTCTTGTTTCCTTACCTGTAAATGATGTTCGTTCCTCTTCTAAGCTTTGAAAATTACTTTAAATTAGTTGAAAACCTAAACAATTTATGAATTTAGATTATGGTTTAATTTCATCAAGTTACAGTAGTTGAAATCTTTGTTTGGACTATAATTAGATTTTCTAATAATTGACTGATCAACTCAGTGGTCTCTGATATATGTCATCCAGTCATTTTATGGTCGACTCTGTGATCGTGCATCCATTGATGCGACAACATAACCCTAGGATACTTCCAGAATGTTTGTGGTTGTCAGTACCCCATTTTTGCTATCGGCATCTCCAATAAAATGGTCCAATTTTTCTTCTAAGTGTAGACTTCAGTTCAGTTAAAGGCAATCTGGTAGGTATATTGTTGTATTTTTTATTATTTTTATTCCGAAGTTGTGATTTTAGACATAATGTTTTTGTAAATGGTAATGTGATAAAAAGGAAAAAAAAATTCAAAAAACTATTGTTTTAAAATTGTTAGAAATATTTCTAATGTGGGTTAAACTGGATGGGTTAAAAAATGATGGTTAAAATAAAAAAATAAAAAAAAAATCATTTCAGAAGTTGATTTGATAAGTGGTTTCTTTATAATGGTCTTGTCAAGGGATTTTGAGTTTTGATCAGACCTAGATTAGGTAGGTTAAGAGTTTTGTAATAAAAAAAATAAAAAAGAGAAACAATGATAATAAAATGGTACTTTTTGAAAAAGAAAAGAAGTAATGATAAAAGGCTTTAAGTGGGTTTTTCTAAAAGGGATTACATTTTGGGATTAGTGGGTTTTCAAGGGTTTTTCCTATAAAAAAAAGGAAAAAAAAAAAAAAAAAAAGCAGGTCTGGTCACGTAGATAGGTGGTTTGTTGTCGTAACGAGATTGGAAAGAGGAGTAACATCAAGGGAGAAAGAGGGGATTCAGCATTGGATTCTTAAACCAGGTTTTGAGGGATACGAGCAGAGAGCAGAGGATTTGGTTTAGGCTCTAGAAGGCAGATTTTAAGGATTAAAGAGAGGAGATCAAGGTGCGGTAGATGGAGATTCGACGCTGGTTCTGGCCGGTTTTGAAGAAGAAGAGGAGAAAGTGGGGAAGAGCTCAAGGTCGGCTCCTCTGATGGAGGTTTGGGAGAATACAAAAGAAAGAGGAGGGGTGCAGTTTTCTTAGAGGGAGCAGAGAGTGGGGGAAAGAAGGAAGAGCAGCAAGTGAGGTAGAAGAAGAAGCTGAGAGGCGATTGGGTAGAGAGAACTGAGAACGTAGCAGGGGGTTTACTTGAGGCTACTATCTGCTAGGAAGTAGACAAGAAAGGAGCAGCGAAGGGGTTTTTCTTGGGGTTTAAACGGAGAGAGAAAGAGATGAGTTGCAGCTCCAATCCATTGGTGGGTACAGAGAAACAATTCGAATAGTTCATCTACGTGTTATCTGTGATTGCTTCTAAAGTATCATTTGACAGCTCACCTCTGTTACCATGTTTATCAGCACCTAAGTGGTCATAACTTCACTTTTCAATTTTAGATTTTTGAGTGCTTAAACTGATTTTAACATTAAAATGGGTTTGCTTTTAAATGTTTGAATGTGGATCATCATTCTTGTTTTGACCTCTCTTGCTTTTCAGTTTAGTTTATTTTACTTGTTGTGTTGTTTAATCCAGTCTAGGTCTCCATGGATTATCATTTTATGTTAGAACTTAGTTTAATGTTGTGTTGAAAATTGGGGTTTCCATATGGATTCCTTTATTGCGTTAAAATTTTATGCACATCTCGGATGAGATTCTTTTCTCAATTCTTCAATAATGACTTGATTTGGCATACTGGAGGTAATTTGGTTAGATTTTTTTTTTATACTGTGGAATATTCGAGTTTGAGCTTATTGTAAGCTCGAATTTATGTCTTTGTTTGGCTCATTGCTTGACCGGTCCAGTTTTACTATTTGGTTTGGTCCAAGTGTTTGGACTTAGCTTGGCTGTGCTTAAACCAGTCTAATTTTAAAGTGTAATCTAATCTCTTTTTTTTTTTTTTATGATAAATCTGATTTGAATTGGGTTGTTTCTAGAGCTGCAAGTTTGGCCCTGATAACCCGAACCCGCCCCTAACCCGCCCTAAACCCTGGCAGGGTTGAACCCGCCCGAACCCTGACAGGGCTAGGTTAGGGCCCAAATTTTGTTCAACCCTGGCAAGGTTGGGTTAGATTAGGGTTCACCCCCTGGGTTGAGCCTATCCCGGCCCGACCATATATATATATATATATATATATATATATAGACAAACCCTAATCCTAAAGCTAAACCTAATCTTTCTCTCAGTCACGATGCCTCACTTCACAGCGTCACGAACTCAGCTGCTCTATTATGTCCCTCTCTCTTAGTTCTCGAATCTCTTCTCTCTCTTAGGGTCCCTCATGGCATGGTCTTCATTCTCCTGTCTTCTCTCACCAGTCACCCCCCACTCTCTATTTCTTCTTGAGTGCCGTGTGCATTGGTATTTTGGAGAGGGATTCTTGCCATATCTTTGCTTTCCCTAAGAGCGACTCTGTTTTCATTTTGATTTTTTTTATATGATTCTTCTCAAAAAGAAGCTTTGATATCTTGTTTCGATTTCTTTACCCCTGATTTCGTATAATTTTTTAACTATCCTCCCTCCTGCTCTCTTGATTTCTTTGTTAGTAGTTTGTAGTTTTTGCTGCCTTAGCTCTCTTTCATCGCGTTTGGACAAGAGAGAGAGAGAGAGAGAGAGAGAGAGAGAGAGAGATTATTTGCACACTTGGATGCATCCTTTTCCAATTGATTCTTCCTTGTAGTTTCCCATTTTCTTAGGAGTTCTGAATTTATTGTTTTATTGTCCTTCTGTTTAGGGAATGATGTATTAATTTTATTCTTTTTTATTCTAGATGTTTCTTTATTTCCATGGGTTTTTATTCAGTTGCAAAGTTGATATTTATCTTTGGACCTTGGTCTCTATTTCTATGTTAAAATTTCAAGGCATCCATGGGTAGAAGCGAGAGTTAGATGAATGACTGAGATAATGTAAAAAGGAGGCAAAGCATAATATTGCCACCATCACTAATAGCCAAATTACTAATACAGCTACCAGAGATATGGGGAGGAGGAGCTGGGCAGCCTGAGCTTGAAACTTTGGCATGCATTCCATCTCTCTGTTTTACTAATAATAGTTATGAAAGAAAGTTTGAGAGTGTAGAAGACCTTGAATCAGGGTCAACCCGGCCCAACCCGACCCTATCAGGGTCAAGGGTTAAGGTTGCATATTTTCTGACCCTGGCAGGGTTAGGGTAGGTTAAGGTGTGTGTAAAGTACTTAGGGTTAGGGTTAGGGTTTTAAAAAACCCTGCCCAACCTGGCCTTGTTGCAGCCCTAGTTGTTTCCCTTTCATATCAAACCTGATCCGGTTCATTTTGGTTTGTATGTCATGTTTAAATGTGGTTCAGGTTAAACCATGGTTATTTTAATAGCCAAATCTGATTTGTATGGTTGAGTTGGTTTATTATCTCCCGGCCAAGTCTAGTCTGACCCAATGTTTACATTAGAAATTTGGGCCTATGTCTAGTTTAATCCAATGCATGATGTGTCATTTTGCTTAATGATTGGATTCACGATTAATTCATGCTTGGTTATATTCTTGGATTTATGATAGAATACATGCTTATGTTTATTACCCTTTATGTCTATCGAATTAATTCATGGATGATTGATTCCAATATAAGATGCCCCCACTCTCCAAGTGATGTATCCCCCACTTCATGTTTGTCATACACGGGTTAATAAGTCAATCCATTTTTGTTGCTTGTTTGCTAGAGTGTGAGATTCGTTGATTGTTAATTCTTGTCATTTGTTTCATTTGACTTGTGTGCCCTGCTTATATTTGCTTCTTTTTCTTATCATTTGGTTGGATAAGCATCCTTGGGGGCAAGAAGCTGGATTCAGATCGATGACACAGAGACTTCCAAGAATCAATCGGGTATTCTCCTTCCTTTATTTTTAGTTGATCTCTATTGTTGCATTGAAATATGTTTGCATATTTGATGGCCTTTTAGTGATATGATGTTTAGGGGACTCCAACAATCTAACCCCGTACGGGATCCGAGATCCCGTACTGACCTTTGTGGGTCCATTTAGTTTGAGGCTCACCCCATCCCTAAGATTAAATCCAAGAGAGTGGAAAATCGATTAAATCCAAGAAAGTGGAAAATCGTTGTACCAAATGTATTAATGAAATACACGATTTGGTATATGTATGCATAGAATTGGTAGAATGGGGGGCCACCTGGATACCCCAAAAATGGGATGTGAGTGAAGTTTAGTAAACCCCATGTGTAGGGAACCGAGGCTTTTGCCTCTCCTAAGTGTTGCCATGCGTGTCCATGGCTCATCACCATGGGAACTACGCTTAACCTGATTCTCAAGAGACTGAGGTCTCGACAGATACGTAGGCTGCGAGGGAGTTTGTTTGCTCCACGATCGGTCAAATTGAGGTAAGTTCTATGTGTTATGGGATTACCTTACCGAGGGGACTTCCTTGTGATAGGGAGTACCTCAACACTGAGATGGGTCCCACTATTGTGGGGACATCTCTCGTCCTTGGGATGTGTTCCAATAATTTAGAAATGTCTATTTTCTTGCACACACTTGGTACGTATACACCCACCCAAACTATGTTTGGCTTGATTCCCACTGTACAGGGATACGTAGGCGTTTTGAGATTTTCCCAAACCTCAGACATATGTTGTATATCATTTTTCCTTTCTTTAGATGTATGATTAGGCCATTCATTAAATTCTTTATTTCATTTTGTGATTATTTTTTTGTTTAATTTTGTTTAATTTTAGCTTATGCCATGTTTAGTTAATAAAGAATTAGAGATCAAATTAGGATTTTCCTATTGTATCTTGTAGTTTAATTAGATAGCCCAAAGCGTTCATAAACTGTAGGAAATGATAAGATTTAGGGAGACCAGTTCAACCGGGCAAGTTGGGTACCTAACACCTTCCCAACTCGTAATTTGGCGCTTATCCACCTTTGGTAAGACAAGTCAGCCATTCCATTTGCACAAGTAATTAGAGTCCGTCCATTGAGGGACATCATTTACAAGTCCTAGACCTTATCTAGGTGGCGACTCCAGTTTCTTACCCTCCACGGGTGTGAGTGGATGAGATCTTAAAATGAAAGATTTTCGATCTCTTTTTGTATGATTGAGTGTAAAAAATTTGAACATCTTAATTAAATTAAAATTTGAGGATAATTTTCATTTTTAAAAATCCCTGGTCCTCACAGTGATCGACTCACTAGTCGCACTATGGTCGACCAGTGATGCGACCACACAACCTTCTAGTCATGTTTGCCTTACAGTCTGAGTTCTTCTGAGTCAATACCTTGGCTCAACAATGGGATCCGTCCTAAGATTATTCTATGGCCATTATCCCTTACTTAATTCATTCATTAAAACCCTAATCATTATAGTCCTCCATACGAATTTAAAATCAACATATTAGAATCGAAAACATAGCTTAAATCTATTTTCCTTGCAATAAATATTCCCAATCTCCAATCTTACTATAGCCTAGCCTTCTACAGAGACGAGATACTTACCATGGATCCTTGACGTAGTAGGTTGGAGACCCAACAACATAAACCCTCTCTGTAGAACTCCTTTTTCTTTTCCTTCTCTAAGCTTTCTTTTTTTTTTTCTTCTCTAAGCTTTTTTTCTTCTTCTTCTTCTTCTTCTTCTTCTTCTTCTTCTTCTTCTTCTCTCTCTCTCTCTCTCTCTCTCTCTCTCTCTCTCTCTCTCTCAGTTCTAGGGTTTAAGATTGATCCAAAAGAGTGAAAGAGAGTAAAGAGACGTCCTCTATATAGAGAGAAAACTTCCATATAGAGTCCTTTCTCAATTAGGAGAGAGACTTCCTCAAATTAAGAAAGTTTCTAAAATACGAAATCAGTTCTGGGCTTTAAGAGACTTCTTCAAATTAAGAAAGTTTTTGAAATACGAATTCAGTTCTGGGCTTGATTGGTTGACTCACCGATCTCATAATCCGTCGACCACACAATTCAAAACAGTCGAACACATAAATCTAAATTTGACCGATCTACCACACAAACTAAAACAGTCGACCACACAACTAAATTTTGACTGGTTTGACTAGTCTACCTACTTGGCTTGGTGGTTTCCTCATACGGTTGGTTCGTTTGAGCCGATTACGATGGGAAGACTAGTCATGACACAAGAACGTAAGGTTAGACCGAGTTTGTGGCGTGCGGGTCTTACAACTCCACCACCCTTAAAAGAAATTTTGTCCTCAAAATTTGCATGTACGGATCTTACATTTGGGGTCTTCCAAAGGAACAACATGAAATTGAAACCCATTAAGTGTGCCTTTGGAGTATTATAGGGAAAATTTCTCGGCTTCATGGTGTCGCAGCGAGGGATTGAAGCTAACCCGGTGAAGATAGAGGCTATACAGAATATGAAGGTCCCCCTAGAATGTAAAGCAAGTGCAAGAGCTAACAAGAAGGGTCACGGCCCTCGACCGCTTCATGTCAAGGTCCACAGATCGCTGCTTGCCCTTCTTCAAGACCCTCAAAGGCAATAAAAAGTTCAAATAGACCCCAGAATGCCAGTAGGCATTTGTAGAACTGAAAAAATATCTGTCGACCCTGCCAATACTGGTAAAACCCAAGCCCAAAGACGAGCTCTAGCTCTACTTGGTCATCTCGTCAGTAGCAGTAAGTGGTGTGCTGATCAAAGAGGTCAACAAGATGCAACGACCAATATATTATGTAAGCAAAATGCTTCTAGACGCAGAATCTCAGTACTAAGCCATAGAGAAATACGTGCTGGCCTTGGTCGTAGCCGCGAGGAAGCTGAGGCCTTATTTTCAAGCTTACACAATTATGGTTCTTACCACGAAGCCATTGAAAAAGATCCTTGCTCGAAATGATGTATCAAGAAGGATGATCAATTGGGCTGTAAAACTCGAAGAATTCAACCTCCAGTATAAGCCCAGGACAAACAATTAAGGCTCAGGCCCTAGCTGATTTTCTCATCAAAAGTACATTGATAAATGACCCTGACGACCTTCATACAGCGCTACAGTTACGCCCATCGACCCCAGCGTCAGAACCAATCTCGCCGCCATGGACGCTTTTTGTAGACGGTGCATCCATTGAGCACCAAGCTGGGGTAGGAGTCGTCTTAATCTGCCCAAAGGGTTTCAAAATAAAAAGTGTAGTAAAATTTGACTTTGCCATCGCCAATAACAAGGCTGAGTACGAGGCACTGATTGCAGGACTCTAGTTAGCAAAATCCTGATGGTCGCTCATGTCTCCGTATACAGTGACTCCCAAGTCGTGGTCAAACAAGTTACAAGCGACTACGAGGCGAAGGTTACTAAAATGCAAGCGTACCTCAGAAAAATCAGAGAATTGATGGCGACCTTACGAAACTTTGACATCAAGAGTATATATAGAGAAGACAATGCTGAAGTAGATTTATTATCCAAACTCTTGAGTACAAACCTGTCACAATTTGATAGCTCAATATACATGAGTCGGATAGACAAACTGAGATAGCTCCGGAAGTCGAAGGTCAATATGCTCACAAATGAGCCATATTGGATGAATCCAATCCTGGATTTCCTAAAAAATAGAGTACTCCCAGATGATTGCAAAGAAGCAAGGAAGATACAAACAAGGTCGAAATGGTACGTCATATACAACGATGTTCTGTACAAAAGAGCATTCTCTCTACCCCTCTTGTGATGTTTGCGACTGTCCAAGGCCGCATGAGCCATCGAAGACGTACACAAGGGCTTTTGTGGAAGTCATCAGCAGGTCGAACGCTGACGCAAAAGTTAGTCTGACAGGGATATTACTTCCCTAATGTCGTAAAACAATGCGAGGAGTACGTGAAGAAGTGCGTACAATGCAAGAGGTATGCCAAGATCTAGCATCAGCCGGCCATGCCACTGCAACCAATTGCTAGCCCAATTCCCTTTGCCATATGGGGAATAGACATCCTATGGCCGCTCCCCATAGGGCTCAAGCAGAGCAAGTTCTTCATAGTGGTCATCGACTACTTCACCAAATGGATCGAAGTGGAGTCCATGCCAAAGATTACGGCTCCCAAGGTCACCGAGTTCTTTAAACTCTCCATGGTATACCAAATGAGATACCCCAAGTAGTGGTCACTGACAATGGAAAACAGTTTAACTCAAACAAGTTTCGAGCCTTCTGCAAGCAATACTGAATAAACCAACACTTTACCTTGGTACACCACTTAAAAGTAAACGGCCAAGTCGAGTTTACCAATAGGACCATCTGTAAGCAACCCATTTTTGCCACCCTCGGCATAAGTGAACCAATATGGCAGGTTTCTGACCTTTAACCCAAACATTTATGATTTTTCACTAATCCCCATAGCAGGGTCATGGGCTATTATCTGCATAGATGCATAGGTCATAGAATTATCTTCGAAACGAGACCAGAATTGCTCAATTCCGATATCAAATGAGGAAGATATGACCATTTTAGTCGGATGATACATATAAGGGAAGTTTCTGAAATTATTATAAATAATCCCAGGGGCCTTCATGCAAATTATCCTAAGTCGGATCGTTTGAATTTCAAATCATTATATCTTGATCATCCGACATCGGATTTAGATGATTCCAAGACCATTATTCTTCATTCATGATGTTCTACAAAGTGGACGTAAAAAATCCCGGGTACAAGTCACCAGTGGGTCCCATGCAAACTTGCATGCAAAATGATCGTTAGAACTTCAAAGCTTCATATCTTTCCCGTTCTACATCGGATTCAGATGATTCCATGACCATTATTCTTCATTCATGATGTTCTAGAAAGTGGACGTAAAAAATCCCGGGAGAAGTCACCAGTGGGTCCCATGCAAACTTGCATGCATAATGATCGTTAGAACTTCAAAGCTTCATATCTTTCCCGTTCTACATCGGATTCAGATGATCCCAAGACCATTATTCTTCATTCATGATGTTCTACAAAGTGAACGTAAAAAATCCCGGGTAGAAGTCACCAGTGGGTCCCATGCAAACTTGCATGCAAAATGATCGTTAGAACTTCAAAGCTTCATATCTTTCCCGTTCTACATCGGATTCAGATGATTCCAAGACCATTATTCTTCATTCATGATGTTCTACAAAGTGGACGTAAAAAATCCCTGGTAGAAGTCCCCAGTCGATCCCATGCAAACTTGCATGCAAAATGATCGTTAGAACTTCAAAGCTTCATATCTTTCCCGTTCTACATCGGATTCAGATGATCCCACGACCATTATTCTTCATTCATGATGTTCTACAAAGTGGACGTAAAAAATCCCGGGTAGAAGTCACCAGTGGGTCCCATGTAAACTTGCATGCAAAATGATCGTTAGAACTTCAAAGCTTCATATCTTTTCCGTTCTACATTGGATTCAGGTGATTCCAGTCTCATTATGTTCCATTTTTAGTGCTCTTCAAAGTGAACGTAAAATATTTTCGGTAGAAGCCTCCGAAGGATCTCATGCAGAATGGTCAATCAAATTATCGATAATTGATCCGCTTAAACTTAAAAAATTCATAAGTTGACCATTTTACTTCCAAATGAGGTGATTCAAATTCCTATATTCTTCATTTTTAATGTTCTACAAAATGAATGCAAAAAATTTGGAATAGAGGCCATCGGAAAATTTCATGTGGGATAACAGCAGAAATGACCCGTGAAATGACAAGGGGAGAAAACCCAGTTAATTCCAATCAGTCCAGTTAATTCAGTTCAAACCAGTTTTGGTCCAACCTAGCTCAACCCATATCAGTTGTCAACTTAAGTCAGTCTCAACCCATTTCGAATCAGTTCATCTATGTGCATAATATTTATATAATATATATATTTATATAATATATATATATATATATATATATATATATATATATATATATATATATATATATATATATATATATATATATATATATATATATATATATATATATATATGTATGTATGTTATTAAATATATATGTGTATATATGTATATAATATATATTATTATATGTAAATGATAATCCAAAAGATTTTGAGAAGAAAAAGGAAAGAGGGGAGAGAAAAAACGTGGAAGAGAATGGGGATTTCGATTTTGGGGATAAATCCAAAAGATTTTGAGAAAAAAAAGGAAAGAGGGAGAGAGAAAAAACGTGACTCTTTCTAAGAGAATCCAAAGGATTTTTTTGGAGAAAAAAAAGGAAAGAGGGGAGAGAAAAAACGTGGAAAAGAATGGGATTTCGATTTTTGGGATAAATCCAAAATATTTTGAGGAAAAAAAAAGGAAAGAGGGAGAGAGGAAAAAACGTGACTCTTTCAAAGAGAATCTAAAGGATTTTGTTGGAGAAAAAAAGGAAAGAGGGGGAGAAAAAAACGTGGAAGAGAATGGGGATTTCGATTTTGGGGATAAATCCAAAAGATTTTGAGAAAAAAAAGGAAAGAGGGAGAGAGGAAAAACGTGACTCTTTCTAAGAGAATCCAAAGGATTTTGTTGGAGAAAAAAAAGGAAAGAGGGGAGAGAGAAAAAAACGTGGAAGATAATGGGGATTTCGATTTTTGGGATAAATCCAAAATATTTTGAGAAAAAAAAAAGAAAGAGGGAGAGAGAAAAAAACGTGACACTTTCTAAGAGAATCCAAAGGATTTTGTTGGAGAAAAAAAAGGAAAGAGGGGAGAGAAAAAACGTGGAAGAGAATGAGAATTTCGATTTTGGGGATAAATCCAAAAGATTTTGAGAAAAAAAAGGAAAGAGGGAGAGAGGAAAAACGTTACTTTTTCTAAGACAATCCAAAGGATTTTGTTGGAAAAAAAAAAAGGAAAGAAGAAAGAGAAAACGTGGGGGTTTTTAGGAAGGACGGTTTTAGGGAAGTAAAGAAAGAAAAAAGAAAAAAAAAAAGGAGAGGATTTAGGGTTTCTAGATTGTTTTTTTTTTAAGGGAAAGAGGGAGAAGATAAAAGGGACGTGAGAGAGAGAAGAAGGGGACTTTTTTCCAAAGAGAAAGAAAAACGTGGAAAGGCTTTTGAGCTAAGTTTTGGGAGAAAAGTAAGGGAAGAAGAGAGAAAAAAAAGGGGGAAAGAAAAAAAAAACGTGAAGGGCTTTGTGGCTCACGTTTTTGGGAGAAAAGTAAGGGAAAAAGAGAGAAAAAAAAGGGGGAAAGAAAAAAAAAATGTGAAAGGCCTTTGTGGCTCACGTTTTTGGGAGAAAAGAAAGGGAGAAGAGAGAGAAAAGAGGGAAAGAAAAAGGAGAATTAGTAGGGGTTTTGGGATTTTTCTTTTGGGGCTAGGTTTTGGGAGAAAAAGAAGGGAAGAAGAAAGAAAAAAGGAGAAAACGTGGGTTTTCTTAGGGGGGTTCGGTTTTGGGAATCCGAAAGCTAAAGAAAGCTGAAGAGAGGAGAAGAAGAAGAGCAGAAGGTTTAGAGATCTGCAAACCAGGTAAACCCTCTCCTCTTTCATTCTTTTTATTATCAATACCACCATTCACTTACCTGATTCGGTGTACCACTGTAACATCCTATCACCTGCAGCCATTATCCCAACTCGCTACTCCATATCCATTGCAATCCCCCTTGATCCGTAAATTTATCACCTAATCTTCTCTCCCATGAAATTGAGTTTTTGGATGATTATTTTTGTTTGATCATCTGATGCCATGAAATGGTCATATGATTTGAGTCATTGATGTTAATCTGATGAGGATGTAATTTGAGCCATTGATATTGAATGAATTTTAATTTGATCAATTGTGAGCCATATGATTCGAAGTCTTAAGGTGATTGATCTAGCCTTTGATTTAAATTTTCCTCAAGTGATTGATCATGGCCTCTGATTATGAATTTTTATGAGATAAAATTTGGCCATCGACCTCGGATGCTTTAATGATAAAATCGGGTCATTGATCTTGGATGTTTAAATTAGCAAATCTGGACCATTGATTTTAGATATGTTGATGCTTGATCTAAACTAATGGATCTTCATTATGAGTGTCTTAAATGAATCTGAATCGTCGGATCTTCATTATGAATGTTTTAAATGCATCTAAACCATTAGATTATCATCATGATTGATTTCAAAACATCTGAACGGTTAGATTACCATTAATAGTGATTTATACCATTTAATTTTTCATCATGAGTGTTTTTTTTTTTAGATACACTGCCATGTTTGAATGCTCATTGCCATAGTTGGATGCTTATTGCAATAATTAGGGTAGAAAATCCTAAAATGGAAAGAAAGTAACATTTAGGGTAGAAAACCCTAAGATGGAAAGAAAATAATAATTAGGGTAGGAAACCCTAAAATGGAAAGAAAGTAACATTTATGGTAGAAAACCCTAAGATGGAAAAAAAAATAATAATTAAGGTAGAAAACCCTAAAATGGAAAGAAAGTAACAATTAGGGTAGAAAATCCTAAAAAAATGGAAATAAAATAAAAATTAGGGTAGAAAACCCTAAAATGGAAAGAATGTAACAATTAGGGTAGAAAACCCTAAAAATGGAAATAAAATAATAATTAGGGTAGAAAACCTTAAAATGGAAGGAAAGTAACATTTAGGGTAGAAAACCCTAAGATGGAAAGAAAATAATAATTAGGGTAGAAAATCCTAAAATGGAAAGAATGTAACAATTAGGGTAGAAAATCCTAAAAAAATAGAAATAAAATAACAATTAGGGTAGAAAACCCTAAAATGGAAAGAATGTAACAATTAAGGTAGAAAACCCTAAAAAATGGAAATAAAATAATAATTAGGGTAGAAAACCCTAAAATGGAAAGAATGTAACAATTAGGGTAAAAAACCCTAAAAAAATGGAAATAAAATAACAATTAGGGTAGAAAACCCTAAAATGGAAAGAATGTAACAATTAAGGTAGAAAACCCTAAAATATAGAAATAAAATAATAATTAGGGTAGAAAATCCTAAAATGGAAAGAAAATAACAATTAGGGTAGAAAATAGCATACTAGATCATGCCATGTAGGCTCTTGCCTCATTTGCAATACATGCCATATTTGAAAGAATTTAAACAATCTTACTGTATGTGAATTTCTTGTCATAAATGTTTTATGTGCCATATTTAGATAGAATATTTTTTTTTTTTGGTAATAACTTATTTTATGCAACACCCTATTTAAACTGCCATATATGCACATTTCTAGAAGACAATGTAGGTGTGAGGACGTGCATTTAGGCACCCACATTCTTGGGAAGGGCATAATGGGAATGATAAAATCTTAATAAAGAAAGAGAATGCCTTGCCAAACTTTCCAAAATTAGAATTCAGGATAAAAAGGGTGATTTAGGACGATTTTACCCCTTGGCAAACCCTAAACCTAGAATAGGTTCTAAACCCTAAACCTAGAATAGGTTCTCAATCCCAAACCTAGAATAGGTTCTCACTTAATAACCTAGAACAGGTTATTCCCGAACTACGCGAATTCTGATTCCTAGGGCAAACCCTAGGATACGTAGGCCATTTGGGAGAAACCCAAATTTGGATCCACAATTTAGTCCACTTGGACTATCCATAGATCCACTAGGATATCCCCCATATTTTAACCCAAATAGGGTTATCCACACTTGGACTATCCATAGATCCACTAGGATATTTATCCACATCTTAGTCCACTTGGATTATCCAAAGATCCACTAGGATATTATCCACATTCCAACCCAAATAGGGTTATTCTTAGATCCACTAGGACTATTTATCAGTCCACATGGACTATCCAGATCCTAACCCATAGGATTTCTCAGCCTTTCAAGCATAAACTTCAACTTGAACAAAGAACTTAATCATGCACAAGCATAAATCACATCCATAAACTTTAATCACACCTGAACTACGATGGTGAACCTGATTTTCAGAATAATTCCGTGATACGTAGGCAATTTGATGGATACAGATTCGGTTCAATGATATCAAACCACTTGGTTTGATTTGGTTTAACAAATATAGTCTAGCATAGGAAAGGTATAGGAGACCGATTTCGATCGGGCGGTTTGGGTGCCTAACCCCTTCCCATAACCGTAACCTGACACTTACCCAATCTCTGATGGACCAGAAATCCAATCTAAGGGTCATGAGTCAATCAAAGTCTTACCTTGGGGTGAGATTTCACATTTCTAAGGTCCTAGACCTAAATCTAGGTGGCGACTTCTAAAGATTTCCATCTTTGTCCTCACAAAGGGCAACTCCATCGGGGATATAAATGTCAAACTCCTAAATGAAAACTTTCCTTGTGTGAATTGGATGCTAGATTTTAGGATACTATATTTATGCTTGTATAATATTGCTTTGGGGGGAATGGGTTCAGTCACACATTTGTGCGAGTAGCCGAACCGGGTCCCATGTATATGGGGCAGCCCGCTAGGCGAAACACACAGCCTTGGCCTGTACTTTGTGAGACCACGACCGGTGAGCAGCCTCTAACGAGCGTTTCTTGGGTCCGCCTGGGAATGCGTTATGCTAGTCCACGCCGCTTGGATCCTTGCAACATAGTATATAAAGGGAATGTGGGCCCATTATTCATCGAGCATTTGGTGATAGGTTACCCCATCCTCGTCAAGGTGGCATTTTCTGTCCTAACCCAGTTTGAGCCACATGTATGTTATTTTTGGTCCATTTTTGAACCAACATGGTAAAATCCACTCGATCATAATATTTACATCCGAAACGTCGAAGTTCTGCCCGTTTTTGTCCTTGACTTATCAACATGTCTGGATCCACACTTGAGTATTCTTGTCTCTCACTTATTGGGAGCGTGAGGGTTACGTATATCCGCATACACATTAGTGTGGGCGGTCTGTACACGCCCTCCATCATACAAAGCTCATTGTGTTGACCGTTCAATATTGATACATCAATCTCAAAAATGATCGAAAAATCTTCGTCACGGTATAAATACTATGATCAAGTAGAAATTTACCGGTTTTTTTCAATCATGAACCGCTTTTGCTAACCATCCCTAATAAGGAGGATGGATTAATATATCCATTTCAATTTCATCGAATTAGGTAACCCAAGTGGCCAGACCTTGGTACCACTGATTATCCATTTTTGAATCACGAGGTCCCAAGACTGAACACATGGCTTAATCAAATTCAATTAAATTGACTCGGACAATGTTTACCCAATCATTCTTATGAGGGAGCTAACTCTTGTTTGGTTGAGTCATCTTTGATTGTGTACTTAACTTCTTTCCACTTCCGTTATCTTAGTGTCCTAATATTTATCACTTTTGGGTTCCTTTTCGGTACTCTAGCCAAGGAGTCAGCCCAAACTACAACCATTTCTACCTCTTGGATAAGGGATCCCGTTACTGGGAGATTATCTAGGGTGTACACACCAAAGCCAGTTAGTCCCATCTCAACCACATCAACTGAATCAATGGCTGAAGGATCAAACCAAGTCCCGAACACTATGGATGCTAGAATGGAAAAGATGGAGGATACCATGGGAATGATAGCTGCCGCAGTAAGGGATATCCAATTACAATTGCAGGCTCAAGGGTTGACCTCTGAAAGGGTAAATATGGCACCACCACAAGGACCGGGTACCCCTAATGCAGCTGCGTCAAAATTTTTCATAAACCCAGCTTTCGAAGATATGGAAGGTGTCGTTCCCCATAAACAGTCCGTCGTTCAGGCTACCCCGGTGACTAAGAAATCGAAGGAAGAAGATGGCCCATACAGTGACAGATTGAGTCAAGTGAAAAAAATACTAAGGGGCATGAAAGGAGTAGAAAGTCAAATTATTGATGCCGAAGGATTATGCTTCTTTCCGGAACTAAACCGCCTCCCAAGTTTAAATGGACCACCGAGAAATTTGATGGGACCGGAGATCCCGGGGGCCCACTTAAGATCCTTCACGAGGTCTATTGAAGCAAGGCGAAGGATTCACTGATGAGAAGTTAGGACAGACATTCCAATTCTCACTCACGGGTGGGGCTCATCGATGGTTGATGAATCTGAAACCATCACAGATACATTCTTGGTCAGATATCACCAAAGCATTTATCAGTTTCTATTCCTACAATATGGAGTTAGAGACCCATCGTAGACAATTGGAGACCATGGTTCAAGCACAAGGAGAGACGTTCATGGCCTATTTGACCCGGTTCAGAAGTGTTGCAGCAAAGCTTTGGGATCGACCCTCTGAAAGAGATCAAGTGCAGATAATGATGAGAGGTTTAAGCGGGCCATATAAAACATACATCTTCGGCCAGGCCATCCTATCATTCGAAGGGCTCGTGGTTGCGGGGCAACAAGTGGAGGACGCCATAACCCGAGGAGATATATTACCGGGAAAGTCGAAAGGTCGAAGGGGTGTCAAATAGAAGGGCGTACCCACCAAGAAACCCGAGAAATCAATCTGTAAAGCAAATAGCTAATACCAATTCTAAACCATTGATCTTGGGAAGTTCAAATTACACCCCACCACAGCAAGCAAGACCAAGGAGGCAGTTTACCGATTTGGGGATGACCCGGTCCAAGGCTCTGGATAAATTAATACAAGCCAAGAAGTTGATAGTGCTCGACCCTCGTCCACCTCCAAGCCCTCTTCCATCGAATTTTCGTATGGATCTTTTTTGTAAGTACCACAATCAGCATGGGCATGATACGGACAATTGCTATACATTAAGGCATGCCATACAAGATCTGTTGGATTCCGGTAAATTTAAGGTCCAGCCCCGACAAGTGTCAGTGGCGAATAATCCCCTCCCTCACCACAAAGATCAATTTCATAGAATGGGGAGATAAGCCCTCGGACCTTACTCCGGGTCATAGAAGGAGTAAGCAATATGGTTGTCACATCTGGTGACGAAATAAACATGTTGGGAAGTCATCAACAAGAAGAAGAAGAATATGATTTCTATTTCCCAGAAGATTCATCACACCTTATAGCACAAGCACAAGAAGAAGAAGAAGAAGAACCATTCATCATCTACCTCTCAGATGAGGAGAGAGAAGTAGATCAAGTTGACAACCGTTTCCTTGAGATGGAGTTCATATTCCCCCGGAGGATGAGCAAGAAGTAGCGTAAAACCAGAATAGGGAAGAACTACAAACCATCTCACCTGATGGTAAATGATCCGGCCCAAGCCGTAAGAGAGAAAGGTAAAGGACCCGCCAATCAACTAGAACCTCCAAACCCGGTCTTGAAACAACTACAAAAGACCCAAGCCAATGTGTCCATTTGGGAACTTCTGATGGCTTCCAAGGTCCACAGGGATGCGGTACTAAAATCTCTGGCAAGCATTCAGGTCCCAGTTTCAATGGAGGGAGAAGAACTAGCCATTCTAGTAGGGGGTAGATACGCCGTTAATGCAATTGTTTTTGGAGATGCAGATCTTCCTCAAGGAAGTAAGGATCACATACAAGCTCTGCATATTACCATCGGATGCCGGGGCAATAGCATTTTTCAAGTTTTGGTTGATAATGGGTCAACCTTAAATGTATTCCCTTTCCGTACGTTCAAGCATCTAGGCTTCAGCGAGTCAGAGTTGAAACCTTCGGATATGACCATCAAGGCGTACGACAATACCAGAAGGGCTATATTGGGTGTCTTCACAGTACCAATTCAAGTAGGACCGGCTGAGTTTGAAATAGAGTTCCAAGTCATTGATATCTCTGCCTCATTCAGCATGCTTCTGGGTAGGCCTTGGATCCATCAGACCAATGCGGTGGCATCCGCTTTATACCGGAAGATTAAATTCATCTACAAGGGTACAATCGTGACAATACACGCAGACTCGCAGTTGTGAATACATTGGCCACCGGACGGAGTAATGAAGAGTTACAAGGGAATACAAGGCAGGATTTCTCTCTCGGAGGGTTTCAAGTTGACAACATCTTAGCCACAACCGAGCCGGATCCTACAGTGCGCATTCGCCTTTTTCATTTCGTCAATTACTTAACATGCTCTACTTTCCAGGTATGGGCCTTGGTTCCCACCAACATGGTAGTGTCACTTTCTTATCTCTATTGATCAATGAGTATAGATTTGGGCTGGGATATACCCCCACCGAAGGCGATCTGAAAGTAATCAAGCAAAAGCAGAGCAGAGCTGACGAAGGATTTCGGAAGTTCGAGAGGATGAAATACAAGTATAGTGGTCAGTATGGTAGTAGCAAAATAAGAGCATCAGATAGAGTTAGTGGGGACTGGCGACCTCAAAGGACGGACAAAGCGACTGTCATGCAATATCGAGGGGTTATACAATGTACGGGATATCCGGGTTTTCAAGGACCCTAAATGGGTATTTTGTCAAAGAAGGAGAAAACAACATCTATTGTGGATTTTCAGAACCTTGGTTCAGTACTCACCTTCAAAAGCAAGTACCCGGGTTCGAAATATTCCATGATTGTACCCTTGATTGGGAAGAGCTCGAGCAAGTCAAGATCCAAGAGCAGAGCAAGAAGCAAAAATCTGAGACAGAAGTGATCAACATCAGCAAACTGTTCGACGATGATTAAGTGATGACGCTCACCGGTGAAGACCAAGATAGGAGTCCCGATCAAGTATTTTTTCCACTTGACTCAATCTGTCACTGTATGGGCCATCTTCTTCCTTCGATTTCTTAGTCACCAGGGTAGCCTGAACGATGGACTGTTTATGGGGAACGACACCTTCCATATCTTCGAAAGCTGGGTTTATGAAAAATTTTGACGCAGCTGCATTAGGGGTACCCGGTCCTTGTGGCGGTGCCATATTTACCCTTTCAGAGGTCAACCCTTGAGCCTGCAATTGTAATTGGATATCCCTTACTGCGGCAGCTATCATTCCCATGGTATCCTCCATCTTTTCCATTATAGCATCCATAGTGTTCGGGACTTGGTTTGATCCTTCAGCCATTGATTCAGTTGATGTGGTTGAGATGGGACTAACTGGCTTTGGTGTGTACACCCTAGATAATCTCCCAGTAACGGGATCCCTTATCCAAGAGGTAGAAATGGTTGTAGTTTGGGTTGACTCCTTGGCTAGAATACCAGAAAGGAACCAAAAAGTGATAAATATTAGGACACTAAGATAACGGAAGTGGAAAGAAGTTAAGTACACAATCAAAGATGACTCAACCAAACAAGAGTTAGCTCCCTCATAAGAACGATTGGGTAAACATTGTCCGAGTCAATTTAATTGAATTTGATTAAGCCATGTGTTCAGTCTTGGGACCTCGTGATTCAAAAATGGATAATCAGTGGTACCAAGGTCTGGCCACTTGGGTTACCTAATTCGATGAAATTGAAATGGATATATTAATCCATCCTCCTTATTAGGGATGGTTAGCAAAAGCGGTTCATGGTTGAAAAAAACCGATAAATTTCTACTTGATCATAGTATTTATACCGTGACGAAGATTTTTCGATCGTTTTTGAGATTGATGTATCAATATTGAACGGTCAACACAATGAGCTTTGTATGATGGAGGGCGTGTACAGACCGCCCACACTAATGTGTATGCGGATATACGTAACCCTCACGCTCCCAATAAATGAGAGACAAGAATACTCAAGTGTGGATCCAGACATATTGATAAGTCAAGGACAAAAACGGGCAGAACTTCGACGTTTCGGATGTAAATATTATGATCGAGTGGATTTTACCATGTTGGTTCAAAAATGGACCAAAAATAACATACATGTGGCTCAAACCGGGTTAGGGACGAGAAAAGGCCACCTTGACGAGGATGGGGTAACCTATCACCAAATGCTCGATGAATAATGGGCCCCCATTCCCTTTATATACTATGTTGCAAGGATCCAAGCGACGTGGAGTAGCATAACGCATTCCCAGGCGGACCCAAGAAACGCTCGTTAGAGGCTGCTCACCGGTCGTGGTCTCACAAAGTACAGGCCAAGGCTGTGTGTTTCGCCTAGCGGGCTGCCCCATATACATGGGACCCGGTTCGGCTACTCGCACAAATGTGTGACTGAACCCATTCCCCCCAAAGCAATATTACACAAGCATAAATATAGTATCCTAAAATCTAGCATCCAATTCACACAAGGAAAGTTTTCATTTAGGAGTTTGACATTTATATCCCCAGTGGAGTCGCCACTGTGAGGACAAAGATGGAAATCTTTAGAAGTCGCCACCTAGATTTAGGTCTAGGACCTTAGAAATGTGAAATCTCACCCCAAGGTAAGACTTTGATTGACACATGACCCTTAGATTGGATTTCTGGTCCATCAGAGATTGGGTAAGTGTCAGGTTACGGTTATGGGAAGGGGTTAGGCACCCAAACCGTCCGAGCGAAATCGGTCTCCTATACCTTTCCTATGCTAGACTATATTTGTTAAACCAAATCAAACCAAGTGGTTTGATATCATTGAACCGAATCTGTATCCATCAGATTGCCTATGTATCACGAAATTATTCCGAAAATCAGGTTCACCATCGTAGTTCAGGTGTGATTAAAGTTTATGGATGTGATTTATGCTTGTGCATGATTAAATTCTTTGTTCAAGTTAAAGTTTATGCTTGAAAGACTGAAAAATCCTATGGGTTAGGATCTGGATAGTCCATGTGGACTGATAGATAGTCCTAGTGGATCTAAGAATAACCCTGTTTGGGTTGGAATGTGGATAATATCCTAGTGGATCTATGGATAGTCCAAGTGGACTAAGATGTGGATAAATATCCTAGTGGATCTATGGATAGTCCAAGTGGACTAAAAGTGTGGATAACCCTATTTGGGTTAAAATATGGGGGATATTCTAGTGGATCTATGGATAGTCCAAGTGGACTAAATTATGGATCCGAATTTGGGTTTCTCCCAAATGGCCTACGTATCCTAGGGTTTGCCCTAGGAATCAGAATCCGCGTAGTTCGGGAATAACCTGTTCTAGGTTATTAAGTGAGAACCTGTTCTAGGTTTGGGATTGAGAACCTATTCTAGGTTTATGGTTTACCAAGGGGTAAAATCATCCTAAATCACCTTTTTTATCCTGAATTCTAATTTTGGAAAGTTTGGCAAGGCATTCTCTTTCTTTATTAAGATTTTATCATTCCCATTATGCCCTTCCCAAGAATGTGGGTGCCTAAATGCACGTCCCCACACCTACATTGTCTTCTAGAAGTGTGCATATATGGCAGTTTAACTAGGGTGTTGCATAAAATAAGTTATTGCCAAAAAAAAAAAGAATATTCTATCTAAATATGGCACATAAAACATTTATGATAAGAAATTCACATACAGTAAGATTGTTTAAAATCTTTCAAATATGGCATGTATTGCAAATGAGGCAAGAGCCTACATGGCATGATCTAGTATGCTATTTTCTACCCTAATTGTTATTTTCTTTCCATTTTAGGGTTTTCTATCCTAATTATTATTTTATTTCTATTTTTTAGAGTTTTCTACCTTAATTGTTACATTCTTTCCATTTTAGGGTTTTCTACCCTAATTGTTATTTTATTTCTATTTTTTTAGGGTTTTCTACTCTAATTGTTACATTCTTTCCATTTTAGGGTTTTTTACCCTAATTATTATTTTATTTCCATTTTTTAGGGTTTTCTACCTTAATTGTTACATTCTTTCCATTTTAGGGTTTTCTACCCTAATTGTTATTTTATTTCTATTTTTTTAGGAATTTTTACCCTAATTGTTACATTCTTTCCATTTTAGGATTTTCTACCCTAATTATTATTTTCTTTCCATCTTAGGGTTTTCTACCCTAAATGTTACTTTCTTTCCATTTTAGGGTTTTCTACCCTAATTATTATTTTATTTCCATTTTTTAGGATTTTCTACCCTAATTGTTACATTCTTTCCATTTTAGGATTTTCTACCCTAATTGTTATTTTATTTCCATTTTTTTAGGGTTTTCTACCCTAATTGTTACTTTCTTTCCATTTTAGGGTTTTCTACCCTAATTATTATTTTCTTTCCATCTTAGGGTTTTCTACCCTAAATGTTACTTTCTTTCCATTTTAGGGTTTCTTACCCTAATTATTATTTTCTTTCCATCTTAGGGTTTTCTACCCTAAATGTTACTTTCTTTCCATTTTAGGGTTTTCTACCCTAATTATTGCAATAAGCATCCAACTATGGCAATGAGCATTCAAACATTGCTGTGTATCTAAAAAAAAAAACACTCATGATGAAAAATTCAATGGTATAAATCACTATTAATGGTAATCTAACCGTTCAGATGCTTTGAAATCAATCATGATGATAATCTAATGGTTTAGATGCATTTAAAACATTCATAGTGAAGATCCGACGATTCAGATTCATTTAAGACACTCATAATGAAGATCCATTAGTTTAGATCAAGCATCAACATATCTAAAATCAATGGTCCAGATTTGCTAATTTAAACATCCAAGATCAATGACCCGATTTTATCATTAAAGCATCCGAGGTCGATGGCCAAATTTTATCTCATAAAAATTCATAATCAGAGGCCATGATCAATCACTTAAGGAAAATCTAAATCAAAGGCTAGATCAATCACCTTAAGACTTTGAATCATATGGCTCACAATTGATCAAATTAAAATTCATTCAATATCAATGGCTCAAATTACATCCTCATCAGATTAACATCAATGATTCAAATCATATGACCATTTCATGGCATCATATGATCAAACAAAAATAATCATCCAAAAACTCAATTTCATGGGAGAGAAGATTAAGTGATAAATTTACGGATCAAGGGGGATTGCAATGGATATGGAGTAGCGAGTTGGGATAATGGCTGCAGGTGATAGGATGTTACAGTGGTACACTGAATCAGGTAAGTGAATGGTGGTATTGATAATAAAAAGAATGATAGAGGAGAAAGTTTACCTGGTTTGCAGATCTCTGAACCTTCTGCTCTTCTTCTTCTCCTCTCTTCAGCTTTCTTTAGCTTTCGGATTCCCAAAACCGAACCCCCCTAAGAAAACCCACGTTTCCTCATTTTTTTCTTTCTTCTTCCCTTCTTTTTCTCCAAAAACCTAGCCCCAAAAGAAAAATCCCAAAACCCCTACTAATTCTCCTTTTTCTTTCCCTCTTTTCTCTCTCTTCTCCCTTCCTTTTCTCCCAAAAACGTGAGCCACAAAGGCCTTTCACGTTTTTTTTTTTCCCCCCTTGAAAAAGTCCCTTCTTCTCTCTCTCACGTCCCTTTTATCTTCTCCCTCTTTCCCTTTTAAAAAAAAACAATCTAGAAACCCTAAATCCTCTCCTTTTTTTTTCTTTTTTCTTTCTTTTCTTCCCTAAAACCGTCCCTCCTAAAAACCCCCACGTTTTCTCTTTCTTCTTTCCTTTTTTTTTTTCCAACAAAATCCTTTGGATTGTCTTAGAAAAAGTAACGTTTTTCCTCTCTCCCTCTTTCCTTTTTTTTCTCAAAATCTTTTGGATTTATCCCCAAAATCGAAATCCCCATTCTCTACCACGTTTTTTCTCTCCCCTCTTTCCTTTTTTTTTTCCTTTGGATTCTCTTAGAAAGTGTCACGTTTTTTCTCTCTCCCTTTTTTTTTTTTTTCTCAAAATATTTTGGATTTATCCCAAAAATCGAAATCCCCATTCTCTTCCACGTTTTTTCTCTCTCCCCTCTTTCCTTTTTTTTCTCCAACAAAATCCTTTGGATTCTCTTAGAAAGAGTCACGTTTTTCCTCTCTCCCTCTTTCCTTTTTTTTTTCAAAATCTTTTGGATTTATCCCCAAAATCGAAATCCCCATTCTCTTCCACGTTTTTTCTCTCCCCTCTTTCCTTTTTTTTCTCCAACAAAATCCTTTGGATTCTCTTAGAAAGAGTCACGTTTTTTCCTCTCTCCCTCTTTCCTTTTTTTTTTTCTCAAAATATTTTGGATTTATCCCAAAAATCGAAATCCCCATTCTCTTCCACGTTTTTTCTCTCCCCTCTTTCCTTTTTTTTCTCCAACAAAATCCTTTGGATTCTCTTAGAAAGAGTCACGTTTTTCCTCTCTCCCTCTTTCCTTTTTTTCCTCAAAATCTTTTGGATTTATCCCCAAAATCGAAATCCCCATTCTCTTCCACGTTTTTTCTCTCCCCTCTTTCCTTTTTCTTCTCAAAATCTTTTGGATTATCATTTACATATAATAATATATATTATATACATATATACACATATATTTAATAACATACATACATATAGGTCCTTGATGGGTTGAAAAAGAGGATCGAGCAGGAAGAAGTAATAAACCAAGAAATACTGAGGGGATTGAAGGGTAGGCTAAACGAGGAAAGGAGAAGGTGGATGGAAGAGCTACCTAGTGTCATCTGGTCCTATAGGAAAACCAGCCAAACACCAATAGGGGAGACACCTTTCATGTTAAGCCATGGAGCAGAGGCTGTCATACCAGTTGAGGTCGTACATAAAACATTTCGAACGGCTAACTTCGATGAAGAAGCAAACCGGAAAAACATGTTGGTAAACCTCAACATCCTCAAGGTCTAAGAAGCAGCCAACCTAAAGAATGCTGCATACCAGACTTGTGTGGCGAACCACTACAATAAAAGAGTGAGAAAAAGTGTGGGAGAAATGGTTTTAAGAAAAGCCTTGGCCTCATAACCTGCAAAGCAAGGAAAATTGGCTTCAAATTGGGAAGGACCTTACAAAGTGGTCAAAACAACCAGAATAAGGGCATATCAACTTCAGAGGATGGATGGCGGAGCAGTACCAAGGATGTGGAATGCATCAAACCTACGAAAATTTTATTCGTAGAGTGTTGTAAATCAAGAAAAAATTAATAAAGATGCTTGATTACAATAAAATTTTTTGGTGCAACTAGTCACGAACCTCGTCCCATTTATAATCACTATGAAAAGGGCCTAAAGTGGAAGACAAATCTTTGACACCCTCGGCTACCCCAAGGTCCTCGAAGCTCGGAGGGTGGATAATTATCCTAACTGATAAATGCAACTTCAACACCGAAGACGATGTCAAAGGTACTGAAGCTTAAGGGTCGATTCCATCGACGAGTACCTCAGTTTGAAGTTTAATTTTCGACACCCTCGGCTGCCCCAAGGGCCTCGAAGCTCAAAGGGTGGATAATTATCTTAATGGAAAAATTCAACTTCAGCACCGAAGACGATGTCGAAGGCAATGAAGCTCAGAGGATTGATTCCATTGACAAGAACCTCAGTTTGAAGTTTAATCTTCGACATGCTCGACTACCCCAAGGGCCCTGAAGCTTGAAGGGTGGATAACTATCCTAAGGGGTATTATTACATTGACGAGGCATGTGTAACATGCACGGAATGAAGATCTCAAAAATAATATTATTATTCATTCATAAGGTTAAATAATATACAAGGACAAGTTTAAAAAAAAAAAACCACAACAACAACATAGATTCATGACCCAGCAAATGGCACATCTTGCCCCTTGGAAGAAGGAACATTTCATTGTTACGAGCCTGAGGGATGGGAGCATCAGAAAGAAGAACAATTTGGCCCTCGGATTCAATCCACACAGGTTTTAAAGAAGACTGTCCAAAAGGGGAAGGCAGGTCCAGGGGAGTGGATGTCCTTGGAGACGCAGCAAAGCTAAGGAGTTTCCTAAAGGTGTTCACCGAAGACAAGTCTAACCTGGGATGGCTAGCCCAGATAAAGTCTCAAATCTCGGTCAGCATGGGTACCACCAGTTTCAACAGGGTCTCGGTTACTGTCTTTTTGTATTCAGTCCCAACTTTGAAGTCCTCCACTGCCTTCAGTTGAATCTCCATAGTCCGAGCCTCAAGAGAAGACCCGAGCTGATCCTTCTCCCGACGAAGGTTAGCCAGAGCCGTCTCATGAGTGACTCGCTCTTCTTCGTTTATTTTTCCATGGCAACCGCGGTGTTCTTGGCACTCCAAAGCTCTTCCTCAAGATGACCCTTATCGCCCCTTGGTGCCCCGTTCTGCTTCTTGTCTTGTTCCGCCTACTCTTGCGCTGCGTCTCCCTCCTTCTCTGCCTTGGCCTTGTCATTCTAGGCCTTTACCAGATCCTCTTTAAGCTTCTTCATCTCCTCCTCGAGTTCCTTGGCCTGCCCCTGAGCTCGTAACATCCATCTAACACTCCTTGGCATGCTCGTCAGAGTTGTTACGGTGATGTTTAGTGTCAATTATCTGGTTCCGAGTGTCAGTGAGCCTAATGTCGAGATCTTATATGAGAGCTTGAGATCAAAGCAAGAAATGACTGGCCTGCAAGTAAGAGATGAATGGTAAACAGAAAATAAATCGGGGAAAGGAAGAGAGGATATAAAGTAGTTTAGCAGAATACCTCGGTAATGTTGCAACCTTGCTGTCCGTAGACCTCGGCATATGTCATCTCCTCGTAGTGTGAGATGTCGACAAGAAGACTCGTATAGAAAATAAGCTCCTCTGCTGCACCAGGACTCCGGATGGACGACTGCCTTATGGAGAGGTTGACCTCAGGGACGAAGGGGGTAACATCTTCCTCAATGTTCTCAGGGCGACTGAACTCCCCACCCTAATCCTCACCATGAACATCACCTGAGCAGTGGGTGAATTATCAGCAAAAGAAAAATTTTAAAAATCTAGCAGTTGTGGAAGAAATAAGGAAGGAACTGAAGACGTATAGTGGGTTTCCTCAGCAATCCTAGAAGACGACTTTCTCTTCTTCCTCTTTTTCTTCTCAGACCTTTCTTCATGATGGCACTTCCTCTTCTCGCGAGGTTGAAGTTTGGTACCCTCTTCACCATTGACTTCAAGGACCTCCACATCATCGTCCCCTGCAAGCGTGTGCTCGCTCTGGAGATGGGGGTCAGATATAGCCACGATGCCTACTGCCCCAGGAGCCTCGGCAGAAACCTCTCCCACCTGAGCCTTGGCAGAAACCTCTTCCTCGTGAACCTTGAAAGGTCTAGCAAATGGTGTCTTAAAAGCACGAACCTCGAGATCCTCCATGGTCGACGGAGTTTTAGCCAAGAGGGCCACGGTAAGGTCATCTAAGCCGATGTCCACTGCAGACAAGAAAAACAATAGAGGTAATGGATTAGTCCTGGAGCATGGGAGGAGTAAGTTAAATGAGGGGGGCTCACCCAGCCCAGTGTTGTGGAGGAACTCAAGGTCAGACAACTGTGCTATAGTCGGGGCAGGAATAGCCCAAATCATATCTGTGCACTCGTTGAGTTCCTAGTCGATCATCGATACACTATTGACTTGGGAAATGGTGACCTCGGCCCAACAATTGCATGGCCAGGTATCATTAGGAAGTGGGGACCAAGAAGAAAAAAGAACTTGAACTTCCCGTGGTGTTGAGAGGTAATGATGTCTTTAGCCTGGGGGTAGACCATGTCATTGCGACACTAGAAGTAAAACCAGCCAGGGCCCGCAGATGTCGAGCTTGAAACCAATCGAAGAAATTTCTTAAAAAGGGCCACCTCAGTGGGCAGCCCGCATAGCTTCGAGGGAGCCAGGAAGCTAGTGATCTCGTGCCACCCATTAAAAGTAATCTAAGAAGGAGCCACCGTGTAGCTATCCAGCAACTAGAAGTAAAAAGAGGGTGCTAGGAGGCAGAACCCTAGTTGAAACATCTCCTCATATACAACAATGGCATCATTACGAGGCATACACATCCTATCCTCTGACTTAGGTAGCAAAAAGGAAATATTCTCAGGGATATTATAAAGTTTCCTCATCCCATCCAGACGATACTGGGTGACTCTACTTTGGATCTTACTGGAAGCAAAATCTGAACCACGGGGAACTTTTGAAGATGGTAGGGGCTCGGGGTTGGCTGCCCATATACAAGCAACCTGAATAACGCTAGCTCTCCTAACCTCGTTCCTTCACCCTATACCAGTCTCATGGATGACTAAGGGAACGAAGGTAGAAGTGGAGACCTGGCCACTTTGCCTGGCTGCATTTGAGCCTGAAGCCTCATCTTCAGGGTTAGTTTCTAATCTACTACTAGGTCTCTTAGCCCTAGGCATTACTTACTTGGAAGATGAAGGAAATAAAGAAGCCTGACGATAAAACGCGTTGAAGGTGCAAAGCAGCAAGAGTATCGAACTAGAATGAGCAAGAGAAGAAGCAAGAGGAAGTAGTTCAAAAGGGACAAGGAACTTATATAGGCCACGAATTCGGAAGAAATCTGAATGTAGGCCATAATGACCTACAAATTTGAGAAAAGACTATAATCGTCACATCAAAGAAGCAAGAGCACACGTGGCAGCTCCATGTTCACTCCGATTCCACGCATTTATGGTAGAACAATAAACCAAGTTCCTCCTTCAAAGAACGAGGTGAGTGGCGGGACCCACAAGATACTCGAAAAGATTTAAAAATCCTGTACAAATGGGCAAGCCTTATGATTCCTCAAATGTCACCTCGTCACCTTGCACACATTAGCCAAAGATCCGAAATCCTTATTGCCCTCTCAGCCTTCAAGAAGCTAGCAAGAGCAAGGGACATCTGATATAGGGGATAACAACCCCCAATGAAATTTTGACACGTGTATGGCATTTGATAGATCTTTAAGGGTCAAATCTAAACCAATGTCAAACCCTGGAGAGTTGGAGACGAAATTGTCTATCTAGGAGCCTTGGCCAACAGGTTAAATCCAGCCTCGAAGGGTAAAGAGCCTCAGAGGGTCAGAGTCTTAGAGCCTCAGAGACTACAAAAACCGAGACCACCTCCCCTGATACTCTACGACGTAATAGTTCTGCTAAAGTAATGGCAATACGACGATGCTAATGCACAAGACTTGAGTTAGAGATAGAGCTAGAGTGCTGAGGCCCGGCCTATGACACCTCCCCCTGATACTCGCTCGCATCAAGCACACCAACCACACACATACATTTACATGCCTATTCCTATCATCATGGTCATTATCATGTTATAAACAATAAAGTAAATATGCATGAACAATAAATAGAAATATTGGATGACATGTTGAATGCACATTACAAGCATGTTCGCATAGAATCAAGCATAGCATTGGACTCAAGAAATAAAAACAGTTTGTTATTAACCAATTAGTTTAGGTCTTGTTTCCTCACCTTTACTTGATCGTAAGTCCTCTTTCAAGCTTTAAGAATCAACTATATATCGATATTATATCACTAGAAAACCTAACCAAGTCGATAGAATTTAATTAGAATTAATTCGGACTTTAAAAAGCATGTTGCTAACTGGGGGTCGATGCTAGGGTCAGAGGTTTGATCGACCTTGGGTGCGACCACCCCTATTCTGGACTTCCCAAACACTGGGGGTCGATGCTCAGGGTCTGGTAGGGTCGATTGGCCATCGACCCCCATGCGACCCCCTGTGGGTTTTGTCAATTTTTCTTCCTTTAGTCCATTCTTCATGTTTGGGGTCCTATGGCTTGCTCCTACAGTCCATTCCACACATGTTCTATGGCCTAAAACCATGGTTCATTCACCTATATGGCTTTCATGATTTCCCCCATGTTTTTCCATGAAAACCTAACCATGGGTGGATGATTTGGGTTCCTCCTAGATCATTCCCTCTTCTCTATTTATTCTAAGGTCTATAGAATTACATGGAGTTGGTATCCTTACCTGAGAATTAGGCTTGTTTCTCTAAAGCCTTCTCCTTGATCTTCTTCTCCACTTTCCTTCTCTTCTCTTCTCTTTTTCCTTCTCTTTCTCTCAATCCAATTAGGGTTCTAAAAGGAGTGAAAGAGGCTTAGGGACGTCCTATTTATAGAGTAGAAACTCCTAAAATAAGTCCCATTAAGATTAGGAAGGAATCCCATTGAAATTAGGAAAGTTTTCTAATTATTGGTTCGAGCTGTTTTTACCGACTACCGGGGGTCGATAGGGGGGTCGGAGATCCCGTCGACCCCTGGTCCTTAAAATGTCCGACCCCCCATGTAAAACTGGGGGTCTGACTTTTATACTGCGGGGGTCTGACCCTCCCTTGCTGGGTATGCGACCCTCCCCTTATTTCGAGTTTTTTTTGGGTCAGTTTAATACCTGAGATCGTGATCTCCTTCACGCACTTGATCCATGTGGTTCGACCATGATGGGTAGACCTGGTTCAAGGTGGTAAGACTGGATTAGTTTGATACGGGTCTTACATGTCGGCCATCCAATAGGGTTGCCACCTTTCCTCCCGAACCTCTGGGAGAGGAGAGGATGTCAATCCTCGCCTTATTTTTTTTAAGCATTCCTAAATCAGATGGGTCGCAGATGGGTCTCTGTGCTTTCGATATATAGCGGAGCTCACCTTGTCGGTCTCTCGACTAGACGGTTTTCCCTCCTCTAGATCTGGTTTCTAGAAATTCCCAAATCCCTGATCTACTCTACAAACTAGATGTAAGGCAATCAATCGGCCAAACACGGCAATATCGATAAGCTAGCTCACACTTCTGTTTCTCTTCTCCAGTTCCTCCTCTGTTACTGATTAATTTCATAACAGGGCTCAAAAAGATGACGATTAAAGAAGCAAACCCATAATGCCCGCCTGTAGGAAATTAATCAATAACAGAGGACTCATAAATCTGTAGGACTCAATGCTTCTCATGAACTTGAAGGCGGTAGAGGAAATCTGAATTTGGGCTTTTTGAGGTTTCTCGCAGGAGTTGCAGTGGAGATCCGACCGGGAGTTGCAGACAGAGAACTTCTTGGTAGTTGCAGGCAGGGATCCAAATGGAGGAGATGACTTCGCAGAACTTTTGTGTAATTGGGAAAATGAAATCACGGAGCTTTTGGAGGCAGAGATCCGAATGGACGAAATGACTTCTAAAAGGTTAAATGTTCAAGTGAAATGTGTTAGAATTTTTAATACAAATTAGGGTTTTTCCCATGGGATTTCCCATGAACCCTAACAAAACCACCACACAGATAACTAGAATACAATGGGCATTAAAAGAGATGATTGAACACATACCATTTGTTGTAGATTGATTTTCGACCATTTCCTATAGCTTGAATGCTTCGATTATAGTCTTCCACAACCTCGTTGGGATCCCTTTTTTTTTTGTGCGTATGGGAGCAATAGAGAGATAAAACCAATGGCTGCGGGGACCCTAACCATTGTATTTATAATACTATCCCTAACCTAGAACCATTCCCACAGTGGACCGGGTTAGTAGTCTCTAACCAGTGACGAACCAGACCTGAACCGGTCAAACCAGTAATTGAACTCCTACTTAACAACTGGTTAGGTAATTGATCAAGCCTACACAACAGGAATCTAACAATCTCCCACTTGGGCTAGATTAATTACAAACCACCGTCGAAAAGTGTGGCCATGGAATCCTATTACATAATAAACCATCATCAAACTTTGATCCACTCATCAAGCCAACCAATGTCGAGCAACAGCGGAAAATACTCCAACATATCTGGTGTACAACCTTCTGTCAGCTACATACAATGGTCTACTTAATGATATGAATCGCCTAGAGACATGTATACATGAAAATATCATTTCATGTGAGTCCAGATCGAATAACCTTCGATCTAATTGCCTTGATAAAACCTCAGAGGCAATAAACCTTCATATTGACCGTAGCAAACCGCCACATACCCTTTTGGTCAATATCGTACTAATTGCCTTGATAAAACCTCAAAGGCAATAAACCTTGATATTGACCGTAGCAAACTGCCACATACCCTTTTGGTCAATATCATACTTTGGCACACCGTCATAAACTAGGCTAAATACCGCCCCATTCATTTGGCTTAATACCGCCTCCTTCATTTGGCTAAATACTGCCCTTGTCAATGACATGTCAATGAATATGCAACATAACAATAAATGAATGCTGAAATAAAAATAACCATGGTAATAAATATCTGTGCCAAAACCATTGGCAATGTAAATAAACATAATGAACTAAATCATTATCAATGTGAGAAAAGTCTCCCACTAACCAAGCACATTTAATGAATTAACCATTTCTATATTAAACATACAGTCCCTTGAAGACTCCCCTTGACAAAACCTTCGTCAGAGAATCTACAATCAAGATGTTTAACGAATGTGCTCTACAATGATATAAATTCTTTGACCTTTTTCTCTCACCTAAAGAGATTTGAAATCCAATCCCTATTATGCTTTGAATTACTAGATTTCACATTATTCTTTGAGAACAACACAGCTAAACCGCTGTCACAACACATCTCAATAGGCCTAAGTAAAACTTACAACCTTCCAGGTCTGAAAGATAACTCTTCAACCAGATATGCAACTTATTAGTTTCGCACACAGTTATAAAATCTACCTTACCAAGAGGGTGATGCATGGATAAACTTCTTTGCATTTTTCCCCAAAGGGGACATCTACCATCATAACAAAAACTCTGAGATGGGATTCATGCCACCAATGCAATCACCAAAATACTACATCACAATAGCCAAGAATGTCACTACTGCCACAAATGAGTAGATAATCCTTGGTCCTCTGCAAGTACCGCATGACCTTTCTATTCCCGTTGTTCAATGAGCTATACCAGCATCCAACTAAAAATGTCTTAAAACACTCTAAACAAAGGCTATGTGAGAATAAATGTAATCTTGAGCATACACCAAGCTTTGTACTTCAGATGCTCTCTCTCAACATCATTTCTTAAACATAACTCTGTCAATTTGTCTCCTTTACTGATTTAAGCATCTGCAACTTAACTGTTATGCTTGTACATTTAATCATTCGAGATCACGAATAACGTATACCCTTTGAGACAAACCCAGAGTTTCATTTTTCCTGTCACGAAGAAACTCAATGTCAAGTACAAAGGTACTTACTCACACATTCTTCATCTCGAATTTATCAGACATTGAAAACTATGGTTTTAACAGGTAAACCATGTCACTGTTGGTCAGTGATTAACCAACAACACATATGACTAGGAAATAAATCTACTCCCACTGATCTTTATATATACATAATGATCAATGATAATCTCAACAAAGTTTTAAGAAGATATAACTCTGTCAAACTTCAGGTACCACTACCTGGATGCTTGCTTAATCCACATATTGACTTTATAAGTCTACAAAATAGATTTTCTTTCTCTTTTACCTCAAAACCTTATGGGTAAAGCCTATAAACACCTTCTTCCAGATTTTCTTTGATCAAAACGATCTTTACATCTATCTGATGTAACTCCAAAATAAAATGCACAACTAAGACCTCAAAGATTTGAAGTCTATACTTTTCATTCTCTTTGTGTGATTCCACTTCACTACAAATTTTATTTTGTAGCAATCAATTCTCCCACTGGAATCACACATTTTCTTATATATCCATTTTGAGCTCTACTTTGTAGCACAGGAACACACATTTTCTTATTCCGTTTGGCCAAGCTCCCGATGACAAGAGCATAAAATCCCAAATCTCATTGATGTTCATAAATAACGATACATCATTTATGACTGGTAATCACTCAAAAGCAATTTCATTATTGACAACTTGCTCAAAACTATTGGGATCTTCATCTTGTCCAATGCCAAAACATTTATTTTTGAGGTATAACATGTGATGAAATCACTGATCTACAAGGTCTATTATATCTCCTCATTGCCTTATCTAGCTCTGGTATTTTAGCTACGCATCAACCTGAATGAAGATAATTTTAATAATTATCTCATTACACTCTGATAATATTTTTGATACCTCAAATAATTACTCTACAATAATTTCCATGTCATCTCATTAAACTTATGTTTCTTGGATGTGACTGCTAACCAACATCATCAATGAATCTTGTTGAATCCTTCAGACATGAGTGGATATCCCAAAAAAATGATAACTCAATGTCCTAAAATAATCACTCTCTCACGAGTGTTATGAAAATACGTTACTTTTACAGTTCCAATCAAGAAGACAACTTGGACTGAAATCAACTTACATGGCACCCTATTAATACTATAGGCTGCAGAATTGATCACTCCAAAGGAGCTAATATATTCTCGAGTTCTCTTAATCATATGTATTTGTTACTCTTTTGTTGTTGAATCTCATCCACATGATGCTAAGCCATAAGCTTTAGCACTTGTAAACATTTGGCTAAAATCATTGGGAGTATATCTATATCACCTGATCATCCTTAACAATTTACATTCGCCTTCAGATCCAACAGTCTTAATCCTTTTATGAAATATTTTTTTTCCCTTAAACAATCCTTACAAGTAAGCAAGTCATTAACTTTAGGGGTTTCCAGAATTCTGTTCTTTACAACCTTTTTATAGTCTTTCCTTAGATAAGAGTCCTAAATGTCTATGCTAAGGATGGAATTAGGATATACTGTCTAACTTCTATAGCTAAGTAAACTACAGAAAGCAAATAAGGGTTTTTGCTACTCCTATAGGTTTGGATTACTTCTACTACTTAAGTCTCCAATCTCCATTACCTTCTCACTCAAAAGTTTCATGATCCTACCTTTTCTTCTAGTATAACATTTTTCACATGTTTCTTCTGAGTTCTTGTAGTTCCATAAAATCATTTTTCTTGTCAAAAGTTTCTTACTTTTCCTTAAAAAAATATTTTTCTTTCTGTAAGACCTTACCTTTCACTTACTGCATTTGTCAGAGTATGGCTCACACATTATGACATTGGCATTCATTCCTTTCTCTTTTCTTTGAACTTTCTTCCTTAGTGTAAAGGAAATCAACTCATCTTCTGTCCATTGGGTTTATGGGTTACCAGGATCTAACTTTGCAGTTTAGGTGAGGAAGTAAAAGTCAAGTGAATCATCTATAATATTCCAATGCGTTACCTACAGAGATTCACATATCTTAGATCTTATTAGTGATGGCTAATAGCTCTAACCTGTGTTTCCTCACACACCATTATCATCCTATACCATCAAAACTGGTACAGACAACCTTAAGAATACAACATTTCTCTACCCCATTTTAAAGACCAAAATTTCTTTGGATTTCACTCTGAATATCTATTTCCAATGTTCCTTATTTGAATTTTTTTTTACCTGATCTTAGGGATTGAATATTCTTAAAGACCAGAATATAATCTTTGTTAAGTACTAGGTTAAACATTCCTAGACTAGCTTTCAATTTTTCATGCCAATTCATAGAACTGGTCCGTCATAACAGGCATCATGAGGTGTTTGATCATTATATGTTCTTTAATATATGTGATATAATGCAAACATATACACAAGATAAGTTAAACTCACAATAAATAAATATATGCAAGTCCATTTCCTTTGAAGAGTCAACCGAAACTACACCCTCATCCTTTGGGACAAGAGCGCACTGGTCCTCTTACTATCTGTGTAGAGTCAACCGAAACTACACCCTTATCCTTTGGGACAAGAGTGCACTGGTCCTCTTACTATCTGTGCAGAACCTACGAAGGGATAATGACTCTCAAAATTCCACCACCTTTGGGTGTATGAAACTCCTAAAGTCAAGATCCTTCATCCATGTGCATGAGTTTACATGATCTTTGACACCGCCACCTTTGGGTGGACAATGCCGCTCTTTGCTGCTTCCACAAAAGTGAAAATCTTGATAATGTCACATTTGAGTGAGCACTATCCTTCTTTGTTGTGTCTATAAATGCATACGTACTGGATTTGAGCATATCATGATAGAACTGAGCTTGCCACTTTGATGGTCCCACCCAATCCTTACACAACATGTACAAATCATAATTTGAATAAACTGGGACAATGTCACCCTTGGGTGAATACTTGCATTCTTTAAAGCATTTACAAACATAGTCGCTTGAATTTGAACACATCATGACAAAACAAGGTATACCACTTTGGTGGAATCCACCAAGTTCTACCATGATATGAACAAATCCCAAATTGCAACTCTAGTGGAATATATATAACCATGAATGTTTTCAAAAATCAACTTTATAAGTCTAAACATTCAAATAAACATGCACTTTAGCTCAACAATCATTATGATACAAGAATATTAAGAAAAACTAGTAGAAACACTGTAAATCGAGCTCTAAAAGAGCATTAACTTGGAAAAATACTATTTCCAATGTATCAAAATGTAACAATATATATTCCAGATTGAAGAACATTGAAAACCAAGTCCAACGGAATAAACCGCAGGTCAATCCGACCTTCCTAGCTCCCACAAATCCAGTTTAAAGTCGGATTGTAAACGCAGTCAAAAAGCTGCAAGGCAAACAGGCCTTAGAAGTCTGGACCGGGACGAACCGCAACCTAAACCAAACCGATCGATCTAACCAGACCAACCGGTCTTTTCGGTTCGACCAGTCGGGTATTCGGGCCAAAATTTCGGGTTTTCGGGTTTGCTTTCCGGGTCATATTTTGGGTTTGCGGGTGGGTCATCGGGTCACCGTTTGGGGTTTTGAAGCGGGTTATCGGATCACCCATTCGGGTTTCCTGGGCGGCCCGGCCTTACGGGTCAGCCCTGGGCTGGTTCTAACTGGCCGGGCTGGCTATGGCCTGGGCTGGGTTTGCCCGGGGGTAGACCCCCGGGTCAACCCGCACTGTTTAGGGTTTACGATTCGGCGCCTAGTCGACCCGACGATGACTCGGCGCCGTCAGTAAATTTTTTTTTTTTAAGTTTCAACGGTCGGCGCGTGGATCTCACACGCTTTTTCAGGCGGCTCGTGAGGGCGCGTCCAGCTACCTCTGGGCACCGACTTTGTGTCGGTCAACTCGTTTTTCGGAGTACTATAATCTGGTATGACTTATTTTGAATTTCACCGGTCAGAAAAAATTTCGAAGGGTTTTAAACTTTGTGGGAAAAAATTATGGAGAAAAATTTCTCCCTTTTTCAATTCAGTCATTCCTACCATCTGAACCATCCCTTACCTATGATCCTAGTTCTGTGTGGGTGGCTCTGATACCAATTGTTAGAATTTTTAATACAAATTAGGATTTTTCCTATGGGATTTCCCATGAACTCTAACGAAACTACCACACAGATAACTAGAATACAATGGGCATTAAAAGAGATGATAAAACACATACCATTTGTTGTAGATTGATTTTCGATCGTTTCCTGTGGCTTGAATGCTTCGATTAGAGTCTTCTACAGCCTCGTTGGGATCCCTTTTTTTTCTGTGCGTATGGGAGCAACAGAGAGATAAAACCAATGGTTGCAGGGACCTTAACCATTGTATTTATAATACTATCCCTAACCCAGAACCATACCCACAGTGGACCGGGTTAGTAGTCTCTAACCAGTGACGAACCAGACCTGAACCGGTCAAACCAGTAATTGAACTCCCACTTAACAACTGGTTAGGTAATTGATCAAACCCACACAACAGGAATCTAACAAAATGAGCTTACCATTATAAATCCCACAGAGGGTTTATGAGCGACGTCTAATCATACAGATGCCATGTGTCGCACATCACCTTCAGTCAGCTGAGTCGCCTGTTGATACCACAGTAGGCGACGATTTCAATCACCTTTGGAAAAGAAGAGAGGGGAAAGGAGGGGGGTCATCGGCCAGAGTGAAGAAAGGTGGAGAAGAGCTGTCGGCTGCTATGGGGAAGAGAAGAGAACAGGGGGAGAGAGAGAGAGAGAGGATTTCATTTCGGCAAGTGATCGGCAGGTTTTATCTTTAGAAAAAAGAGTGAGATACAGCGGGAGAAGCCGATGGAAAACTGGGGTGAGAAAGAGGAAATGTAAGATATATGTGGGCTACAATTAAATATAATATCGGTTTGACAGTTGTTCAGTGGGAGTCCAACTTACAGGTGGACTAATTTTATTCTGATTATGAGATGAACCAAACTAGTTCACTGTGGGACTGAACCAGGTTTGGGGTTTGGTATTCTTATATATACCAATAGATTAGAGTCCCTGCAGTCACGGTAACTTTTCCTCTCCTGTTCCCATAATCAGAGAGAAGCATAGGAATCTGCCGGAGACTATAGAAGACTCGAATCACAGTGAAATTCGGCGGAGAACAATCTTCAGCGAACGGGTATGTTTATTACTCCCTTTTATTTGTACCATTGTGTTCTATACATTGTATGAAGATCTTAGGGTTACTGTAAACCCTAATGGGATGTTTTTCTCTGAATGGGTTGATTCTAAAACCCACAAAGAGACAAAAAAAATTTACAATTGGTATCAGAGCAATTCCATACAAGTATAGAATCAATGAACTGAGAATATTATTTGATTTGGACCTGGTTGATTGATTAAAAATCTTATTTTTAAAATTTTCCCGAATACGAAATTGTATTGGTAAAAATTTTTCTAACCGATAAAATTAGGGATATTATATGTCGGATTGAAGATCTCGGAAAGACGAGTCCGACGATATAAAAATCATTGCCGGACTCCACCGGATGCGACGCCACGCGCCATCGGAAAAAGCGCATGAATCTCACGCGCTGGCAGTTATTCTGAAAAAAAAAAAATATTTGCGGCGGCGAATCGTCACCGGGTCGACTCGGCGAGACTCGGAAACCCTAATTTGTCTCGCTAAGTCGAACCGGAGGCCTGGCGAGTTGACTCAGTATCAACTCACCCGAAATGGTTTGGGTTGACCCGAAGTCTGAATATTCGCCCCAATGGACCGATCCGAGACCCGACCCGAATACCATTCCCATGACTTGAATTTTTGACCCGACTATACGAAATTTTGACCCGAAAAGTTGAACCGGGTCGGACCATACCGGTTCGGTCTGAACAAGGTTAGACCTAGGTCGACCGTTTCGATTCTAGTCCAGACCATTCGGGGCCGGCGATGACGTCACTCGTCAGCAATACGCGGTCTGAGCCACAGTCCGGGATTCGAACCGTGGTTTAGCGGTTCAGCCGGACCGAATCGGCTCCAGCGAGTGAAAACCACCTGCCGCCTTTAAAAGGCGCGTGAGGGCTCGTGTAGCGTTGGATTTTGACGCGGTTTTTTTTGGTAGTTTTGTCTCGTCTTGCTCTTCAGTTTGATATGCTATATGAGTGTTTGTTGACTCTGGGACATATATTTTGTTAAAAAACCAATCTTTTGGAACATGTTTCATAATTTTTTATTGCATATTGTTCAGTCTGTCTTGTCCCAAATAAACTGATGAGCATATGTGCATGATTTATGAATGGTAACATGTTAATTATGTCATTCATGGTTATTTATTCCCACTAAATGACTACAAGTAGGGTTTTGTTAATGTCATAATGGAATTGGGTTGGTTCCACCAAAGTGGCATTCCTGATTGCATTAGGACATTCTCAAAGCTCAAGATATCATACACCTCTGGCAGTCAAAGAAGACAATGTCCACCCAAAGGTGGTGTTGCCAAAGTTAAGGTTTTAACTTGGTTTTTTTCAGACACCCAAAGGTGATGGGATTCCCGAAGGTTTTTATTCTTTCGCAGTTTTGCACAGATACTAGAGGACCAGTGCATTCTTGTCCCAAAGGATAAGTTTGTAGTTTTGGTTGACTCTAGGGAGGTATATTGATGCTTGCATTTATAAACATATACATATTTGCTAGCATATCTTGTATGTTAACATGAGTATTTTCACATGCTGGTACTGATTTAACGAATTGAACTCGTATTTTGATTACATAACAGGATGTCTTCCACTAGAATCGATATGTCTGCTATTCCTATTCTGTCAGGATCGAATTATAAAAAGTGGAGGGAGGAATTAGAGATTACTCTAGGGTTAAATGATTTTGACATAACTGTTATAGATGATAAACCTGCTGAACTTACTACTGATAGTACCCCAGAGGAAAAACGAAAAATGGAAAGGTGGACCAATGCCAACAAGAAGTGCATGTTTATAATTAAGCGAACTGTACATGAAACTGTTAGGAACAGTATTACAGAAAAAGAGAATGCAAAGAATTTTTTGAAAGCTATCAAAGATAAATACAAAGTTTTTGACAAAGGTAAAAAGGGAGCTTTAATGGCAAAGTTGACTACTAGCAAAATTGATGGTGAAGCTAGTCTTAGAGATTAGATTGTTGACATGCAGGGTGCAGCTGAAAAACTTAAGGATATGGGACACCCGGTAGATGATGAGTTTCTGATTCATTTATGTATAAATACTTTACCTTAAAAGTACACTCAAATTAAAGTTGCTAGCAATACTTTATTTACTCCATGGTCATTCAATGAATTTATAGGTATATGTGTTGAAGAGGAGACTAGACTGAAAAAGGATAAAAGTGAAAGTGTTAGTGCCACAACCTACAAGAAATAGCCTTACAGAGGTAAGGGAAAACAGCCTAGTTATGGACCCATGAGAAAAGGAAAGAGTTACTCTCAAAAGGGGAAGAAACCATATGACAAGCCTAGAGGGGATGTAGAACATCAAGACCACAGAGATCTTTCAAAGACAGAATGTTTTTGGTGCCACAAGAAAGGACACATGAAGAAGGACTGCAGAAATAGATTGTCCTACCTGGAGAAGAAGAAGAAGGAATCTAGTATTTACCTCTCTCTTGTTTGCTTTGAATCCTTTCATATTGATGCTCCTATGGATTCTTGGTGGATTGATTCGGCTTCCTCCATTCATGTCACTCATTCCTTGCAGGGGTTTCTATCCAGGAGGACGCCAAGCAAGGATGAGGTGAAGGTGTTCGTAGGGAAGTCGACATGGAGGCCATAGGGATAGTTAGGATTCATATAGATTCTGATATTTTTATTGATTTAGAAAATGTTGTTTATGTTCCCTCCATGAAGAGGAATTTGATTTCTATTTCTAGACTTACCAAGAAAGGCTATGGTTTAATTTTTAATCAAGAAGGTTTTCAATTGTCTTATAATTCTTGTGCTGTTGGAAATGGTGTTGTTATTGATGGGCTTTATAAATTAAATACTGTTCCCCTCATGGTTATGAATGTCTATTCTAAACATTCTAAACTAGATGAAAATTCTGCTACCCTTTGGCATAGACATTTGGGACATATATCTATAGATAGGATGAAGAGGCTTGAGAAGGATGGTGTTTTGAAATCCTTGAATTATGATAATATGAATGTATGCGTTGACTGTATAAAAGGAAAGATGACAAGGTCAAGGAAGATAAAGGCTGCCCGTAGCGAGGGATTGTTAGATTTGATTCATACTGATATTTGTGGTCCTTTTCCAACTCCCACACTTAGAGGACATAAATATTTTATTACATTTACTGATGACTTCTCTCGCTATGGTTATATATATCTCTTATCTGATAAATCAAGTTCTCTGGATGTCTTCAAAATATTCAAAGCTGAGGTAGAGAATTATCTATCAAAGAAGATTAAGATTGTTAAATCTGATAGAGGAGGTGAGTATTATGGGAGACCAGGTGATACTGATCAACATCTTGGTCCTTTTGCCAAGTATTTACAGGATCAAGGTATAGTACGTCAATACTCTATGCCTCGTACTCCACAACAAAATAGAGTAGCAGAAAGGAGAAATAGAACTCTCAAAGATATGATGAAGAGCATGATGAGTAATACTAATCTTCCTATATCCCTATGGGGTGAGGCATTAAAGACTGCAGCCTATATTCTTAACAGAGTACCAAGTAAATCAGTTCCAAAGACACCATTTGAGTTTTGGACTGGTAAGAACCTAGTGTGCATCATTTCCATGTTTGGGGCTTGCAAAGCAGAGGCAAGACTGTATAATCCTCAGGAAAAGGTGTTTGATTCTAGAACAGTGAGTTGTTATTTTATGGGTTATCCAGACAGATCTAAGGGGTTCAGATTCTATTGTCCTAATTCTATAAATAGGATAGTGGAAACCATTCATGCCAGGTTTATTGAAGATGCTGAGGAAATGCTTCAACCAAGAAATCTAGATTTTGATGAGGTTGAAGTAGAGGCTGTCACTGAAATTACTCAGTTACAGGTGCGACCTATCATTCCAGAAGAACCTGTGATGGAGATGCCTGAGACTGTTGTTCCTCAGGACCTTATTCAGGCTGATGTTCCTGTTGATATTGTAGAGCCAGAGGGTGAATTAAGGAGATCCACAAGGCCTCGTAAGTCAGCTATTTCTTCTGATTATGTAACTTATTTAACTGAGAATGATTTTGATATTGGACAGCAAGAAGATCCTACAAGTTTTCAGGATGCTGTAAATGGTAGCGATGCATCTAAATGGCTAGATGCAATGAAGGATGAGTTGATATCAATGGACCATAATAAGGTATGGGAACTTGTGGATTTACCTAAAGGTTGTGTACCCATAGGCTCAAAATGGGTATACAAGACTAAGTGTGATTCCAAAGGTAGAGTTGAGCGCTACAAAGCAAGATTAGTAGCTAAAGGATTCACACAAAGGGAAGGAATTGATTACGTGGAAACATTCTCCCCAGTTTCTAAGAAGGACTCATTCAGAATTATTATGGCATTGGTAGCTCATTTTAATCTAGAGCTGCACCAAATAGATGTAAAGACAACATTTTTAAATGGAGATTTGACAGAGGAAGTTTATATGGTCCAACCAGAAGGTTTTAAGGAAAAAGATAAGGAAAATATGGTCTGTAAACTTAAGAAGTCTATTTATGGACCATCAGATTATATCTTCTTTTGGATTCATTGAAAATTTGTCTGATCAATGCATCTACATGAAGATCAGTGGGATTAAGTATATTTTCCTTGTCTTATATGTTGATGATATCCTGTTGGCTAGTAGCGATATGGGCTTACTTGTTGAGACTAAAAGTTTTCTGTCTGAAAATTTTGAAATGAAAGATATGGGAGAAAGTACCTTCATACTTGGCATAGAGATATGTAGAGACAGAAAAAGGGGACTTCTGGGACTATCTCAAAAAGCATATATTGATCGTGTTCTCAAGCGGTTCAATATGTCTACCTATTCAGATGGGGATTTGCCCATGAGCAAAGGAGATAAGTTAAATAAGGAACAGTGTCCAAGAATGATTTTGAAAAAGGCTTTATGAATAATAAGTCATATGCTTCTGCAGTAGGGAGTTTAATGTACGCACAAGTTTGTACTCGACCTGATTTGGCCTTTGCAGTGAGTGTCTTTGGTCATTTTCAGTCTAATGTTGGTCCTACTCATTGGACAGCAACAAAGAAGGTTATGAGATATTTAAAGAGGACCAGAGATTATATGCTCATATATCGTAGTGGTACTACACTTGAGGTAGTTGGATATTCCGATGCAGATTTTGCTGGTTGCACTGATGATCTGAAGTCTACCTCAGGATATGTTTTTCTATTTGCAGGAGGTGTCATCTCTTGGAGGAGTGCTAAGCAGACACTTATAGCTACATCGACCAAGCATGCAGAGTATGTAGCTTTATATGAAGCTACTCATCAAGCCATGTGGATTAAGAACTTTATTTTTGGCTTGAAGGTTGTTGATTCTATTACTAGACCTATTTTGATACACTGTGATAACAGTGCTGCAGTGCTCTTTGCAAAGAATAATGATAAATGTGGTGGTTCTAAACACATAGAATTAAAGTTTTTGCTGGTGAAGGAAAAGATTGCTTCTAAAGACATCACAGTTGAGCTCATTTCGACGGTTTACATGATTGCAGATCCTCTGACAAAGGTTTTGCCAGTGAAGTTTTTCCAGGACCATGTGTCGAGCATGAGTGTTGTTGAGTCTTTCGATGTCATTAGTTAGTGATAGATTTTTCACTTGTGCTTTATGTAAACTTTGTTTATGTTTTGATTTTGTCTAGACATGATTATTAATGAAAACCATGGTTATTTTTATTCAGCATTTATTCATTGCCATCATTGTTGTATTGCATTTTACATGACATGTCATTGATAAAGGGCGGTATTAAGCCATATGAATGGGGTAGTTTTAGTCATAGTTCACGACGGTGTCCCAAAGAGTGATATTGACCAAAAGGATATGTGGCGGGTTACTACGGTCAATATTAAGGTTTATTGCCTGTGAGGTATATCAAGGCAATTCAGGACTCACATGAAATTATATTTGCATTCATCTCAAGGCGGTTCATGTTGTTAAGTAAACTTTTGTATGTGACTGACAGAAGGTTGTACGCTTATTGTTGAGGTGTACTTTCCACTGTTGTTCGACATTGGTAAGCTAGGTGACTGGATCAAAGTATATGATGGGTTTTGTAATTGGATTCCATGGCCACACTGACCAATTGGTGATTTATAATTAATGTCGCCCAAGTGGGAGAATGTAAGATATATGTGGGCTACAATTAAATATAATATCGATTTGACAGTTGTTCAGTGGGAGTCCAACTTACATGTGGACTAATTCTAGTCTGATTATGAGATGAACCAAACTGGTTCACTGTAGGACTGAACCAGGTTTGGGGTTTGGTATTCTTATATATACCAATAGATTAGAGTCCTTGCAGTCACAGTAACTTTTCCTCTCCTGTTCCCATAATCAGAGAGAAGCATAGGAATCTGCCGGAGACTGTAGAAGACTCGAATCACAGCAAAATTCGGCGGAGAACAATCTTCAGCGAACGGTATGTTTATTACTCCCTTTTATTTGTACCGTTGTGTTCTATACATTGTATGGAGATCTAAGGGTTATTGTAAACCCTAATGGGATGTTTTTCTCTGAATGGGTTGATTCTAGAACCCACAAAGAGACAAAAGAAATTTACAATTGGAAAAGCTATTGAGGTGATATTCTACCTTGATAAAAGAAGAAGGGAGAAAGAAGAGCAGCGGCGTCATGCAGAAAAGAGCAGCGGCGAGCGGAGCATTGAGTAGAGAGACCAGCGGCAGCAGACCGGAGGAGAGGAAAGAGCATCGCCACCGCTATCGGGATTCCGGTGACACTGTCCATTGTTCACATTAACCAACCATTTCGCTCAAGACAGGTAAGATTCTAATAACTCAAAATAAGTGATCTAACGGCCACCGCGGATATCCCAGATTTTCATTAGATTAAACTCTCTTTCAACGGGTTATGCGAATGAAATATTATTGCTCGCTGTTGATCCCTTTCTGATCATTCTTTGTGTCCTTTTTTCTATCTCTGATCATCCAAAGGAGAGACAAATAGATAGATTTTTTAATTGTTTGTTAATCTATTTCATTTTTTTTATTTTTTTTTGGTTCAGGTTGACTAAAAGTAGGTGAGTCCGATTTCCATGTTTACGGGTCGGTATTCATACCCATCATTGGAAATTTTCCCTACAAGGACTAATGAATAAGACGCCCTGTTAAGATAAAAGGGGTTTTTCTTTGTTTTTCTCGGTTACACATAGAATGGCTGATTTAAAAATTCACAAAGTGCCATCTCTGTTTTTCTTCCCATTCTTTCTGTCCTCTCTGGATTTGGTCTCGGTGGGGGAGAATGAGATATACAATGTGTGGCTAATTGGCTGAGTTTATTCTTCATTTTTCCATATCTTGAAATCATATTCAATTTGTTCTGCTTTCCCTGTATTATATTCTTGGGCTCTCGATGATTTGATTGTTGCCAAGATGAGAGATATGTTTACAAGGTGAGGTTATGAATCTGTTTATTCTTTTTTTTTTTTTTTTTTGCTTTATTTTCCTTTGAGTGAAACTGTATGCGGGTGGGTTAGTTTTCTATCATGTCATCCTGGTTATAGTGTATATGTACATGTACACATTCTGGATTTGGCTTAAATGGGGTTTATCGGTTTTTTTTTTTTTTTTTTTTTTTTTAGGGTATACTAATTTGGGTCTAGGCTAAGTTTGATTTGGGTTTGTTTCATGGAGATTGATTTGGGTTTGGGTTTGGGTTTGTTTGATTGAGGTTGGTTTGGGTTTGTATGGTTTAGGTTGGGTTTGGGTTTGGGTTTGTTTGATTGAGGCTGGTTTGGGTTTGGGTTTGGGTTTGGGTTTGGGTTTGTTTGATTGAGGTTGGTTTGGGGTTTGGTTTTGTTTGGTTTAAATTGGCCTACATGGTTTGGTTTAGGATTTAAGTCTAAGTTTGGTTTAAGTTTGGATTGGTTTAGGTTAGGTTTGTATGATTTAGGTTGGGTTTAGTTTAGGACGAGTTATGGCTTGAGTCTAATGCTTTACTAGTTCAGTATCCTTGGCCTAAAGCTTAGAACCATTTTTTTTAATTGTTTAACATGTCTCCGCTTAGTTTTGGATTATTTGTTCGGATTCATGTTTACCACAGGACATTTATTATTTGTCATATTGCGTACTCATTGTTATATTGTTTGATGGATATTTAAATTAAATGCGTAATTCGACGCATAATCCCTACCCTCAAGAGATGTATCCCCACTTAAATACTTCTCTATAATAGTTTAGGGATGCATTGTATACACGGGCGCGCCACAGGCCCCACATGTATGGCTGTGGTACCTTTTCAGGTGAGATGATTATTTTAGGGGACTTCAACAAGTCCAAGTCCACACGAAACCTCGGATCTCATGCCGACTAATGTGGTCCCATTTAGTTTGAGGCCCAGTCATGCCTTAGGGTTTGAATTCATGAGAGCTGCGTATAGATATTTGTAAAAATGTAAATGAATGCTCGTTTAATGGTTGAGATTGATTTGGGGCATAAAGATATTCATTTCCCCAAGTTTCGGAGACATGTGAGTTTAGTTAAACCCTTATCGTATGAGAAGAGCCGAGGCTATTGCCTCTTTTGAGTGTTGTCACGCGAGATCCATGGCCCATAAACCATGAGAATTACATTTGACTTGGTTCTCATTGAGATACGTAGGCAGTGGTAAGTTGTGGCTTCGCACACGGTCATCCCAAGGTAAATTCCATGATTATGGGATTACCTCGTCGAAGGGGCATCCTTATGATATAGAGAATACTTCACATGAGATGTGTTTCACCATTGAGCATCTCATTATTTAGATGTGTTCCATGACTATGGGAGCATCCCCCGCTTCAATTTGTTCCATGGTTATGGAAATATCGTCTCTTTAAACACTTGTATACACAACCCCGTTGAACTACGTTTGGTCTGATTCTTACTGTATAGGGATACGTAGGCAGTTTGGGCATTTCTCAAACTTGGTCATAATCTTGTTGATTATTTTTCTATGTTCTTTTGGGTTTTGTACTTCATTATATATCTTGTATCTAGTCATCTTTTATTTCTTTTGTATATTAATTTCCTATATATTCATTTGTATATCACTTCTTACGCATTCATTTCTTATCATGGAATTGTAAATCCATTAGTATAATATCAATTAGCCTAGAGAATTAGAGACTCATCTAGGATCCTCCAGGTGTAGTGTAGCATAGGTTACATAACCCTAAAGTGTGCATAAATTTTAGGAAATGATAGAACATAAGATGACTGGTCAATGACCGGGCGAATTGGGTGCTTAACACCTTCCCAACCCGTAAATTAGTGCTTACATGCCTTTGGTAAGATGAGTGAACCGATCCATTGAGTCAATGAGTCATTAATGTTTTCTCCAAGTGAAAAACAATTCTTATAGGTCCTAGACCTCATCTAGGTGATGACTCCAGATTTTTACCTTCTACCGACGTGAGTGGATGAGATCTTAAGGTGAAAGCCTTTCAATCTCTATTGTGTTAATTGAGACTAGAGAATTTTAAAATGCAACAACTTAAAATTAATGATCATTTATTTCATAATGAAAGGGGAATTTCCAAATTTCCTGCCTTCGCCCCACAAATCATAATGAAAAATAAACTCTCTTTGTACTTGATACTTTACTAGTACTCTTATCTTTCCATTCCTTTCTCTTTTGTATTCTAGACTCAATAGATTGACCATCTTTTCCTTTCATATTGGCTCAATGGATTAGCCATTTCTTGTCTTTCATATTGATTCAACGAATTAACTATTTCTTGTCATTTGTTCAGACTCAATGGTTGTCTTTCATTGACTCAATGGATTAGCCGTTTCTTATCATCTTCTTTGGCTGAATGGATCGTCCAGTTCTTTCCTCAATTGTTTCATTTTACATAACTTATTTTATCAGTAAGGTCGTGTGTTTTCATCTCATATCATCGATTCTCGTTCTTAACTTAACATAAATATTTGCATAAGTTGGTAGGTAATGTATTAAACATAACCACACATATTCTTACTCCACTAGTAGTTTCTAAATATTACAAAACATCAGACATTCACATTACATTACATTCAAGTATAAACAGGTAAGTTCGCTCACCTAGTGCACTTACAGTCTCTCTCCTTTCTGTTATGTGAAGGAGCTTGATTAATGATTAATTCTTCTTTTAACTCTCTTGCTTCTGCACCCTCATTATTTTACCTCTCCTATTCCATTATACATAGGTGAGTAAAGCCATCAATTTTTGTTCTATCACATTTCTTTAACACATTATTGAGCTTAACTTGTCTCTGGCATGGTCCGGATGCAGGGCTCCAGGTACTACTTGCACCTACACTCTGCCTCAGCATAAGGTTTAATCTGTCCTGCAATGGACCAGGTGCAGGATCTGTTGGGTTGGTGTCTTGTATTCTATGGGTCCACACAATTAACAGAGTTATACTTGTATTAGGATTTGGTCTATTACATGTATGGGATAAACTTATAATTGTGGTGGGATTAGGATTTCTAGGTTTCCTTATATATTGTCTCTGTGTGGGAAAACCTAGGTAAGGTTACAAGGACTGTAGAGGATTCTCCTCTAACAGTGGAGAGCTGGAATGTTGTAAGGCTGACAGATGAGATAAGCCTGTCAGATAGAGATTTGTAGACTATTCTTGGGAATAGAAGAAAGTCGATCTTTTCTCTGGTGGACGTAGGCATCCCACGATGGGGTGCTGAACCACGTTAATTCTTTGTGTTTCTTCTTGTTTGCGTCTCCCAATCCTAACAGGTTCCAGGTGCTACCTGCGCCCACACCCTACCTCTGGACAAAATCCTGAGAACAGTTGGTTTTTGGGTGGAGTTCGGGTGCTGACGTGCGGGTGCAGCCTGCGCCCACACCTTGCCTCCGTAGGAATTTCTATAACCAACCGGATAATATGAAGTTCTAGGCTGACTCTTAGTCTTATTTAAGTCTCCTAGGATGGTCTCTGGAAATTCTCTCTACCAATTTCAGTAGGGGTCTGGAGGATCTGCTCTGCTTGCATGTTTGGCCGGCCTATGCACCCGGTGTAGGTCAACTACTGAACTCGACTGCACCTGGCTTCATTCCTTCTTTAGGGTCTCCTATCAATAATACTCTTACACTTATTATTTTAAATTCGTATAAGGGAAGCTTATTGGGATCCACATCCTCTCCTCCCAAAGGTTCGGGAGGAGAGACGACAACCCCCTTAGATGTCCGACACGTGGAGTTCAGGTAAATCCAAACCTTCCATCGGAGCCAACAAACTGAGCCGACAAGGAGATGTCAAATCGAATAAAGGGCTCAGATTCACCCGAACCCCAAGTGTCAACCATAGAAGGGAGTTGCCACCTCTCCCCCCAAACCTCTAGGAGGAGAGGATATAAGCTTACTGCCTTTGACTTAGATTAGCAAAATCTCTGCTACACGGTTCCTACTGTAATCATTCATGTGTTTTATGCATTACACTTTATGTTCAACACAGCAGTAATTTCATAGGTTCATGCAATTCAAAATGCCACTATAAAATTTAAACAGCCCACTAAATTAAACATGCTATTCGTCCATTATAGTTCAATCTTCTATTATCTCAGTTCAAACTGTCTTGTTCAAATTTGGTCCTTGCTGTCCATTTACAAGTTCGCAAATTATCATCCTCATCACTTCCTATCTTTTTTTCTGAAACTCACACACACTAAGTCCACATAAGAGGTGGTTCGGTCAGCACCTCTTCCTGGCAAAGCATCCTCAGAAAACCCTTATTCCCATGCTAATTCCCCTTCCTTTTCTATGTTTGTAAGTTAGGTTATAGTCCTACTAACCTCTTCCCTCTCGTACTTGTAGAACGCCAAAGTTTGTAGCAGCTGCTACAGCTGCACCTCTCTTCCTCTCCAACTGAAATTGCAGTTTTCCTTCCTCTTGAGTTGCAGCACAACTTCACTCTTTCCTTTAACTTTCCTTCTCTTCCTCAATCGGTTTCCCTTCGCAACTAAAGATTTCTCTTCTTCTTGCAGCAACTTTAATCGTTTCTTCTTGCTGAAAACTCTCTTTTTTTTCTTAGGTAAAACTTCTCTCTCACTCTTACTCTTACATATGGAATGAGAGAAAAATGAACTATTTGTTAAAGACTTTGGCTAATATATAGCCATGATTAGTGAACTAATTTATTAGGTTAGTTAGTAATCTACCCTCTCAAGACTTTGGAGCGCCTCAAGAAGTTTCAATCAGAATATGGAAAAGTTCAAGCTCTCTCTCTCTCTCTCTCTCTCTCTCTCTCTCTCTCTCTGATCCCAAATTGACTGTCGGTGACTCCGTGAATCTCATTGTGAAAACCAATTAGTAAATAGATACACATATAATAAATACACATATAATGGAAAATGTTTGAAAGGAAATTCCAGTCATCATCTGTTGCAACCTATCCTTTCTTCTATAAAATTCCGACAAACAATTAGTGGCAGATTCGCGACGAAAGCAAGCTCCGATTCTCTGTTCTGGAATCATCTATTTACTTGGAGACATTATTCTTGCTTGGATGTGATTTCGATTTTGCCGGCATCGATGTGTTAGAGGAGATGGAGGAAAAGAGGAAAAAAATAATTTGACATTGGCACCAGACTGAAGCTGCGCCAATAGAACCACATCAAATTAGATTAATTAAAAAAAAAAATGGAGAACGGATGTTGTCGGCAGAATATGAGCAAAGACGATGATGGAGATGCGAAACAGAGATGTATGCCTTTGGCTTTCACGGGAAGTAGTTTCATCTTCTTCTTCTTCTTCTTTTTTTTTTTTTTTTTTTTTCTGGTTCTCCTTTCTCTTTTTGGTAGAACATTGTGAAATTGAGAATATAATTTCTTTTCTTTTCTGGTTCTCCTTTCTCTTTTTTGTAGAACATTGTGAAATAGAGAATATAAATTGTAGAAGAAGAAATCAGAGAGAAAGCCTTTGCCAGAGGGCCTCCTATGGCTTCTTTTGATGGGGAAGGTACCAACTAAAGAGCAAGTAGATGCATTATCTAAGGAAATCCAGAGAACCCGAGACCCAATAGAACAGTTACCGTAAGCAGTTAAATGGGAGCAAACCCTCTTCTCCGATTATTTATTGTGCAGGAACCAGCACTGCCGGTGAGAGGATTGTCTCCGATGTGGTTAGATGTCTTTTCTCCTGGTTGCAGAGAAGACTGCTGGAAGGTGAAATATCGGTAGAAGAAGGAGACATCGGAATTGGTTTTCAGGTACTTCACCCTTAATAAGGGTTAATTTGGTCATTAAAATAAAATTGGTCTCTCACCGTCGGTACTTAATGGAATATACCTAACGACGTGGGCGTACTTGTATTTTAATAGTGTTTCTAGGGGAGGCTTTTGTCTTTTCTAGAAACTTTAGGGGACAATTATCTTTTAGGTATAGTACAGGAAAGGTAACTGTCTTTTTCCCTTTTTCTTTTTATTCCCTAGACCTGGCCTGGTCAATACCTAGTCAGGTCTTGCCTCACCAACTAGCTAATCAAACGCACTATTAGCCTGCGGAAAAAGGCTATTGGAGGAGGGTATTCATGTTAGTGTTAGTTAAGTGCCCGTGTTCTCTATTTTATTGCTGGAAGTGTAGTTCCCAATGCACGGCCACCGCTTCATTTTATTCCACCAAAAAGTCATTTTCAGATCCTTATACATCTTAGTACTCTCAGGATAAATGGTATAGGGGGTATATGAGATTCCAGCATAATCCGCTGCTTGAGTTTTACAATGCTGAGGATGCACAACCTTCCCTTAAACTTTAAAATCCCATCTTCAGACACTGTGAAGTCTTATTGTTTCCCCTCTTGGACTTTTTTCTGATCTTGAGGTGGTATCCATCTTTGAATTGAACCACTTTGATCTGATCATTAATTGTAGGTTGAACAGTTAAAGCTGATAGCATCACTATTGTATCACCTATTATCACTTCAATGTTTATCCTTCGGTTGGCTTTATACAATTCATATTGTTCAGTCCCCAAGGCTGTCTTTGTACACTGAGATTTCCGACTTAAAGCATCGGCTACCACTTTGGCTCGGGGTGGTAGCAAATGCTATGGTCATAATCCTTGATTAACTCAAGCCGCCTTCTTTATCTCATATTTAACTCCTTTTGAGTGAAGGCGTACTTCAAAACTTTCATGATTTAGTGTATATTTCACACTTCTCACCCAGAAGATAGTGTCTCCAAATTTTAAATGCGAAGACAACTGCTGCAAGCTCCAAATCATGAGTAGGGTAATTTCTATCATATTTTTTTAGTTGTCTTGATGCATTGGTTTTTTTTTTTTTTTTTTTTTTTTTGCTAGAAATCATCTAATGCATTAAGAAATGAGAAATGAAATACAAAACACCCTAATAGGAAGAGAAACCCCCACCTTTGGCATGGCCATCAGTAGGGGCATCCTGGGTGGAGAACACATTAAGGAAATCGATATTGTGGTCTATGGGAAGCATCCCACACAACCTCCCTAGCTACCAGATTTGGATAGGAGTCCCAATGTTGAGATCTTTGTTCCATTGTAGCTGTTTTTGCTAGTTTATCTGCCACCATGTTAGATTCCCTGAAGCAATGTGAGTAACGTATCTGACAAAAAGAGAGACCAACAACAAGGGATCTCCATTCCTGTAAAAGAGTCCAATGAATTTTTTTAGCTCGAATTACCCCAAGGACAGACTTGGCATCTGACTCCAACCACATCTTCCTAAAGCTTAATTGAAAGGCCATCACTATTAATTTTACACCAACCTGCCATAGGAAAATTCCAAAACAGCTTGGCCACAGGCTCTCACCTAAGCGTCTTTGTCACAAGATAAAAAAGCCTGACCACTCTCAAATTTAAGGTAGAACAAATAACACAAGGATCTCGGACAGACAGATCCCTACATCCACGTTTGATCCCTCTCCACAACCCCTCTTTTGTTGGTAATAAATTTTGGTATACAGCAGCATTGCGCACAAACGATAGAGTTTGTAAGGTGACAAAGAACATACCAAACCAAATATATCGCAAGCCAACCACATTTCCTTTTTGTAGCCACCATTTCCTCATGTCAATGCATTTTTCAAACACTGGCATCCAAATCTCAAAACTTGTCTCAACTTCCTTCCAGACCGATAATGCCATAGAACAATTGCAAAAAAAGATGATCTATAGATTCACATTCCATTCTATATAGAGGGCACTGAAAGGTTGACAATCCCTTTTCTACGAACAACGTCATCTGTCGGGAGCCTAATCCAACACCATCTCCATGCAAACCAAGAAAGACTAGGGACCATTCCTTTATCCCACACCACATAAGACCAATTGAGGTTCGGTTGTGATTCCCGTAGAAGATGCAATGCTGATTTGACAGAGAACTCACCAGATCAAGAACCCGTCCATACTAATTGATCCGGCCAACCTAGACCAATTGAGGTTTGGTTGTGATGCAATTCATTGGTTATCACCCTACCATGCTCCATCAAAACACACCCCAATCCCTTATAGGATGCATCATTATAGATTACCATCCCATTAGATTCTAATGGTAATGCTATAAGTAGGGCTGTCACTAACTGTTACGGTTGGAAATCACCCGCTGGTCTGCGATCCGAGTAACCTATAATCACAGAGATAAGACAATGGAGTTGGGCGACTAAGCCCCGGTATACTCCGATGCCTAAGTCAGATTCCCAATATAATCAGTCAAGAGATAGCAGGAAGCTATCTCCAGTTTAAAGAAAGAGTGGGACGATGAGAGAGTTTGAGCGTGCAAGAATGAGAGAGATTGTGAACTGACTTTACCTTGAGGGGTCATCCTCTACTTATAGACATTGGGAAGAAGCATGGAGGTACCAGGACTCAGAGAAGTAGATCGCCAATAAGATTGCCACGTGTCCCTTTGAGGGAGAGTTGAGTCGGTAGACTCCGAGCAGGAGTAGGAGACCGTAGCCAAGGAAGCTAAGTCGGTCAACCACAGGGATGACACATGTCGTGACAGGTGGTCGTAGGGCCGTGATAGTCGGCGTCGTATCATACAAGGAGAAGAACTCCTCTGCTGTAACATAGTCGTATCAGGATACTAGCCTCCAATCGGGAAACGTGACCGGATAGGAATGCAACTCCGACCGCTTCACCGCCACAGACGGAAGGTGACCTCCGAGCGGCATAAGCCGAGCCCAACATATAACTAGCGGTCAGCTCCGGAGATGGACTTGACACGTGTAAGATTTTAAATGGATGGGATTTTTCCCACATAACAGATGCCCCTTGCGCTGTCGGATTCAACGAATTCGACAGTGCAATCGTGTCGAATAAAAGTATCAAAACTCTGCTCGAACACAGTAAGAGTACGGTCGCCCACAAACTGGTGCCGCACAGGCACCCTCCGAGGATCGTCCACCACAACCGGAACCGTCGCTTGAGTGGGAGACAACTGCTACCAACCGCCCACACGATCAGTCGCTGCGCGGGACTCGAGGCTTTAAACTCGGGATTCGCAATCCCGCTCGACCGTAGATTTCCAGCAAGTCGAAACGCCACGCGCATCCGACGGCCAGAAAGCAATCGGCGTGGCTCGGACGAGGCGCAATAAATAGCCGCCGCACTGCCAACGGTCGGCTCAATCAGACGGTGCAGATTGAATCCGATCGTCTCGAGAAATGGCGCCATAATATCTAGCCATCATTGCAGGTGACGTCAGCCTGTCACGTCGCGCGTCGGGCATGGCAGGCGATGACCAATACCATGCTACCACGTGGTCACAGTTCGAAGAGCCGGTTTTCAAACTCGACGCCTATAAATACCACTCCATCACTTCCATTCGACCATTTGCTTCCTGTGAGATCGGAGTCCTGTCTGCACGGTCGGAGTCTTCGAAAAGCTTTCAAGTATTCGCGCTTCCTCCGTCGATTCTAACCAGTAAGTTCACTTTGCTCTATCCTTCCTTTCATTCCATTTCATGGTTAGTAGCTCCCATTCGTCCAATAGTGTTAAGCCTTTAGGTAGAGAGAAAGAGAGTGAAACCATGGCCCAATACCGTACATCATCTTCTGAGAGATCGTCCGACTCCATGGAAGGGTTCTCCACCACCCAAAGCCTCCTCGTCGACAGACGAGGACTCGAGACTCCGTTAGCCGAGAGTTTGGGTCAGAGAGCACCGAGTCGACGAACTCTGGTCGAAGGGCTGTAGCCCAAAAATCTCCGGAAGTCGTCCCTTTGGCTTCCGATCCGGCCTCTGAGGAGGAACTTGAGCAGAGTTCCTCCGATGCCGCCGAGCGCAGTCGTCCTGCTAGTCCTTCCGCTCGACGGGCTCCCCGCTAGAGGAGCGGTGCCCCATTATTCCTCCCCTCGACAAACTCCCTGCATGGAGGGTGCCGAGCAAGGTCGTCTCTAAGAACTCCTTGTCCCAGATCCACAGAACATATCAGTTGGAGGAGCCCATGACCGACATCTCGGTCCGTCTCCCGTCTTTCGACGAGAGGGCTTGTAGCCTGAATGTCGCGGAGGTCTGCGTGTATGAGCACGCGCTGAAGTCCAGCCTCCGCTTTCCCCTTCATCCCCTCGTTGTCGATATTTTGAAGGAGTACCGCATCGCCCCCTCCCAGTTGACTACGAACGGGTGACGATGTATTTATGCCTTCATCATGTTCGTCCTCCGACTGAGGGAAACTCCGACCGTGAACCTGTTCTGATCCCTCTTCCAATTCTCCAGTCTGACCGAGACCCGTTCCATAAGCGGGTGGTACTACTTCAGCCAGAGGAGCGCTAAGAAGCTCCCAACGATCTCTCAAAAGCCTTCTTCCATTCATGGGTGGAAGGAGAAGTTCTTTTTCGTGGGCCCTCCGGCGGGTGGCCGTGCTCTTCCTCTGTCGAACATGTGGCTAGTAGTTGATGCTACTGGGTTCAACAAGGTCCCTTTCTTGACCACGGAGGAAAGATGGGCCCAACGCAAGGTGCTGGGGGGCCAGACAGTCCGCTATGCTGACCTGGCGGATCCCGTGAAATTGGCCGAGCATGGCCTACTAGGTGAGTTCCGATCATAGCTGTTAAACTCCGAGCATTAATTTTATTATTGTCACTAACCATTTGCTTGCTTGTCTCAGTGAATTTCTCCAATGACTAGATTGTCAGCAGGATTACGGAAGCGGGCCGCCAGGACCAACGATCAGGCCGCTGCTCCTCCGAGGGCGCCCGATACTGCGGAGGACATCAAGGGCAAAAAACCCATGGTGGAGGGCCCACCCAAGAAGAAGATCCAGTCGGCGCAAGATCTACCGGCCGACATCTACATAGCATGACCAGCCGTCCAACTCGGTCGGTCAGACGAACAGAAGAAGGGGACTGCGACGAAGGAAGTCCAGCCTCCTCGTGGAGCCAAGGTGGTCGACCTGACCAAGACCGCCGACGCCGGAAGGAGGGAGAAGGAGCCCGCGCATCCGGCCGAGGGGGCCCGAGAGAAGAAGATGGAGACGATGGCGTTTTAACCAGCGCTCGGCTTGAAGCCGTCGAACTCCGTTTTTAAGAGCTCGAGGGTGGCTAGGGTCATCCTCACCGAGGGTCGTCTCCCGGAGAACGTGACCCTCACTTCTTCAATGGAGAATGACGACTTGTTCAAGAGGATGTTCCTCGCGAGCACTCAGGTAAAATAATACGATCTCATAACTTCCTTTTCTTTGCTTCAGTTTGTTTGCTAACTTAACTTCCTTTTCAATTTTGTGATCCGCAGGCCAGCAACCTCTTGGCCGAGGTCTGTCAACGGGCTGTGACCTCGATGATGGAGGTCGAGGAGAAGGAGGAGCTGGAGAACTCTTTGCGGGCGGCCCTGGAGGCGACCGAAGGCAAGTTGAAGGACAAATCCGTCGAGGCCGAAGGCCTCGTTTTGGAGAAGACGAACCTTCGAACGTCTTTGGACAAGGCCGAGGATGCTCTTTCGAAGGAGCACAAATGGGTTCACCAGGCCGAGGAGAAGCTGCGGGCAGCGGAGGACGCCAAGCGGAAGGCCGAGGACGACGCCAGGAGGCACTGGCCAAGTCTGAGGAGCTCTGCAAGGAATCCTCCGATCGGGCGGTGGCGGAGTACCGGTCGTCCACCCAGTATGAGGAGGACGTGGAGGAGGCCGCCAGCGGGTTCTTCCAGAAGGGGGATGCGTACCTGAAGGACCAGCTCATCGGCATGGGCATCGTCATCAACTGGTCGGCCATTCCGATCCTTGCTGAGGACAATGTGGTGGAACCAATGGCGCCTACGAAGACTGATAATATGCTGGAGGACGATTTACCTCCCTATGAAGTGCCCCAGACGCTGATCGTGGAGCTTCCGGACGTACCACTGCCCTGCGAAGCGCCTACGGACCCGGCCGCCGAGGAAGACCAATCTTGAGGCCCCTTCCGTCCTCTGGAAAGCTGAAGGAGTATGGCTTGGTGCTCACTCCTGAGCCATCAGTCTGGCAAAGGAGGGAGAAACTTTTCCAATTCCATCTGAGAAGCCGTACTGGATACCAAACTCCATCTGAGAAGCCGTATTGGATACTTGTAAATTTTAACCCTTGTTTGTAATTGTCCCTTCGTGGGTATTGTATCATTGCCCCTTGCAGGCCTTTATAAATAAAAATTCATTTTTGTCATTCCTTGTGTATTCTGTTTCTTTTTGTTGTTCGTCTTCGGAGTTGAGTGTTCGGTAATGCATCCACCCCGGAAGTGTTGTCGGCTTGACGGATGAGCAGGCCGAGAACACTTAATTCTTAAAATGACCAAGTCACTAGAATGGTCGGACGTCCCTCCGAGCAGCTGGGTGCTTAGTTTTGAAAAATTGTTAAGTGTTGAATCTACCGAGGTCCGTTTGTAGACCGGGGTAGGCAGATCTGAGTATGGTCTGCATGCTACCGAGTTCTACTTGTGGACCGGGGTAGGCAGATTCGAGTATGGTCTGCATGCTACCGAAGTCTGCTTGTGGACCGGGGTAGGCAGATTCGAGTATGGTCTGCATGTTACCGATGTCTACTTGTGGACCGAGGTAGGCAAATTTGAGTATGGTCTGCATGCTACCGATGTCTGCTTGTGGACCGGGGTAGGCAGATTCGAGTATGGTCTGCATGCTACCGAGGTCTGCTTGTGGACCGGGATAGGCAAATTTGAGTATGGTCTACATGCTACCGAGGTCTGCTTGTGGACCGGGGTAGGCAGATTCGAGTATGGTCTGCGTGCTGCCCTTACCAGCTTGTGGGTAGGGGTAGGCAGACCCGCCAAAGGTCGATGACCGACTCGTGCCTGCTTGAGATCGGCTGAGCCGGAAGGAACGGCTATGAAAGACAGTTGTTGTGAGTTGTTGACTGAATTATATCTGGTACTTTGTATTAAAAGAAACTAAGCGGATGCCCTCAGGGGGTCCGGTATACAACTGAGATTACTAAAAATTAAAAAAACTCATACTCCGGCTGAGATTTAGTGGCCGACTAGAAAAACAAATTGAAAATAACAAACGCTGTCATTCATTGATAATATTTTCGGAGGTTGGTGGCATGCCAAGTCTTCAGAATTTCTTCACCGCCTAGGGTGGTCAACTTATACGATTCGGGTCGTCCAGTTCTGAGGACGCGGTAGGGCCCTTCCCAATTTTGGGCCATCTTTCCCTGATGCGTGGGGTTGGAGACCGCTGTTTTCCTAAGGACAAGATCTCCGACCCTGAACTGCTTTGGTCGTACTGTCTTATCATAGTGCCGTGCGGTCGTCTATTGGTACGCGTTCATTCGGAATGCTGCTGATTCTCGCACATCTTCTAGGTTGTCCAGATTCGTCGGAAGATCTTCAGAGTTGGTATCTTCATTGAAGTTTAGCATCCTAAAGGTAGGGTGGAATACCTCGACGGGGACAACGGCCTCCGTGCCGAAGGCGAGCATGAAGGGCGTTTCGTCGGTTGGTGTTCGGCTGGTCGTCCTGTACGACCAAACAATGCTCGGTAACATATCCACCCATTTTTCTTTTTGGTCTGCTATCATCTTCTTCAGACCATACAGTATTGTTTTGTTTGTGGCTTCGGTCTGTCCACTTGATTGTGGGTGGCCGACCAAACCAAATCTATGGTCGATCCGAAACTTCGCATAGAAGTTTGCAAATGATGCACTAGCGAATTGAGTGCCGTTGTTCATCACCAGTACTCTGGGCACTCCGAACCTGTAGACAACCGAATGTTTGAAGAACTGTTCCACTTTGGTTGCGTCAATTTTTACCACGACCTCGACTTCGATCCATTTTGTGAAGTAGTCAATGGCTACGATGACATACTGCCGCTGATATGTTGCCTTGGGGAAGGGCCTCATGATGTCTATGCCCCAGATGGTGAAGGGGAGAGGACTTGTGATCGGCTGCAAAGGGGCAGCTGGAGCAAGTGGCACTGGTGCATAGAACTGGCACTTGTCGCACTTGTGCACTAGCTCAATGTAGTCGTCATGCATCTTTGGCCAATGATAGCCTTGTCGGAGGATCTTCTGAAACAGCGACCGACCTCCCTGGTGCCGACCGCAGATACCTTCGTGGACTTCTTTCATCATCTACTCGACTTCGTCTAATCTGAGGCACCGAAGTAATGGCATGGTGTAGGATCTCATGTACAACACATCGTTGTGAATGGTGTACTGCCTGGACTTGGCTTGGATACGTCGAGCATCTTTCTTATCTTTTGGAAGTGCGCCGGTCTTGAGGTATTAGTATATGTCGTCACACCAGCTGGATACAACTCCGACCGGAGCAACCTCCTCTGTGGAGTTGCTGGCGTGTTCCAAGAATTCCACGTATACGGCAGAGTCCATCGCGTTGATGTCTTCTAGGGATAACCTAAACAGCTCGTCTGCCTCGGTGTTCTCTTCGCGATCGACGTATTGTAGTTTGACACTTCGGAAGGCCGTGATGGCCGAGTTGACCCTGTCGAGGTACTTTTGCATCTCGGGTTGTCTGGCCTCGTAGTCTCCCTGTACCTGTGGACGACCAGCTGTGAGTCACCTTGGACCCGTAGCCGATGGACGGCTAGGCCCTTTGCGAGTCTGAGTCCGGCCAGCAAGGCCTCATACTTGACTTCATTGTTCATTGCGTAGAATCCGAACCTTATGGCTGATCGGATCTTGAATCCTTCCGGACTTGTTAAAATTATGCCCGCCCCTGCTTGGCCATTCATGGATGATCCATCCACTTGTAGTGTCCATGCGGCCTCGGCTGGCTCTGGAACCTTTATGGTTTGAGGTTCAGCCAACTCTTCTTCTGGTAGTGTACTTTCGACAACAAAGTCCGCCAATGCTTCTGCTTTGACGGCGGTCCTGGGGATGTATTTTATGTCGAACTCGCCGAGCTCCACCTCTACCGACCAATTTATGAGTCGACCAGACACATTGGGTTTCGACAACACCTTCTTCAATGGGGTGTTGGTGAGCACAACAATGGGGTATGCTTGGAAGTACGGTCGGAGCTTCTGCGCGACTGTAACCAAGGCAAGCGCCAGTTTCTCGATCGGCTTGTACATGGTCTCGGTGTCCAACAGCACTTTGCTGACATAGTATATAGGTCATTGGACCCTGTCTTCTTCTTTGAGGAGCACAGCGCTTACCGCCCGGTCGGAGACTCCTAGATAAAGTTGTAGCTCGTCTCCGGGGTTGGGTTTTACCAGTAGAGGTGGTGAGGATAAGTAGGCCTTGAGGTCCTCAAAAAACTTCTGGCATTCCTCGGTCCATTCAAACTTTCTCGCTCCTTTCAGTGTTGTAAAGAATGGGAGACTGCGTTCGATCGATTTGGACATGAATCGGCCGAGGGCGGCTATTCGGCCGTTCAGTTCCTGCACCTGTTTGGTTTTCGTCGGCACGGCCATGTTCAGTATGGCCGTAATCTTTGATGGGTTGGCTTCAATTCCTCGCTGCGAGACCATAAAGCCTAAGAACTTGCCAGACGCAACTCCGAAAGCACACTTTGTTGGATTCAACTTCATGCTATGCCTTCGGAGAACTTGAAACGTTTCTTTGAGGTCGGCCAGATGATGGTCGGCCTGCCGGCTTTTCACAAAGAAGTCGTCGACATACACTTCCATGTTCCGACTGATCTGACCCCTGAATGTTTTATTTACCAACCTCTGATTGGTGGCTCCTGCATTCTTTATGCCAAAAGGCATGACCGTGTAGTAGAAGAGCCCCTGATTGGTGACAAAGGAGGTGCACTCCTCGTCCGTTCTTCTCATTTTGATTTGGTTGTACCCAGAGTATGCGTCAAGGAAGCTGAGCAGCTCGTGCCCAGCTGTAGCGTCTATCAGTTGGTCGATGCGCGACAGTGGGTACCTGTCCTTTGGGCAGACCTTATTGAGATCTGTGAAATCTATGCAAATTCGCCACTTCCCGTTTACCTTGGGCACCATGACCACATTGGCGAGCTAGTCTGGGTAATCCACCTCTCTGATGAAGCCGGCCGTTAGTAATTTCTGGACTTCCTCATCTATCACTGACTGTCAGGCGGGTGCGAAGCACCTCTTCCTCTGTCTGACCGATCTGTATTGGGGGTCCACCACGAGGTGATGTTCGATCACTTCTCTGGGAATTCCCGACATTTCAGAGGCCGACCATGCAAATACATCTAGGTTCTGCCTCAAAAACTCTATCAGCTCTTCTCTTTTATTCTCAGGCAGCAGGGAGCCGAGCTGAAATGTCTTTTCTAGCTGATCATCTACCACAGGTACTTGCAACAGCTCTTCGGCGGGTTCTCCTCTGCTCGGAAGGTCGATGTCCCGAGCCTTTATGGCGTTCACCTGCGCTGTTTTCAGAGCTCGCTGACTATTTTTCAACTCAGTGGCGTACCATCTTCTTGATGTCCCTTGATCCGTTCAGCATTCTCCGACTCCGTCCTTTATCGGGAACTTCATCACCAGATAGTACGTGGACATACACGCTTTGAGCTTATTCAGCGAGGGACGCCCGAGGATAACATTGTGGGCGGATGGCCGATCAACCACCATAAATTCGACCATCACCCTCTTTTGCCTGGGTTTGTGGCCGACGATTACAGGCAACTGGATGCCTCCTTTTACCGTGACCGGGTCTCCGGAAAAGCTGATCAGGTCGAATGTGACTGGCTGGAGCTGGTCGTCCTCCAGCTGCATTCTCTGGTATGCATGGTAGAATATGATGTCTACCGAGCTTCCTGTGTCTACCAAGCACTTGGCGACATCGTAGTAGTCGATCCCGGCTGTGAAGACGATGGCATCTTCGTGAGGGACCACGACGTTGACGAGATCTTCGTCACTGAAAGTGATTATTTCTCCAGTTTGAGCTTTTTTGGACGATCACTCTGTCTTTGCTACCAGACGTGAGTAAGCCTTGGCCGACCGGTTGGAAGTGTTTCTGGCCGCAGGTCCTCCTATTATTGTGAGGACTGTCTTTCTTTTGGCTTCGGGTCCTCTGGTGATGGCATATACGTCGTTGTCACCAGGGATGCGTAGGCGCAATGAAGTGTGCGGTCGGTCCTTGGGTTGGGGGCTGCCCACGAACCTCCGCTCGGCTTTTCTTCTTTTCGACGCCGGGTGGGACTTCTTCTTTCTTCTGTCTCTGCTTTCCGGTTCTGACCAGGGCGGGATGGATCCGAACGTGGTATGCTGCCAACCATCGAGCCTTTCCTTTACCGGTATTCTGTCCTGCTTTGCCCCAAACAGGCTTCCGATTGACCCGAACTGGATGGCGCCGACCCACTGTCTGGGGGCGGCATGACCTCCATCCGGGTCTCTGTCATCTTTTCGAGCGGCGCCTTGATTTTCGTCGGCATCGACTCGGCAGTTGTTTGGTGGCGGGGGTGGTAACCCGCGTTCTCGCGGGGGCGGGGGTGGTAACCCACGCTCTCGCCGAGCGGGAGCTGGTCCTCTGCCAGCATCTCTGACAAAGTTGTCGTAGTATCCACGTCGGATGAGATCCTCGATTTCTCCTTTGAGGTATTTGCACTCCTCCGTCTCGTGTCCATAGTCGCGATGGAAGCAACAAAACCTGGATCGATCTTTATTCCTTTCGTCGCCCAATAGTTTCGGCGGTGGTCGGAGGTTCCGATCATTCTTGATAACCTCCAAGATCTCCGCCATCGAGGCATTGAGCGGAGTATAGTACTCGAAAGTCTTGTACGGGTGCCGGTATGCTTGTTCTTTGTCGAACTTTTGCTTTTTAGGGTCGATCGAGTTCGGCGTTTGGTCGGCCGACTCAGACCTCTTCTTGTCTGCAGGCTTTAGCTCGGCTTTCAGGTTGTTCACCGTGTTATCTTTCTGGGCCTTCGTCATCTCATCTGTGGAGGCGTACTTCTCACACCTGGCAAGCAGGTCGTCCAAGTTCTTCGGGGGCTTTTTGGCAAGGGACCAACAAAGCTCTCTGTCAGTTACTTCGGCTTGCAGGCTGGACATGTGCATTGCGGGCTGACGTCCTTGATCTTGAGCACCTCGGTATTGAAGCGCTTGATGAAGTCCCGCAGGGACTCGTCCTTCTGTTGCTTGACAGTTGACAGATGGTATGATGTCTTCTTGCGCACTCGGCTGGCTTGGAAGTGCGTCAAGAATTTGTTCGACAGTTGTTCGAACGATGTAATGCTCCTCGGGGGGAGGTTGTTGAACCAAGTACGGGCGGCGCCCCTGAGCGTTGAAGGAAATGCTCTACAGATAAGGCTGTCGCTGAGGGGGTAGAAAAGCGTCGTGGAAACGAACTCGTCCAGATGCTGCTCGAGATCGGTGCTTCCATTGTACGAGTCCAGGACCGGCATCTTGAAGTTGTCAGGAGGGGGGGCCCTCATAATCTCGTCCGAGAGTGCCGTGATGGCAGTATAGGCCGTCCTCGGCGGAGCAACACAACTCTGCTCCACCTACTGGAGCCGGGTGGTTAATTCCAACAAACGTCGCTCGACCTCGGACTATGGGGTGTCCGGGGGCGGCGCTGAGACCGTTGCCAGTGTTTCCACGTTAACCCTCTCTTGACGAAGGGCGTCGAGGAAGGACCTCGCGCCTCTCGCCGGAGGAGGCGGCGTCGTCGGCGCCTAGTGTTGATCAGCTGGCTGATGCCGAGCGGCTGACCCAACCATACTCCGTGCGGGCTGGTGATATCCCATGGGGGGATTGCTCGGCATGGCTCTCGTGGATACTGTTCGCGTGGGCTGCGGGGGTGCTCCTTGGGGCACGTTCGGCGCCGGGGCCTACTGAGGGTTTTCCCTTGCCCCGACGGCTGAATTACTCGCTCGAGCACCTCCTAAGACTCTGGCCAGCTGTTTGATCTGCTGCTACAACTCGTCGAACTGCTGACGGGTAACATATTGAGGAGGCGGTTGTTGTGCCGTGGTGTCGGGATGAGTGTTGGGACTGGAGTCGGCCCTGGCGTCGGCGTCGGCACGTGATTCACCCCTATTGTACTTTTGCTACTATCCACGTGCACCTGCACGGATGGATCAGATGGGCGATTAGATGCTTGGGCTTGGGTTCTTCTTTGTGCCATCGAAACTAGAGAGCTCGCGCGCTAATCGTCAAACTCAGTCAAAAGGGCCCTACGATGGGCACCAAACTGTTACGGTTGGAAATAGCCCGCTGGTCTGCGATTCGAGTAACCTACAATCACAGAGATAAGACAAGGGAGTTGGGCGACTAAGCCCCGGGTACACTCCGTTGCCTAAGTCAGATTCCCAATATAATCAGTCAAGAGATAACAGGAAGCTATCTCCAGTTTAAAGAAAGAGTGGGACGATGAGAGAGTTTGAGCGTGCGAGAATGAGAGAGATTGTGAACTGACTTTACCTTGAGGGGTCATCCTCTACTTATAGACATTGGGAAGAAGCATGGAGGTACCAGGATTCAGAGAAGTAGATCGCCAATAGGATTGCCACGTGTTCCTCTGAGGGACACTTGAGTCGTAGACTCCGAGCAGGAGTAGGAGACCGTAGCCAAGGAAGCTAAGTCGGTCAACCACAGGGATGACACGTGTCGGAACAGGCGATCGTAGGGCCGTGATAGTTGACGTCGTATCATACAAGGAGAAGGACTCCTCTGCCGTAACATAGTCGTATCAGGATACTAGCCTCTGATTGGGAAACGTGACCGGATAGGAATGCAACTCCGACCGCTTCACCGCCACAGACGGAAGGTGACCTCCGAGCGGCATAAGCCGAGCACAACATATAACTAGCAGTCGGCTCCGGAGATGGACTTGACACGTGTAAGATTTTAAATGGATGAGATTTTTCCCACATAACACTAACCTTTGTTTCAATTCTTGAAAACTTGCTTCAGACTCTAGAATCCATTGATATTTTACATCTTTCCTTAGCAGTTTTGTCAAAGGAATTGTTATCTTCCAGAAATTGTCAATAAGTCTCCAACAGTAGTCACTCAAAAAAATCCTCATCTCTAGCACATTGGTTGGTCTTGGCCATTCCATAACTGTCTTGACTTTTCCTTAGTCAACTAAAATGCCTTCTACAAATAGATATTACAGGACCTAAGAAAATCACTCGATCAAGCTAAAATTCCAATTTTGAGATTTTGGCTTATAGTTGCTTCTTCTCAACCTCTACAATATATATATATATATATATATATTAGAAAAACATTTAACAAAAAAATCAAACGTAACAGAGAGTGCGGGATAGAGATTGTCATTGATGCTCACCCACCATATTGCGTGGAAAAGTAAAAATTCAAAATCTTTTTCGTATAATTTTTTGGAAAAAGATCCCCCATGATCATGGCGCTATCAAATTTTTTTTTCCGATATCCCCTCATATTTCTCTCATTTTTTATATATCCCTATATTTTTCTTCTTGACCATGTGGGCTCACAGAAAAGATATCATTTCCTGGATTTGTACTTGACAGCGGCTGATGTCAAGGTCTTCTCGATGCTAATCCCTTTGGTGCACTTTTGTTATGTCATTTCTTGACCTTGATTTTTTTTTTTTTTAAGAGGCGTATTGGTATTTGAGTATTTGACTAGGGTGGGATGTTTGAGTTTCATACTCCCCCACACATTGTCTGATTGCATTGGTTTTTGACTTCTAGGTTAAGGAAACGCAAGCGAAATAACTCAGCCCCCCAGAGACGGGGCCAACCTGTAGGCTGTAGCTCAACATTAACTGAATCATACCCCGCCTTGTAGGTTCGTATAGGCTGACTCTACTGGTTAAGGATGTAAATAGATAGTCGAAAATTCTGTATTCGATTCGAATTTGCATCCGTTTAAGGGAATCCGAATTCGAACAATTAGATTCGAATTCGAATACGTGGGTTAGATTCGGATGTGGATTCTGATATTAGTTGAACGTACATGATTATATCCGCTCCGTTTAGCCTAGTGTTAAGACGGATATAATCTTAAGTTTTACAGTATTAAGATCCATGTAACTTAATGTTTATATAAACATTTAAGGTTTCATTTCTCATTTTCTTAGGATTAAGCGGTTAGCTATATATTTGATTTAAACTAGGGTTTTCTTTCATTTTCCTTGTAATTTGTATTCTAATTCTATTTTCTGGATTCAAATAAGATATCCGGTTAAAATTAAAATTCGGGTTCGAACTTGGTTTTATATACATAGGATTTTAGACTTGGTTTTATATTTCTATTGGATTTCGGATCAGATTCGGATATAATAGTCGGTAAACAGATTCAAATTGGGACAGTGGTGTATCAAATTCGAATTCGATCCGTTTACATCTGTTGTTGCAACTACAATTAAGGGCAACTAAGTCTTTAAACATGCTCCTGTTTCCGGGTTTGGTGAACCGGGCGAGCAGGATGGACGGTTATGCGAGGATCCAAAGATGAATGAATAATGAATTCTACACAAGAACTCTGACTGTTATTTTGGCGATGACGGAAGATCTGAGCCCGAGAGATCTGATCTTTCGTCGGGCTCAGGTTTTCCGTCTTCGTTGAACTGAGAGCCAAATCGAAAATGGAAACTAATCCTCGAATTCTAGCTCCCGGTTTCAATCTTCTCCCTGCAACAATAACCTCTCAGAGAAGCATAGTATTCTATCAGACTCTAGTCCTTCTCATCACTTTCTCAGCTTACGCAGCTTTTCATGCCTCTCGAAAGCCGCCAAGCATCGTCAAGAGCGTCCTGGGTTCGGAGGTTCAATTGTCAGACACTGAATTAGGCAGGAATTCGAGCTCAATCGATATAGGATGGGCTCCATTCGATGGGAGACGTGGACCTCACAGGTTGGGAGAGCTCGATCTAGGTTTCCTCTCAGCTTACTCGATTGGAATGTATTTCGCTGGACACATTGGAGATCGGGTCGATCTCCGGCTTTTTCTTTCATTCGGAATGTTCGCTAGTGGAATTTCTACAGTTGTTTTTGGCTTAGGGTATTGGTGGAAGATTCATAGTTTTGTGTTCTTCTTGCTGGTTCAGATCGTCAGTGGGTTGTTTCAGTCCACGGGTTGGCCTTGCGTTGTCGCTATTATGGGGAACTGGTTCGGGAAATCGAAGAGAGGGTTAATAATGGGGATCTGGAGTTCGCACACTTCGGTTGGGAATATATTGGGTTCGGTTGTTGCCTCCTCAGTCTTAGCTTTTGGTTGGGGTTGGTCCTTCGTATTGCCTGGAATTTTCATTATTTTAGTCGGATTTGTGGTTTTTCTGTTCCTCATCGTGACTCCAGAAGATGCAGGGCTTGAATCCCCGGTAAGAGATATGGAGATGACATCAGAAGCTGAGTTTGTGATCGCTTCTGAGGAAATCAAAGGGGAAGAGGAGGGTCTTCTTCAATCTGGGTCTCCGGGTTCGTCAGGTTCATCAGCTGCGATTGGATTTTTGGAGGCTTGGAGATTACCGGGTGTGGCACCATATGCTTTCTGCCTCTTTTTCTCCAAGCTTGTGGCTTATACTTTCTTATATTGGTTGCCCTTCTATATAAGGCATACAGGTATGCTCAAATTAAAATTTCGGTTGCAGGTTTTGCTTTATTTGCTAGAAGTTTAGATTTTGATTGATAAAATAAGCTGGTTATTCACTTTTGTTTCATTTTTCTGTTGAAGCTGTTGGTGGAGTGCATTTATCACATGAAACTGCTGGAATGCTTTCGACAATATTTGATATTGGTGGAGTATTTGGTGGGATCTCGGCTGGATATATTTCTGACAGGATTGAGGCTCGTGCTGTTACTTCAATTTTGTTCTTGATATTCTCAGTCCCAGCCCTTATTTTGTACCGAACTTGTGGAAGCATCTCTATGTACTCGAGCACTGGATTGATGTTTATATCTGGATTGCTCGTGAATGGCCCGTATTCACTTATTACAACAGCTGTTGCTTCTGATCTTGGTACGCAGAGCTTCATTAAAGGGAATTCCCGGGCTTTGGCTACAGTGACAGCCATCATAGATGGTACTGGTTCAGTTGGGGCAGCTGTGGGTCCTTTACTGACTGGATATATTTCCACTACAGGATGGAACAGCGTATTTTTTATGCTTATTGTTGCTATTCTTCTTGCAATTTTATTCTTGATTCATCTTGCGCGAGCTGAGATTAATAGCAAGTTGAGCGAGGGAAAATGGTTTTGGGAAAGTATGCCAGGAAGGTGAGAGAAACCTCTCTTGCTTGGCCACCAGTCATGTATGTTTCTTCACCTCTCATTCTTTATACCCAGTTAATCTTTGATCTGTAATTATATGTGTAAAATGAATACCTTTAGTGAAAGTCTCCATTTTTCTCCCATTTTGTTTAGGGAGGTCTGAGATACTGGTGTAATAGTGTTGTAATCTCTACTGCTCCAATGTTAGGATTGGATTTTCCTGTATTTTAACTAATTGACCACAGCAATAAACCAAAGTATTATTAATCCCTGGGATTCTTAATTCTTCGTTTGTTTGCCTTTTTTGTTTTGGATGTGTTCACTTACTTCCAGTCAGTGCTTCTTAATTATGAGTTTTGGAAAATAAAACAGAATTACAATTCGAAGGATGGTCTACCAGCATAACTTTGTACCACAGGTGAACTTTGCCATGGTTCATGGTTCATGGTTCTTTGTATCGACCACTTCATATCAGTTCCATGGCTATTTAAATTCTCGAAGAAAAGCATACCATTGGGTTATGAGCACATTTAATTTGGTTGAATTTGACCATAAGAATACTGATCATCAAAAAGACCTATATGTTTCTCTCCCCTCCTAAAAGATTTCAGAATGAACAATGCCTGAAGTTCTCTCTCTTGAATGATAGAAACTGAAAGTTTTTTGTATATATAGAGACTACATGAACAGAGAAAAATAAACTTAAGCTGACATGTACTAATTGACTGACTAAGCTTAATAAACTAACCACTGTCTAATAACTAACCTTAACAAATTAACCGTAATAGATTATATGTAAACAGTTGGGACTGAATCACGACTTATTATCCCATCTTTCCCCCCCCTGGCGCCCCCTCCCCCGCGCCCGGGGTGCAAATTGGGTAGCGTTTTGGTTCACAAGACCATTTTGAGACAAATTGTGGAAAACTCTCGATGAGCGAAGGGCTTAGTAAAAATTTTAGCCAGCTGCCGAGAGGATGGAATGTAATGCATAGTAAGTAAACCAAGAGCCACCTTCTCACACACAAAAATGGTAGTCATGTTCAATATACTTTGTATACGCAGGAAAGACTAGATTCACAGTGATATGCAAAGCACTATTATTATCACAATATAGGATAGTGGGATGAGATTGAGAGATGCCAAGATTACGTAGGAGAAATGAAAGCTAGATCAACTCAACAGTGGTAGAGGCCACTACAACAATTCGTATTTTTAGCTATGGTTTTTAGCTACGGCAATTTATTAGCCATAGCCTAAAATAATTTACAGCAACGGAACTTTGTATGCTGTAGCCAAAAATATATTTATAGCTACGATAACTATATAGCCGTAGCTATAAATATATCGTACCTACAGTAATTATACTACTGTAGCTCAAAATAATTTGTGGCAACTGAACTTTTTATGACGTAGCCAAAAATATATTTTAGCTACGGCTATATAGTTACCGTAGCTGAAAATCATAACCAGCGGAATGTTATTGGGGGGATTGGTTTTCTTTGGGCGGGGGTGGGAAATTTTAATTATGGAAATTAGTTTTGGCTACGGTAGACTAATTACTGTAGCCTAAAATATATTTATACCTATGGAACTTAAAGTTACCATAGCCTAAAATCCATTTAATACCATACACGAAATTCTAATTAGGCGGGGATTTGCTTCGCGCTTATGGCTCTCGTTTCCTGTTTCCCTAAAATTCTAGCTTTACTTTATTTCTGAAAACGTAAGCGGGAAGAAGAAAAGGGTTTGAGAGAGAGGAATTTGCAGAGAGAGTTCAATCCCTTGTAAGTCTCGATCCGATGACAATGGCGATGTTCATTCATCTTGTTTGAGTTGCCATAGTCATTGATTCCAATAGTGTTTTGATTTGATTCGATCTGATTATCAAATCCAGCGGCATATCTCGTTTCAGTTCTTCTGGTTCGTTGACGACTTCGGTGAGTGCTGTTCCTGGTTTTTTTGACCTTTCGATTTCTGTTCGAGAGGAGTTGCCGGCTGTCTCTTTTATCATCTCTTTTGCTAGGTATGCTCACTTTTCAGATTTTAGTTATTTTTGCATTCCTGTATAGTAGTATATATTCATAAATCAACTGTGTTTTGTTCTTGTGAAATCTACTTTTCTTATCCACTCTTGTTTATTTCTGCGAACTCTAGTCGAATCCAGCGAATTTTTGGCATCATTCCGGTTGACAACCTTGGTGAGTGCTGTTCCTGGTTTTTCTTACCTTATGATTTCTGCTCGAGAGGAGTTGCCGGCTGTCTCTTTTAGCATCTCTTTCGCCAGGTATGCTCACTTTTCAGATTTTAGTTATTTTTGCATTCCTGTATAGTTGTATATATATTGATAAATCAACTGTTTTTTGTTCTTGTGAAATCTACTTTTCTTATTGACTCTTGTTTATTTCTGCGAACTCTAGTTGAATCCAGTGAACTTTTGGCGTCATTCTGGTCGATGACCTTGGTGAGTGTTGTTACTGGTTTTTTTCACCTTACGATTTCTGCTCGAGAGGAGTTGCCGGCTGTCTCTTTTATCATCTCTTTCGTCAGGTATGCTCACTTTTCAGATTTTAGTTATCTTTGCATTCCTGTATAGTTGTATTTATTCATAAATCAACTGTGTTTTGTTCTTGTGAAATCTACTTTGCTTATCGACTCTTGTTTATTTCTGTGAACTCTAGTCGAATCCAGCGAACTTTTGGCGTCATTCCGGTCGACGACCTCGGTGAGTGCTGTTCCTGGTTTTTTTGACCTTACAATTTCTGCTTGAGAGGAGTTGCCGGCTGTCTCTTTTATCATCTCTTTCGCCAGGTATGCTCACTTTTCAGATTTTAGTTATTTTTGCATTCCTGTATATATATATATATATATATATATATATATATATATATATATATATATATATATATATATAAATCAACTGTGTTTTGTTCTTGTGAAATCTACTTTTCTTATTGACTCTTGTTTATTTCTGCGAACTCTAGTGGAATCCAGCGAACTTTTGGCGTCATTCCGGTCAACGACCTTGGTGGGTGCTGTTCCTGGTTTTTTTGACCTTACGATTTCTATTCCAGAGGAGTTGCCGGCTGTCTCTTTTATCATCTCTTTCGCCAGGTATGCTCACTTTTCAGATTTTAGTTATTTTTGCATTCTTGTATAGTTCTATATATTCATAAATCAACTGTGTTTTGTTCTTGTGAAATCTACTTTTCTTATCGACTCTTGTTTATTTCTGCGAACTCTAGTTGTTCCCGTGAACTCTAGTAATGAATCTACTTTCTAAAACCTATTAATATGTGGATTGAGAGTTGAGGAACTGAGCTTTGTTTAACTTGCCATTGCTGACTTGAAGCTTTTTTTTTTTTCTTTTTCTTTTCACTATATATGCAGTTTTTATCCAAGCATCTGTAATTTTCTTTTTCTTTGTCCCCCCGTTTGATAAACTATTCCATTAACAAATAATGAAAAATGCAAAAGCCACAAGAGTATTGGCCATTTTCAAGCATCTTTAACTTCCTTATTTGATTTTCTTTTTTTTTTTTTTTTTTTTGGGATCAAATAATTAAATGATTGATGGTGACGCTTATTTTCTCTCCTCTGTTGAAGCTTTGCTATGTGTTGCATGTGAAACCAAAGTGAATGATTATTACCATTAAGATTTGAAAAGAACTAAATTGATTCTAACAATAAAAAAATTCACAACCAGCGCTGAACAAAAATAATAAACAAATGATTGGAGCAATATCTGGCTATCTAAAGGGAAGAATGGTGGTTGTAAGGGATTGAGAAATCTGTCTAATTGTGTAGCTGATAGTAAGAAATGGGTCCATGAATTTTTGGAATCTGGCTCTGTTCTGATATCTACATGATTATCCAACATCGGTAGCCATATTAGCAGGCAAGAATGGTTGTCGTCAGAGGAATAAGAAACTATAACTGATTTCTCTGCTGACTGCTAAGACACAACTCATATTTTCATGCTTTAGTTTTGAATTGTGTATGTTGCGACAACTATAAGATTTACTCAACATTGATAATAAATGCCTTTGTCTAACTGATGTGCTGACTCCTAATACAATTTATGTGTTCCTTTCTATTGTAATTGTAAGTTTATCTTAGTAAGTTTTAAAGTCAATATTAGTAGGCTAAGATAAAAGTCTTTGGTAGGTGAGGTAAAAGTCAATATTGGTAGGCTAAGTTACCATAGTCATCATATCATAATTATGATGAGTAGTTAGTCATCATACTATATTTATGATGAGTGGTTGGTAAGTAGTGGTTGGTGTATTTATGTAAAAGTAAATTTCATTTCCTATAAATAGAGAAGGCCTCTATCATATTTGATAAGCCAAGCATTCTCTTTATTATTTTAACATGGTATCAGAGCTAGGATTAATATTGAGATCCTAACTCTAATGCTATTAGCTACGAAACCATAAGCACCGCCCACCACTACTGCTGTTAGACAACGTTTCACTTTTACTCGGTTTAGCGTCACCTCCCACCGCTGCTTTGGTCTCTTTCCTCTTTACCCTTGGTGGTGAGTTTTTTTTTTCCCCCACCAAGGGCCTCTTACACCATGCAGATCTAGATCACAAACTGAATCGTGATTTCTTGATGTTTTATCTGGAAGTTGGTATGTCAAGTTGAAACTTTCAGATATTTATCTGCATGTTGTGCTTTTTTTGTGATTAACGTTGATCAGCAATCATTTCTCAGATTTCATCAGCCTCAATTGGACGGGAAGGAGTCCCTTCTCGTGACTTTCCTTCGTCCCCTACTTGCTCCATCAAGTTAGATGGGAGCAACTATCTGATGTGGTCTCGTTCATGTTATCTTGCTATTGGTTCGCGAGGTCTTTCTAGTTACCTTACAGGGGACACTGTAAAGCCTACCACTGCTGGTCCTTCTCAGTATAAATGGGGTACCTCTAATTATTTGGTCATGTCATATCTTATCAACTCCATGGATCAATCTATTTCCAGGGGTTATTTTCTTTTTGACATTGATGCTCAGATCTGGAAGACTACCTCAACCACCTATTCTCAATTTGGTAATGCTAACCAATGCTATGAACTCCAGAAGAAGATTCACGAGACCAAACAAAATCTATTTCCCAGTATTATTCTACTTTGTGAGGTATGTGGCTAGAGTTTTTTATGGTTCTTTTACTGCTATCTATGATACAGATGCCACTGCCTTTAAAAAGTGGGAGGACAACCTCTGGGTATTCGATTTTCTTGCTGGTCTCAATATCAAGTTTGATCAGATTCGGGCTCATGTCCTTAATCATGATCTGTTACCCTCCCTTGAGCAGGCCTATGCTATGGTATCTTCTGAGGATAGTCGCCGCATTGCTATGGTCCTCCCTATGACCTAGGAACGCTCGGCTCTCTATTCTGGCCCGAGTTCCTCATCTCGTGGAGGTCTAACTCACTGTGTTAGTGAGCGTTCTGCCCCTGATAAGTTTCCTGTGAAGTGTGATTTTTGTGGAAAAGAATGAAATACTAGAGACAAGTGTTGGAAATTACATGGCTGTCCTTCCAATACTCGTGGTCGTAGACAGGGTCGACTTGCCTCCTCCACGGTGCACCATAGTGCCATTGATGATATTTCTCAGGATTCTTCCCTTCCAAGAGGAATTACTTACTCTGCGTCGTCTGATGACCAGGCTGGAGTGCTGGACTCATCGCCTTCGTCAACGACATCTGCATCATCCGCCACCGTCCTACCAGTGCCTTCCGCTCCATCTCCTTTTACCCCTTCAAGTATTTCTTTTGGTGGCCATTGTGCCTCAGTAGTCTCTATTCCTTGGGTAGTCTACTCGGGTGCTACCAATCATTTGACTGGATCCTCCAATCAATTTTTTCGGTATTTTCCTTTGTCTGGTAATAGTAAAGTAAGTGTTGCTGATGGTTCCCTTTCTACTATTTCGGGCAAGGGTTTTATCCAATGTACTCCTTCTTTATCCCTTTCCTTTGTCTTACATGTTCCGAAGTTTTCTACTAATCTTTTCTCTATTAATAGTCTTACTCGTGATTTGAACTGTAAAGTAATATTTTTTCCTGATCATTGTGTCTTTCAAGACTTGAATTCGGGTCGTACGATTGGCAGTGGTAAAATGGTTAGTGGTTTCTACTTGTTTAATAGTTCTCCATCACCTTTGGCGGCTCAGGCTTCTCTCCCCGACTCCTCTACTGTTGCTTTATCTGAGTTACATCTGTGGCATTGTCGTTTGGGTCATCCTCCTCTCAAAATTTTATCTACTTTGTTTCAAGTTTTTAAGAAATGTAATCCCCGTGATTTCTTTTGTGATGCTTGCGTCTTTGCAAAGCAAACTAGAGCTGTTTACCCTATTTCTGATAATAGAAGTTTAGTTCCTTTTGGTTTAATCCATTTTGATGTCTGGAGCCTTGCACGTTGTGTATCTACTTCAGGCTACCAATGGTTTGTTTCCTTTATTGACGGCTTTAGTCGTACCACTTGGATATACTTAATGCGACAGAGGAGTGATGTGGCCAACTGTTTTCAGTTATTTCATAAGATGGTTCGGAACCAATTTGATGCTATGGTAAAGACTCTTCGAACTGATAATGGCAAAGAGTACATTTACTGGTCCTTCCAGTTGTATTTGTCTGATCATGGGATCATTTATCAAACAAGCTGCGTCGATACTCTTACTCAAAATGGTATTGCTGAACGAAAGAATCATCACATCTTGGAAGTGGCACGGTCTCTCTTGTTCACTATGACTGTCCCTCCTCAATATTGGGGCGATGTATATCTTATGGCGGCCTACTGGTGGCAAAGGGGTTAAAACATATCAAATTAACAAGCCCTCTTTGCTACAGGATCTTGATTTAGTGATGCAGTATTATTCAGCCCATGCGAATGGAAATCAAGATCACATCAAGATAAGTCACAAGATCTCGCAAGATCTCACAAGATCTCACAAAATCTCGCAAGATCTCACAAGATCCTGCACAATCTCGCAAGATCTCATAAGATCTCACACAGTCTCGCAAGATCAAATCAGATCTCACAAGATCAAATCAGATCTTGCAAAATCAAATAAAGCATTTGATTGGAAAGATCAATCTTAGAAGGATGTGATGTTGCTGAAGCAATCAAAGAAAGATATGATGCTGCTTAGTTTTTATAGTAGGAAGTTATCTGCAATATATTTCAATTCCTTTAGTAGTTACTTTCCTAATTAGTTTCCTTCTAAGTTAGTTAATTTCCTTTGTCAATTCCTTTCCATGTTGAGAGCCAATTTGAGCTCTATTTAAAGTGATGTAAGGCTTAGGCCAAAGGATAGATTTGAAGGAATGAAAGAAATTTGGTTTATGCCATGTCTGTGAGAGACAGATGAGTGAGAGACTCACGAGGTGAGAGACCTCTGGTGGTGAGAAGCTGCCCAAGCCTTAGGTGAGATGCCTTAGGTCATATCCCCCTACCTTTCTTCCATCACTTCTTCCCTCCACCTATTGATTCTTTTCCTTTTCTTGTTATATAAAAAAAAAACACACATACACAAAAAGAGAGAAAGTACTGTCCATGATTTACTTTTCATTGATCCTATTGTGAGGCTAGTTCCTAATTTGTTGAGTTGGGGACTGGTCCTACATTATTTGGTATCAGAGCTCGGTATTGCCAAGGAATTTAAAAAAGGTGGAGATCAACAACAACAACAAAAAAAAAAAAAAAAAAATACTCACTTTGATATGTGCTCAACTAATTCAAAACTCGTGGTCGAGTTTTTTTTTTTGAGCAGGGGAGAGTTGATGCAGTATTATTCAGCCCATGCGAATGGAAATCAAGATCACATCAAGTTAAGTCACAAGATCTCGCAAGATCTCACAAAATCTCGCAAGATCTCACAAAATCTCGCAAGATCTCACAAGATCTCATACAGTCTCGCAAGATCAAATCAGATCTCACAAGATCAAATCAGATCTTGCAAAATCAAATAAAGCATTTGATTGGAAAGATCAATCTTAGAAGGATGTGATGTTGCTGAAGCAATAAAGGAAAGATATGATGCTGCTTAGTTTTTATAGTAGGAAGTTATCTGCAATATATTTCAATTCCTTTAGTAGTTACTTTCCTAATTAGTTTCCTTCTAAGTTAGTTAATTTCCTTTGTCAATTCCTTTCCATGTTGAGAGCCAATTTGAGCTCTATTTAAAGTGATGTAAGGCTTAGGCCAAAGGATAGATTTGAATGAACGAAAGAAATTTGGTTTATGCCATGTCTGTGAGAGACAGATGAGTGAGAGACTCACGAGGTGAGAGACCTCTGGTGGTGAGAAGCTGCCCAAGCCTTAGGTGAGATGCTTTAGGTCATATCCCCCTACCTTTCTTCCATCCCTTCTTCCCTCCACCTATTGATTCTTTTCCTTTTCTTGTTATATAAAAAAAAAACACATACACAAAAAGAGAGAAAGTACTGTCCATGATTTACTTTTCATTGATCCTATTGTGAGGCTAGTTCCTAATTTGTTGAGTTAGGGACTGGTCCTACATTATTCAGTCTAATACAAAAATCTGCAGAGAAAAGTAATAGAAAAAAATTATTATCTGAAAATTCGACCGTCAGAAATTGATGAAATTTGGGTTGAATGACCTTTATAATAGTTATGAACACCCCTCCAAAGTTGAAGAAGATCAGAAGAGAGTTGAAGAAGTTATGGGGCCCGCAAGTTTGCTGAACCTGCTAGCACCCCATATTTGGAAGATGATTGATTGCTTCTAGTTTGGTAGTAGTTTATCAAGGGAACTCAATGGATCTACAGGTAGGCTATGTCGTCAGCCAGTGTAGTATGTTTGTATCTCAAAACAAGAGTCAAAATATCAAGGAAGAAAGAGGAACAAGAGGTTGAGTCTCACAACCTGGTGAGGCTCAACCAGAAAATTTTAACTCTTTAAATTTTCTGGAAAAACTCTATTGCAGCCAGCTTGCATTCTCTTTATTTAATAGCTTTGAAACATTACAAATAAAATAGGAAAGAACTAAACTTGGAAAAGCTAAACTTCCTTTATAATTTAGGAAGTTTATAGAAATAGGGAAGTTTCTAAAAACTGGAATTAGGAAACTAGATTTTAGGCAAGTCTTAATCTCCAAACAACTAAGACTTCTAAACTAGCTAGCCTAATTTTTAGGAAACTAAACAATAAAATTAGAAAACTAACTTTTAGGAAAGAAATAACAAAATAGTGAAAAAATATTTCAAAAAATTTGCTGGTACTGTTCACGTGAACAGTACCACGTGAACAGTGTTGACCATGTGGGCTGGTTGCCTTCTTGGACTGCATCACCTACCTTATCAATCGGCTACCTTCTCGTGTCTTGGCCTCTCGCTGCCCTCTTGATGTGCTCATGGGCTCCTCATCTTTTGTGATTCCACCTTGGGTTTTTGGTTGTGTGGTGTTTGCCTGCAACCATCATGTCCATGGCAAGCTCAATCCTAGGGGACTCTGTTGTATTTTTCTTGGTTACTTTGCCACTCAGAAGGGTTATAAGTGTTATCATCCTTCGACTAGGCGACTATTGGTCACCATGGATGTTGTCTTTCATGAGTTTGAAGCTTATTATCCGACCTCTCTTCAGGGGGAGTCTTCTACTCGGGATGTTCGGGAAGATGTGCCTATCATTGTTCCGCTGGAGTCTCCTTTAGTGGCTGAAACTGATGTTGAGGGTGTAACAAGTAAGGAATAGGTTTCAGCTTCATCCCAACCTCAGGGGGCACTTTGTCAACCGACTCAACCACATCTCAAAGTATTTGTTCGACGTAAGCAAGTGCCGAAGACCACCACTACTGCACCTAGCCAGTCGTCCTCCATTCCGAATTCAAGTTTTCCAAATCTTTCCTCTGGTAAGTTTCTTCCTCCTAGTGATTCTCCTAGTGATCCTAGTCTTGACTTGCCTATTGCTATTTGTAAGAGCATCAGAATGTCTACTCAGCCTCCCATATCTAATGTTGTTGCATATGATTCTATGTCTCCCTCCTTCTGTACTTTTGTTTCTTTGTTATCGTTTGTTTCCACTCCTAACTCTTGGCAGGATGCATTGGCAAGTCCAAGGTGGAAAAAGGCTATGAATGAAGAGACAAGTGCACTTGAGAAGACTAACCCGTGGGATTTGGTGTCTCTCCCTCTTGGAAAGAAAGTTGTAGGATGCAAATGGATCTTTGTTGTCAAACAAAAGGCTGATGGATCTGTGGACATATATAAAGCAAGACTGGTTGCTAGAGGATTCACTCAGACATATGGGATCGACTATCAAGAGACCTTTGCTCTAGTTACAAAAATGAACACTGTCAGAGTAATCATCTTATGTGTTGTTAACCAAGGATGGGATCTTCAACAACTTGATGTAAAAAATGCTTTCCTCCGAACTTGAAGAGAAGGTTTATATGGACATCCCTCCTGGATTTGCTTCTCAAAAAAGTCATGGCAAAGTTTGCAATTTGAAGCGAGCTTTGTATGGCCTGAAACAATCTCCAAGAGCATGGTTTGGTCGTTTCCATCGAGCTATGATATCGATTGGTTATAAATAAAGTAATACTGATCATATGCTGTTTATCAAAAAGATTGGTGAGCACGTTATAGTTTTGATCGTCTATGTAGATAATATTGTTATCATTGGCAGTAATGCTGACAAATATCCAACCTAAAAATTTACTTGGGGACAAAATTTGAAATCAAAGACCTTGGTAAGCTGAGATATTTTCTTGGAATCGAAGTTGCTCATTCAGCTCAAGGTATCTTCCTCTCACAACGGAAATACACTCTAGATCTCTTATCAGAGACAGGAATATTGGGTTGTAAACCAGCATATACTCCTCTAGAGCCTCAATCTCATCATAAGCACAAGGTTGGGGACTCTGTTGATAAAGGTAGCTATCAGCGGTTGGTTGGACGACTGATATACTTATCACACACCCGGCCTGACATCGCTTTTGCTGTAAGTGTTATCAGTCAATATATGCATGATCTCTATTCCTCTCACCTATAGGCTGCATATAGGATGTTACGATATTTGAAATCCGCTCCCGAAAAAGGTGTTCTTTTCTCTCCTCATAGCCATTTTCATATTGTGGCCTTTACTAATGCCGATTGGGGTGGGTGTCAGGATGACAAGAGATCTACCTCAGGCTATTGCAAGTTTGTTGGAGGCAACCTCGTTACTTGGAGGAGCAATAAACAAGCTTATTGTTGCTCGGTCTAGTGCTGGAGTAGAGTTTTGAGCCATAGCCCATGGCATTTGCGACCTCCTTTGGCTTTGTGGCCTTCTACAGGATTTGTGTGTTCCAATTGAATTGCCTATGCATTTGTACTGTGACAATAAATCAGCAATCAGCATTACACATAATCCTATTCAACATGATCGTACTAAGCACGTAGAGATCGATCGTCACTTCATCAAGGAGAAGCTAGAACAAGGAGTTGTATGTGTTCCCTTTGTTCCGTCTGATGCTCAGTTAACAAATCTTTTTACTAAAGGTCTTAATAGTAAGAGCTTTGTTCCTATTATTAACAAGTTGGACTGGTTTAATATTTATGTGCCAACTTGAGGGGAGTGTTGTAATTGTAAGTTTATCTTAGTAAGTTGTTAAAGTCAGTATTGGTAAGCTAAGATAAAAGTCTTTGATAGGTATGGTAAAAGTCAATATTGGTAGGCTAAGTTGCCATAGTCATCATATCATATTTATAATGAATAGTTAGTCATCATACAATATTTATGATGAGTGGTTGGCAGGTAGTGGTTGGTGTATTTATGTAAAAGTAAATTTCTTTTCCTATAAATAGAGAAGGCCTCTGTCATATGTGATAAGCCAAGCATTCTCTCTTTATTATTTCAACACTTTCTTATTTCTAAACTTGAGTCTGTTTTGATTAGAACAAGATTTACCCAACATTGAGAACCATGATAGCATGAAAGAAGGGACTGGAAAGAGTTAGAACTGGGAAGAGTAAGTGTCGTGCTGTCTGTTAGGGATATGAGCTTAGACTGAACCTGGTTTTGAGTATGGGGAGAGCATAGGACATGAGGCAACAGATATTGCTCCAATAATATTTTATTAATCTAAATAGTACATGAAGGGGTTTCTGGTGTGAAAAATAAGCCAATATTTCAAGGACAAATGATTCAATTGCAGAATTTGAAATAGTAGAAAACAGACTTAATATTATTAATTTAAAGTGAAAGGTTTTACAGCTTGGAATTGGCCTTCTAAGTTCTGTGTGATTCAGAATTTGATCCCATGAGACAGTATTACATCTTGTGGGATGACATATCTGAATCTGCTTTCTTTTCTTCTTCTCATTTTCTCCTTCCATCAAACCAGGTTAGTACTTATCTCCTAATTCCCGCACATGATTTACTATCCATATATTAGCTCTGTTTTGCTTTAATCATATACTATTGGTCATCTTCTTCTCCTGAGTTTAGTTCAACTACTGTTTAGTTTCTGAGAACAAGATCTGATCTTTCCAGTTGAAATTGAAATCCTGTATGAACAAGGATTCTTAATATTCTGGTATTTCAAAATTGTTCTCTGTTTTTGATATTAGTTCTGCTTCTGTTATCAGTTAAGCTTCTATTAAATCAAATCTGAATTCTAGATTCCATCTTATAAGTTATTTTTTGAATTCTGAGTTTTTTGCCTATGACTTCTGTGAATTACTAGGATCCTACTCCAAACATGATATCCTAATAACTCTGAATCCAGCTCTTGGATTGATTTCAGATTTTACTAAGATATTCTGCCTGCTAAACATGACCTTTGACCAGAATATTGTTCATACCGGCTCTTGGATTGATTTCAAATTATAAGCTGTAAAGCCTTTCACTGAACAAAGGGAAACTTTCCATAAATGTTCATTAGAGGTAACACATAAGGGGAAAGGCCAACATAAAACCCGCCCAAAAGGACCAGTCACATCTAGGCTTTCTGGCATCTTAATATACATCTGACCAAGCTTAGCTCTCAACTAGATTGATTTGTTGGTTTAATCTTTTTGTTACCTAGTTATTCTAAATCAAGGCTAATGTCAATTAGTCAATTAGGATTCAGCAATGGTAAGGTTCTTGAAGATCTTGCAATATTTAAAGCTTCATTTCTCTTGTGAGTTTGTGTTATGCTTTGTAACTTGTATGGTGTTTTATTTTTATCAGTTATGTGTGTACTAGGAATTGGATTGGATTTTCAAGGGATCCATTATTCAAGGTGTCTTCACAATACAAAGTTGAGGTACACATATTCATGGAATATGCATTTTCTAGTTCATCATGCAGAGGGGATCGGATCCTATGCCCATGTGTAAAATGCATAAATCAACTGTGGAGGACTGCAGATAAAGTCTTAGAACATCTGATATGTGATGGATTTCAATGAAATTATACAAAATGGAGTTTCCATGGAGAAGGTTCATCTTCATGTACACTTCCTTGCGATAACATCGTAGAGAGAAATGAAGGTGAAACATATGATGTTACACACACCATGTTAAATGAAATGCGAGAAAGTAATATAAATGAAGAAGTTTAAGATGGTGTCACAAATGAGCATATAGAAAGAGTGAATGTAGCGGCAGATAAATTTGATCAATTGTTGGAAGACTCAAATAAGGAGTTGTATCCAGAGAGTGAAGTTTACTAAGTTGTCTTTAATTCTTGGACTTTATCATATAAAGTCCCTCTGCAATTGGACCGATAAATCATTCTCAATGTTGCAAGATTTGTTGCGAGAGGTCTTTCCCGAGCCGAATATGGTGCCAAAAAGTTTATACGTGACAAAGAAGATTATCAAGGACTTGGGGCTCAACTACAACAAGATTGATGCGTGCCCAAATGATTATATGTTGTATTGGAAGGAAGTAGAGAAAGCAACGTCTTGTAAAGAATATGGCAAATCTAGATATACATCAAGAGGTAAGAAAATCCCAGCCAAAACATTGCATCATTTACCTTTGATCCCAAGGTATGCAAAGGTTATACATGTCGAAAATCTCATTAAGCATACGTGGAACCATGAGAACCGTACAGAAGTCCAAAGGTTATGGCACCCAACTGATGGAAAAGCTTGGAAGGAGTTCGACAAGCTTCATCTGTCTTTTAGTAATGAACCTTGTAATATTTGACTTGGGTTAGCATCTGACGGATTCAACCCATTCAAGTCGAAGAGCAGTAAGTACAGCACATGGCCAGTTGTAGTAATGCCTTACAATTTGCCACCATGGATGTGCATGAGGCCGGATTTCATCATTCTTACTTTGCTAATTCTTGGACCACAACAACCTAGGAATGATATAGATATATATTTGTAGTCATTGATTGAAGAGTTGAAAGAATTGTGGCACATTGGCATTATGGCTTAAGATGGTTATAGGAAGGAGAAATTTAAGCTACATGCATGTCTGTTGTGGATTATTAATGATTTTTCGGCATACGCCGTCCTCTCGGGGTAGAGTACCAAAGGTGTTTTAGCTTGTCCATGTTGCGCCCAAGATACTAATTCCTGCCGGCTGAAATATGGAAGGAAAAGCGTTTATTTGGGCCATCGTCGATTCCTTCCACAAGATCACAGATTCCGATGGGATAAAAGATATTTTGATGGCCATGAGGAACATTGATCCCAACCTAAACCATTATCGGGTTTCGACATACTGGGACAGCTGCAACGTGTTAAGTTTCCTCGATTTGGGAAAGATAATGTTGACAACAGTTCCTTATTCTTTCATATTTGCCTCGAAAATTACTGACTTACATACAATGTATTCTTTTTTATTTTGTTCATTATGGATTAATTGTGGTTGTTTAGATTATATGCCTTGAGTAGTAAAATTTTTAATATTATTTAATATATGATTTAATTTTATTGAAAACAGAATTGAGTACAATGAATAATAGTGGGGAAAGTGAAGGTACGAGCACAGGTTCATCAGGTAAGTTAATTAGAGTTCCACTCTTTAAAGATGTAAAAAAAAAATGATTGTTGTATGGAATATATTATTTATCTTATGTTTAATTTTTTACAGCACATAGAGGTAGAGGGAAAAAGGGTCCAACAATGGCCCATAACATTTCAAGGATGCCAGAGGGACATAAAATTCCTATCATTTTAAATGAGCTCGGCCAACCATGCAATGGTACAAATACTTCCAAATTAATTACATGGATTGTGACACTTGCAAGAAAAAACTACACTTTACTAGTGACTATTCTGAGTTGGCCTGATGTACCTCAACCAGTGAAGGAAGATAATTGGAAACAAATAAAGGTATTGTTTTTATTTCATTATAATTAGTATGTGTTAAAGTAAAATGTTTAGTTATTTTGTGACTAAATACACCTTCTATTTCATTGTAGGCGAAATTTAACATACCAGAATCTGGCAAGAAATGGGCTTTGGAGAAACCGAATCAAAGATGGAAGGGTTATAAGCATAATTTAAAGATTGATTTTTATGAGAAGTATGATTCAGAAGCAGAATAATGGGCAAACATTGATTGGTAACGTATGTCAAAAGAACAATGCGATGTAATGTTTAAGCTTTGGGTAAAAAAGAAAATCAGGTAAGAGTAACTATATCCATACCATGTTTGTGAATTAAGAAATCTAGGTGTTAATTTAACTGAATCTTCTTTGGAGGCCATTGCTGGAAGGGACAAAATAATAAGGAGAAACAACACATGCGCCATACTACTGGAACTACTTCATTTCCATTCATACGCGAGGACATTGTAAAGTCATTGGATTCTACTTTTACGTTAAACATAAGTTTTTATTGCTCCCATTAGTCTTTTGATGCAATTGTTATTGTTTTATTATCAAGCGTATTGTTGATCCAAATCAGTTGCCCCCTTCTTGTATTGAGTTGTACGAAAGAACTCATACATCAAAGAGAATTGGAGCTCCCATAGACCCTATCTCAGTTCCGAGATTGGTTAGTTCAATAACTATTTTTTCCTTAGTTTATTTCTGTATTCCTTCCCTTTGATGACTATTTTAATATAAGATCACATAATGTTATTGTTCTAATTCACTTGTAGGTTGCACTTAAAGATCGTCTTGACAAGGAAAGTGAAGAAAGCCTATTAGATAAAGCTGTTCATGAATCAGTTTTCGTAGATGTAATGGGACAGGATTGTCATGGATGGGTGCATCTTATGGGGCTTGGAATAACCCCAATGGAATTGTATGGCACACAAGCAATGTGCCAACAGAAGCAAGTCCAAGAGTTGAGGGAACTGATGGAAGAGAATAAGATGTGGAAAGAGAAGGTGGGTGCAATGGAGGAGAAAATAGGTGAAATGCAGTCCCAGATGCTTGCCTTCACTCAATTCATGCAGTCTCAGTCGCACTCTTCCAAACGCGGTATATAGGCAAACTTAAAGTCATCTTCAGATGCCTGTAACATCTTTGCATTTTTCTATGGTATCTTCATTAAGAGAAGAAGCCAGACTTGGATCAGAGTAATGAGGAAGAAGAATAGCAAATACAGGACCAGGGTTTACAGATAATTTTTGGAATGTTATTTCGAACAAACTTGATGCATTATATGTAAATGGGTTTTGATTTGATGTCATTGTGAATATTTTAACTTGGATACTGGTTTACAAGTATTATGTTTTCTTTATAGCATCATGAAATGTGTGTTTGGATTCCTACCCCCTAAAAAAAAAATCTGTTTATGAATGGTGATTTCCTCTCTCTTCTGCAATCTAAGATAGGACAGACAGGTTATATAAGATAGGCCAGGCATATCAAGCTGGTACCAGGCGATTCGGCTGGCATGGTTGTGGCCTTCTATGTAAGTAACTCACTTTTTTTTTTTTTTTTTAATTCTGTTTTCCTATGTGTTTGATGATTGTTTGAATGTAAGCTGTGTTGGGTAATTAATAAACGCAGATAAACACTGATCAACTTAACAGGGACGAAATAGATTTTGAGTTCTTTGGCATGTGACTGGGCAGCCATACATTCTTCAAACAAACATATACGTTGATGGATTTTGCTAACAGGGAGCAGAGGATTTATCTGTGGTTTGATCCTACAAAACACTTCCACACCTATTCAATCCTATGGAATCTTCAGCAAATTGTGTAAGCCAAATTCTGAACTGTGGTGGTCACACATTTTTATGTTCCAATATGTGTGTGGAATGTTCTATCATGCCTTTTTGCATTTTTATGTGGTGCGCTTTAGAGTCCAATGGGCGGCCAGGTGATGTTCTTTCAGTTTTGATGGCCTCTTTGAACCATTGTTTTTCCCTCAAACCATTATCTACCAGGGCCCTGCAAGAAACTAAGAACACAGAGAATAGTAGATATACCTGAATTCTAACAGTTTGAAAACTTCGAGCAGAGATCTCTGCAAGGCTGCAAGTTAACACAACCGCAGTTCTTAATAGAAATGATTTTTTTAGCTTGTTCCATTGAGAGGCCTAGCAATGTGGATATATATGCAACATCATATGGCCTTCTCAATTCATTTGCAGTAAGAGAAGCACTTGAGAATGAGATTTTCCCCCCATGTCCAGTCCACTAGTAACTGAAAGGTAATGTTGCACATTGCTGAGATGACTATTTTCATAATTAGATCAACTCCATAAAAACTTTTGCCCAGATCTCTGATTGTGCATTTTCATTGTTTAATCAATGAAACAAGTTGATTGGCTGATATCATTCCGCTCTTCCTTTTCAATCAAGAAATTGTTTGCTTGACTGCTAATCGATAATATGTCCATGAGCAATTAAATTCTATAGCCACATGATTTGGAAGGGTCTTCTGTTTTAAGAGAGGAGATTGAAAAAGAGAGTGGAGAATCATTAAAGAAAAGAAAGGGAAGAATGGAAGAACAGGTTGAATTGGTTGGGAAAGCATTTGTGGATCATTACTACCACCTGTTTGACACCAACCGAGCATCTCTTTCTTCCCTCTACCAACCCACATCCATGCTCTCCTTTGAAGGTCAGAAGATACAAGGAATGGAAGAGATTGCTAGTAAGCTTACCCAGTTGCTCTTCGATCAATGTCACCATAGTATTTCCACCATCGATTCTCAGTAATCTTCCTGCACTGGAGGTATCATTGTCTTTGTTAGTGGCAACCTGCAACTCCAAGGGGAAAAACACCACCTACGGTTCAGTCAGGTTAACCTCTCTCTCTCTCTCTCTCTCTAGTAGTGAAAAATGAAGACTAATTCATGGGTGTGTTCGTTTGAATTTTTGCAGATGTTTCATTTGATACCGACTCCACAGGGAAGCTTCTTTGTGCAGAATAATATATTCCGTCTGAATTATGATTGAATGGTAGTTCATTGGCACTGAATGTATTGTAGCATATTAAAATCTATTGTTGTTTAATTCCATATGGGTGGAAGTCAACCCGAAATTGGACGGATGGAAATCTGATTTCATTGATCACCCATGATCAGATTGGGTCACTCATAATGTAATATTGTATTCCTCTGTTCGCATTGTTTTTGAAGGGATTGGCATGCATTTCCTTTCCTGTGATTTTATAATGAATTACAATTACAATGGGTTGAGGAGCCGACGCTCTTAGTTACACGGTTCGAGTACACAACCTTTTCAACACAGGGACAGACTGGTATAGTGCATGTAAGACCCGCACCCGAAATCCCTACCCAAACCGGATTTCTATTGTGCCGGTCTTACCAGGTCAACTCTTGCAGACAGTTGATAGTCAAAAGCTAAGGGATAGTAATGAGGTCAACATGGGATTATTAATAGTGGTGATATGTGCAAGGGAAGCCGTACATGCCTTCATGACCGAACCCATGAAGATGGGCTTACTTAACTAAACTCGGAGCTACCTTTTAGCCTAATCGGAGGATCTATCGGATGGGACACCACCCAGAACACCACCCGACAGACTGCCTCCGATTTGTGTGAGAGTAACATGTGGGAGAGATATTCTCTCATCGAGATTCTATAAATAGGGGATCCTTTGTCCCTCATTTCACTCCTTAGACGTTGGGATTCGTGGAGGAGGCCTTGGAGAGTGTGAAGGAGCTCAAGCTCTCTCTTTCTTCCTCCTTCAGCACTACTGAGTAACCAAATGCTAGACTCCACCTTTAATGGCCACCATTAATGGTGGTAAGCTAAACCTAGCAACGTTGGTGGTTCACTTCTTGGTAGGATAGTCCATATCCCTCTCTCTCCCTCACTTTCAGCATTATAACTGCCTTGATGTTGGAGCACTCCACCATTAATGGCTCCCATGAATGGAATGCCAAGTTTAACCAAGAACATGTATCGTATTCTATACCATGAACCAAGGTTAGCATTGGAGCTTTGGGAACTCCAATGGCTTCACCAAGTGTGGGAAACAAGACCTCTCATTAGGCATATGAATGGTATGGTAGTAGTGACCAAGACCCTAACCACGGGAACCTTCCTCTGGTTTGTGTTCAGTTCTGGACACAGTCCGGAGGCTTGGTCTAGAGGCTAGGTTAGGGCCACTGCTTCTGAAGGACTAAATGGACCCTAACTTAAGAATGTCTGTATCAAAGTGAGCAGGAGGCAGAATTGGCGGATACACCATTCGTTATTGCCTCCACCTCCTTCGGAAACCTTAAGTAAGAAGAACATCAAAGCTCCAAAGACCACCGGGGCATACCCTCCGGAAGTATTCCGAAGTCTCCTTGCAATGGGGGGGGGCTATATACTTTAGGCTAATCCGGAGGAAGTGCCGGGGAGAACACCATCCGGCGTTGCCTCCAGAAATGTATCCATTTGCTCTTGGTAATGGATATCTGATCATAGGAAAGTTATGCGGAGGATGTACCGGATGACACACCACCTGTCACACCCTCTGGTATCTTCGAACAACTGGATAAAACATTATAAGTGTTATGGCGGAGGCAAAACTAGAGGTTGTACCATCCGTGTTCTCCATCCGTTTCTAGTTCTGTCAGCTAGTAAGTCTAGCTAGGACTTAGTGAGACCAACCGTTGGATTCCCGGCCTTCCTTAGGATCTATGTATAGACACTTAGGGCTTGTCCCTAGTGACTGAAGGACATGAAAGCTTAACTAATGAAACTATTAAATTAATGTAGGTAATCAGACTTTGGCTAGAGGCAAGGCTACCTGTCAGATTGAAGGTTCAACAGCACCCTTGGTGCTTACAGGTGAGGTAAGGGTGTCAAAAATGGGCCCTGCCCGGTAGCACGGACCGAGCTGGCCCGATATAACAGGAATCCAGCTTGGACCGAGCCTTAATGGATAGGTTTCTGTCTCGGCTTGTAAAGCCTGACACTATTTCAACCCAGACCGGACCGGCCCGTTAAGAAGCCCGAACACCGATAAGGTCTGTCTGGGCCCAGTTTCTTAATTTTAATGGTTTTAAATTTTGATGGATTATGATACACTGTTACAGTTCACTTCTTGATCCGAAAGATTATTTGAATCTATAGTTGAAAAGAGTATGTTAATTGTTACAATTTATCGAATTACATGCATATAGAAGGAATGATGCTAATTTTATAGATAGAAATAATAAAATAGGCTATATATCTTACACATAAAATAGGTCTGATAAGCTTGATAAGCCCGGTCATGATCAGCCCGAAATCACCTCAATAAGCCCAATCCGATAACAAACCAACACCGGACTAGCCCCTTAATTATTGTGTCCAGCACAGCCCAACCTAGCCCGAACTCTTAGTGGACATGTTTTGGGCTGGGTTTATAAAATCTAAAATCGATTCAGCCCGGACCAGAACCTGCCTGGACCGGTCCGTTGACACCCTTAAGGTGAGGGGCCGAGTCCTTAGAGTTTGAGCATGTGTAATGTGCATTAATTACTGTTGATGATTCATAACATGTCTATAATTATGCTTCGTAACATGCCATTCAATAACTATTTAGTATAAGCATGCATTGCATAACAACAACAATTATATATGTTTGGATAGTGTGGATGGTCATGTATGATGATGCATATAATGAGTGGATACCTAGGTGAGGGTGATGTACAGACACACAGATCATGTTGGAGATTGCTTGTGCCTTAATGGGGACATGATGAACCATGGGAGTGGGGAACCAGGGGTCTTTGTTGGGGTGCAAGTTGATAATAACAGCCATGCATGATGGTTCATGAGACGTGCAGATCTTGGAGGGTGATGCTCGGAACATAAATCATGTTAGCTTGCTAGCACACTAGTGCGGACATGGCAAACCATGGGATTGGGGAGTCAGGGGTCTCTGCTGGGGTGTAGCCTTATTTATTTTATGCACATGCCCTGTCTTGCTTGCTTCATGAGTGATGGGTATGATTGGTGATGATTGAGATTAAAGTGATTATTGTGCTTTTGGTGACCTTGCGTCATTGCTAGAGCACTACTAGCGGGGGCACAATATTCCATGTGGAGTGGCGCTGGGGGTCTCTGCTGGGGTGTGACCCCCTTGCTGAGGTGTGACCCCCTTTACTTTACATACTACATGCATTACATTTACCCATGGTTGTATGTCCTGTTTCTCTAGTGGGGGGAACTTACTATGAGAGGGGAGGTTTGGGTGTTCAAATATGAACATGTTCAGGAAGGGGGGATGTAAACAGGTCCAAGGGAAGTATGGTTTGGACAAATCTCTGCCGGGGTATAGCTAAGACCGTGGGACATTCATACTTTGATGTGCATTATTGTTGTGTTTACTTTCTGCGATCATGATGTGATGAGGATAGCAGTGCATTGATAGTCGACTTTTCATTGAGCTGGGATGGGTGCTCACCCCTCGATATCAAAATCTTTTAGCTTTGGTTGTAAGTACCTCTTCTGCAGCTGTTGATCAGATGGAGCCTACTATGGTGGGGAGCTCCTCTCTCGATGGAGTTCCACTGAGGGATCATCCCAAGGGCTGTCCCTACAAGGACTATATTTATGGGACCTGATGCAAGACTTTATCTATTTCCTTCTATGTACTTGTAGATAGATTATGTTTTAGTCTATCTACCAATGTGACATTCGGATTTACTCTTTGAGATATTGTATAGTAAATTATGATATGATATTGTGGAAATTGTTTTAAAAGACATAACAAACCTACCAATGTTAGTATATCAGTAGATGACATTTGTTACCATTATTATGCTTCCGTTACTATTACTCTGACTTATCTATTTTTGTTTTATGGATATTGTATCCGTAGACTGTGGGATTCGTATGGCAAATCTTGTGGTTGTCGATCGCTGAAAGATTTGAGTTGGCTATTGGGTTGACCCAAATATCACATTCGATTCTCCAGAATGGGCTGTGACAGTGTATATGTGGCTTCCAGAGTTACTGGCTTGCCTAATCGACCGCCTCGCTTTAGATATTGGTTGCGCTGATCGGCGGCTTGCAACATCACATCTGGAACGACCGATCTATGAATATAGAGCTTTTCGCAAAGACGGTGAGATAGAGCTTTCCGCAAAGACGGCGAGATGAGTTAGGGTGGGCTTTAGCACGGTTTACTGAGACTCCGTTCTAATTCTACTAAAATAGAAAGAAGTTGGTTCCTAGACAAGGTCCTATCCTAGGCCCCCATGCGTTTCCAAACCGATCGTGTATCCCAGGATGGAATACAACCGAAGAAGGAAGATAGTATTCTTGAGTCAAAAGAGATACACTAAACAACTCTCTTCGAAAAGATAACTATTTTAATTGATTTTTGTATTGTGGATGGCCATTGAAAGGTATAACTGATAATCTGAGTTTTATCATTCCTTATGGACTTGGCTGGCAATATCAAATTTAACTGGTTCTTTTATTTTGTATACAATTTATAATAAAAGGGCAAAATTTTTACTACTTTCCATTGAGGTTGAGATCCATCATTATTTTGCAAAACATCTTTTATAATAACTACACATTACATTAAATCTGTGCCCTTATTTTTCTAATCATATTTGGATTTTCATTTCAGCTCACTTGTTTTTGTTTTAATTGAGATTTGAGATAATTTATTTGTGTAGAGAGAGAAAAACACATGTAGTAGACTTAGCATATGGTTGCAAACTGTATCTTAGTGTGTTTTCCTCCTTTTTCTTTGTTAAGGGGATCATTATTTGCATAAAGAACCTTGTTTGCGATCACAATACAACTTCATTTGCCCTTCCCTGTTTATGACCAATGTTGTCATTCCTTCATATTTTGGCCCTCAACATATTTTGTCAAATATTATACTGAACTTGATAATGAGGCCCTTGCCTTTGGTGGTAGTACAGATGTTCAGGAACTTCCAAAAAAACACCTTAGAGCCAATTGAGCATTTAGCTAGCTTCAGAGCCATGCCCAACATCCTGATGCTCCGACCTGCTGATGGGACTGCTGCTGGGGCATACAAGGTTGCGGTTCTCAATAGAAATAAGAAACCATTAGTCCTGACCCTGTCTCATCAAAAGCTTGCTCAGCTTCCTGGAACATCAATTAAAGGAGCTGAGAAGGGAGGGTACACTATATCAGATAATTCTTCAGAAAATTGCTGCCAAGGTTGCTGATGAGCTCCGGAAGGAAGGGAAGGCAGTCCGGGTCGTCTCCTTTGTAAGTTAGGAGTTGTTTAACGAGTAGTCAGATAGTTTTTGAAATGTATATTTAATTGTTTATATAATTTTGACATTGTATAATTCTCTTTTATAGTTAAATGAAAAAACAATGATTTTATTGTCGCATTAACGATAATTAGTTTATGAAATGAATAAATGTATTGATGTAATTTCAGGTTTAAAAAAATTAATTATAAATAAAATTTTAATATAACTTTTTGGTGATGGTCAACATGTCCGTCGCTAATAACCCCTTACATCTATATTTAGCGACGGCATTATAACCGTGACTAATATTATTAAGCAATGGCAACATTATTTCCGTCCTTAAAAACCAGATTTTAGACTACGGTAAATTTTCGTAGCTAGAGATTTATATTCAGCGATGGCAATTAATTTACCGAAGCTAAATATTTTGCCAGACACCACACACTTGCCGTCGACAAAAATTTGCTATGGCATTTATAGCAATGGAATAGCGACGGTTATTTCTACCGTCTCTGTTTGTCTACTGAAATAGATATTTGGAGACGGTAATATACCGTCACCAAAAATAAGAATTGTTATAGTGGGCCATAGCACGATATTCTTCAATGCTTAAACAAGAAACAATGGGCTGCTTCTTATCACTCTAGATGTACAGTTAGCAGCAAGAAAAGTGCAAAATCCGATGGTAGAACAACGAGTAACCAGGCAACCAGCCCATCCAAAGTCAAAGAAACCACATAAATCAGTAAAACTGTCATGGAAAATCTGAAGACTGGGATCAAAAGAACCACAAACATACCCTAATATCCTCTTACTCTTTAGTTAATGACCCACGGTATTGACTATATAGGATTGGTTTGAATGAGTCATTTTAGATAATGTAAAGACCAATAATGCTTCGGAAATGGGTAATGTCAGAAAAAAGGGATGGTGTCAGTAGGGAAAGAAAGACTCATGGGGGGTGGAGATAGATTTGATAGTAGTCATACCTGCACGGACGAGAAGATTAGTAGCATATTTGGTTAGGGTGAGAAGTAAACCATGAACACTATAGGAAACTTCTATTCCAAGAAAGTATTGGAGAGGGCCTAAATCCTTCATGAAAAAAGCGGAACTGACATTCGTAATAAAGGCATCTAAGAAAGCTGGTCCATTACTAGTCAATATGATTTCATCCACATAAAGTAATAAAATGAAAAGACGACCACAATGCCGATAGATGAACATAGAGGAATCAGAAAGACTGTAGAAAAATCCATGCTCAAGAAAATAGTCGCTGAAACAATAAAACCAAGCTCAAGTAGCCTGTTTAAGACCATATAGAAAGCGTGTAGTTGGCACACTACATGAGGATGAGAGCTATCCACAAAACCAGGTGGTTGGCTCATGTACAAGTGAGTGGTGAGAATTTGTTGGAACAAGGAAGTCGGAGTGCCCGTGAAGCCACTGGAACAAGGACCGGTTAGGGCTGTTCAGCAGAGTAGAGAGCTTTTCGTTCTCGATGGGAATGAAATTACCAAATGAAGTCGACCTTTTTTCCCCCTTTTTTTTTTATAATCAGGCTCATTAGTAAACCCTTAAATATTTAAACACTTACACTAATCGATAATGGGCCTTAATAAATAAACAGGCTCATTCCGTGACAATAATATTAGTAAACACTCCCCCACCCCCGCTAAAAAAAAAATTGGAGCATGGGAATGTGAGAGCTTCAGCTTTGGACAATATACTAGCGAAAAAGCAACAACAACAACAATAGTAGCACTAGTAGTGGTAGCAGTAGTAGTAGTAGCAACACTATATGTCATTATGAACCAAGTAGCAACACAATATATGTCACTGTGAACCAAGTAGTAGTAGCAGTACAATATAGGTCTTTGCAAACCAAGTAATAGTAGTAGCAATAGTAGTAAGAGCAGCAATAATGGTGGCTGTATATCTAACGGAGAACGTTTGACTCTCAAAACAGCAACCAGGTGAGTACTCTGATACCATGTAACAAAATAGAAAAATAAGAAAAAAGGGAAGACTAGGACTAAATGACAGAATCCCAGTTACAAGTAAGAACTAAGAAGGGATTTACCACATGGTTTCTTAATTAAATAGGTAGTGGCCTTGAATAATCAAGCTCATCGCTAAACGCTTAAATATTTAAGCACATAAACTAATTGGTAATGGACCTTAATAAATACGCCCATCCTTTTACAATAATATTAAATAACTATAAGCAATACACATGCCAATAGACATATTACAAAGAATGCAAAACAAAAAAAAAGTGACCGATTAGTGTCAGTGGACCATTAGGCGTCCTATTTTGTGACTAGGCGCCCGCCTTTTTATGTTAACATATATTGCTGGAAGGCCTGGACCCTTACAAGCTGTCTAGACACTTAGGCGATGCCTTTATAAGCTTGGGAACAACAAGTGTCCAAGTGTCATTGGTGGCCAAGGCAACCATTTCAGTTTCCATAGCCAAATGCCAACTAGGATGAGAAAGAGCAGTTCTAATAAAAGTAGGCTCTTGGTACTGTCGAAGCAGTAAGAGCATATTTTGGGTTTGGTTTTACTATCGCTTGTTGTCTGTGGGTAAGCATAGGGTGTGTAGAAGTAAGAGGAACAGAAGCAGATACTGAAGTAGAAGGTAAAGAAGAACTCCCAGGTACAGCAGCATATGTAGGCTGAATGTGGGGTATAGTAGTGTCGGGAAGAACAAAAGAAACAGAATGAACATGAACAGAAATAGAGGAACAGGGAGTGAATGCATGGGAGTGAATAGAGAAAGTAGAAACGGAAGTGGATGAATAGACTATTGGGAAGTCATAATGAGGACTCCGGGGAAAGGAAGTTCGAGAAGTGACAGGTGTGGTGGGAGAGGAATAGAAGGACATATACCTATGTGGGAGAAGCAGAAACTGATGGAGGCACTGCGTCAGAAAACCAGGGACCAGACCAGATGTATATAAGGATACATAAACAAATTCAAAAGGAATGGAGGTAGTGCTAAGTGAGTCAGATTGTAAGGGCCATGCCCATTCTTTGTCAGTACATAAATCCTCAGTAGGCTGAACCACAAGGGTAGAAGTGACTGGAGCAGGAGGCCTTAATAGGAACATAGTCTCATCGAATACAACATTGTCTTGGGAAATACACCCGACCTGTCGAATAATGAAGGCAATGGTATCCTTTGTGCTTGTCACTATATCCAAGAAAGATACATGGTAAGGAACATGCTTCAACTTTATTAGAATGTAATTCCTGAGATAAGGAAAACAATGTACCAAATACCTGTAACATCGAATAGACAGGTTGTTTCCCAATTAATACATGCAAAGGACAATCCATCCGAAGAACCTCTATGAAGGCAACTGATTGATCAAGAACACTGCAGTGGAGAAGGCTTCAACCCAGTATCTATAAGGAACCGAGGCTTGATAAAGCATAGCTAAACCTCGTCAAAAAAATGTGACGATGCTTCCTTTCGGCTATACTGTTTTATGCCGGTGTACCAAGACAAGAAATATGGTGAAGTATCCCACACTGGTAAAGATCAGCAAAAACTTTGAATCTGAAAATTTTCCCCCACCATCAGATACTTTGAATCTGAAAATATTCCCCCACCATCAGATTGAAAGATCTTAATCATTCTGTCAAACTGCCTTTCAACCATTTGCTGAAATATCAGAAAAGCATTGAAGAACTCAAATTTACGTTTAATGGGATAGATCCAACTAAATCTTGAGTAATCATCTACAGAAAATTGATGAAACCGAAATTTCTGAACACTAGTAACATGAGCATTGCCCCATAAATCGCAGTGAATGTGATGAAGAGGTTCTTTACACTAAGTAAAAGATGTAATAATAAATGGGAGCCTAGAACTCTTACTGAGCTAACAGCTACTGCACAAGTAACAGTAATATCTACTTTATTCCATAGATGCTTAGTAATCTTCTGCTGGGGATGCCCCAAACGTTTGGGCCAAACATCTTCAGTTACAGATTGAAATCGGGAAGGATAGTGAGCTTCAACTAGAGCAAATGTATAGGGCCCTCCATTCCTACTTCTGGATGCCAAAATCTTCTTGGTCTTGAGATTTTTTTTTACCACAAACCCAGTTTTATCAATTTCCAAAGAAAATGGAAAATCATTAGTCAATTGAGAAACTGAAAGAAAATTCTTCTGTATAGAAGAGACTAAAAGAACATCCTTTAAAGGAAGAGTACCACTCACAAGAGTACCATCTCCAACATGTGTAATAGGTAAATGTTCTCCACTACCAACCATAACAGAGTGAGATCTAGTGTATGGTAGGTACTAGGTTATCGAGCATATCTGCTAAGTCTGTAATAAGAGTTGTGGCTCACGTGTTTGGGAACCATTAGGTATCTTGTGAATCAGCAATGTAAATAGCTGCAAGAGCTTGAGGTATATATCATCTACCTGCTGGTAGTTATCGAATCGGCTCCAATACTTAAGAGCTCCATGACCTAGCTTCTGACAAATTTGGCACTTGGTCGGACCAGTTGTGAATTTTGTAGGTGTATGCTGCTTTGAAGGAGGAAATGAATTATTTCGCTGAAAATGGGAAGTAGAAGTAGACTCCTTACTTTGACCATCTTTGTTATCACGGAAAGTTCTTGTGTGGCTTAAACAAAACCTTTACCCTGGGAAGAGGAGTTGCATGAAGAAGATCTTCACGGAAAGCAGAGCCCCTCCATGGACCTTTCTTAGTATTTCTCACCGTAAAAGGCGAAGTAAGGATTGGAGTGGGCCTCAGGTTTGATGATACTGAATGCGTAAGGCATGACTTTGTAAGAGTGGAATTGGATTTGAATAGCAGGGAACTGGTGATTTTAGTATTGTTGTAGTGCATTCATCGAACTTAGATCCAAGATTTGGTAAGAAGATAAGCAACTTTTTGCTCATCAGGAACAGATTTTCCAATGGCATTGAGTTGATCGCAGGTGTTCTTAAAATCTATGAGAAAACAGAAAGTGAAGCAATGGTCTTCAAGAAATGTAACTTTGAAAGAAGTTAAACTCATGCGCAGCATATGCTTGAGAAAATGCAGTAGCAAGAACGGTCCATAATTCTACTTAGCTTCCAGAAAAAGAAGAGAACGGTCCATAATTCATGTGCGGTCTTAACTCCCACTGCCAATCCAGCAACCTCTTCAGAAAGCGTGCTGATGATCCATGCTTTTACCAGCCGATCAATTCGAGTCCATGACATGAAGTCTGGATTCTAAGTTTTCTTTCTAGTAGAGTCCACTATTTCCCAATCTGGAGCTAGATTTTCACCATTGAGGAAGCCAAGAAGCTCTTGACTTTGATCAAGGTAAGGATCTGAGTCTCCCACTAAAGAAAATTAGTTTGAGTGAGTTTCAACGGGATAAAATTGGAAACATTGAGAGTGGAGGGGGAAGGATATGTAGAGGAAGAACATGAGAAAGCCATTGAAGAGTCTGAGATGGCTTTCTCAGCAATGCTTTGATACCATAAAAGATATTAGAATGAGCAATGTCTAAAGAAGTTCTCTCTTGAATGACAAAAACTGACAGTCTTTTGCATATATAGTCGTCATTTACAAGAACATAGGAAAATAAACTTAAGCCGATATGTACTAACTGACTGAGTAAACATAAAAAACAAACCACCTGTCTAATAACTAACTGTAACAGACTAACTATAAGTCTGTAACAGATTACAAGTAAACAATTGGGACTGACAGATTACAAGTAAATAGTTGGGACTAACAGATTACAAGTAAACAGTTGGGAACTGAATCATGACTTATTACACCCCCCCTCCCCCTTCTTCAAACCCTTTTTTCTTTTAAGTAAGTTCTAGCTTGGATCATATATGTGTTCATATGTTGGTTGCTCCTCAAATCTGAAAGCTAGTATACCTTTTCTTTTGTGCAAAAGGATAAGGTACACCTTGAAGATATTCTAGGTGCATCCTATTACATCTTGTTTTAGCCCCTTTTATGTTATGTAAGGTATCCTTTTGCAACAAACAGTTCATTGTGTGGAAATTTTCTTTTTCTTGAGTTCCTTTTTCTTATACAATAGCCAGACACTCAAGAAGCTGCTGTATATGATGAAATCGTAGCTTGATAATGGTTATAATTGAGGTGATGCTTTTATTACATTCCATATAGTATAAAATCAGTTATTTTGTTTCGAAACTTGATGTTAAGCTTCATAATCATTTTTATGACCTACCGAAACACTCAAATTGTTGGAGTTGCAAGAATCTAGTTATTGGATGGGTCCTTGTTTGTTTTACCTACCGAAACACTCAAATTGTTGGAGTTGCAAGAATCTAGTTATTGGATGGGTCCTTGTTTGTTTTAGTGGCATCAAGAAAGCCTTATCCCACCTCTTTGGAGATGCTAGAGGCACTCTTTTTCCCCATGCATGCCCCTGCATAATCTTGAAACAAAGGACTTTGAGCATTCATGTCTGTATGGGTTTGGCGAAAAGTTTGATGCTGGAGGTAAAGCTTACAGAACCCTCCACAATCTGGGATTGGGATAGGCGTATGCAAGAACACTCACTGGGTTAGCTTCTTGTTTATCGTCTTAAAAATTTGAGAGAAGGTAGTTGTTTTGCATTAATTTTTAAAATCTAATGGTGATATTATGGTCATCAAGTGATCAGGACCAGTCCACATTGGGTTACACTCTTTCCACATAAAAAAAAATGGTTTCATTACTACACTCAGTTTGTTGTTAGACTTTTCCTTGTTGTTGGAACATATATTATACTTTATAAAGTGAGTTAACTGCATTTGTTTACTCAGAATCTCCCCATTTGAATTTCTACCATTTGGCTTCACATGGGAATTAAATGATCAAGGTGTCCATATAAAAACTTGATTGCTAACTAATAAGTTAGATTTGGGTGAAAAACTTTGGTTTATGCCTTATGGGACATGGTTGAAGTTTCTTGTGTATGAAATGCTTCTATATACTCTTTCCTTGTTCCTAACATTTTCGACTGGCTGGACCAAATATATAATCTTGATGACTACCATGAATCAAGGTGGGGCTAAAGATGGTACTTCTGTATTTTTATCCTTACGTAAAATCATAATCCCCCACTTGGTTTATCCCTTTCATCTTTGGGTTTAAGTATGCTTACTCTTGGGTAGATGGGCATGGCTGATTAGCATTGGATTCCTCCATAATGTTGGAAAACGTTTGAAATCGCACAAAAGATTGAGATGGATTATAAAAGAAAACATATTCACAAATGGCATTCTAGAACGCTACTATTTTATCTCGACATGGAAAAGAAGGCACCTTTGCTCAGACATTGATGAACTAACATGTGATCCAGCAAAGGCAGATTAGTAGGTACAGAAGACATTACCAATTCTACTCTTTTCTGTTCCTAACCAAATGAGGTAATGAAGCCCTCACAAATGTACAAGGAACTACTGCCCCCTTGCATTATGTTGTACAAAGTCACTAAACTCTTATATGGTATCAATGCAGAACATATCCGCAAACTGGTAGTATGGATATGCTTCCAAGCAAAAGCAAATCAGCAGTTAATGATCCTGTTTATTCGTTGTAAAATCTTCCTTGAGAAGAATATTTTACATGAATATTTTTCTTTTTCAATGCCTTTGCATTTTACATTAAAACAAATAGTGAAAATTCATTTTATGGGGAAAAAAATGATTTTCTCCCATTTTTCATGAAAACAAATGGAGTCTACATAATAATTCCCCCCCCTTTTGGATTGGAAGAAAATGATATTAATAAGAAAGATTAAGGAGTTGATTGAAAAATGATTTAAGTGCCAACCTCCTTTTTTTTTTTTTTTTGGGAAGATTCCTCAAAACTCTAATTTGTAACCAGATCGGAATTATTGGATCCAAAATGTTGGAGTGGAGAGGTCAAGGATTCTGATGTTCGTGGGTGAGGATCAACTTTATGGGTATCAGATTATTGTGGTATTAACCATAGATCATTTGTCCATTTTTCCACTACATTGTGGATTGAAATCGGATTGGATTTAACATTGTGATTCCCAAGTTGACACTGGGGGAATTAATGGGCTATAAAAATTTTCCCAAATTCTGTGAAGCTTTCCTAACATGTTCTCTGTGCTGCATTGAGTTAACTAGGGTGACTTGTTCATACCATTCAACACACATTCACAAACACAGTCATGTGATACACTTTGCCACACAACCACATGCAATAGTATCCTATGGTCTGGCTTATGCAGTATGCACACCCATCTTGCAGACAACACACCTCAAATGCACATTCCACAATCTCACAACACAAGATATAATGTGGTTCACCAACACGATGTGTGATGGCTAGTCTACAGGGCAATACCTTAACCAGAGTTTCGTATTATACCCAATATGCTTCTTAATTGTTTTGGTTGCTCCTACAACCTAGGTGATACAACACCAACCACTCCAAGCTACAACTCAGACTAGGGCTACAACCCTCAATCCTGTTTTGGGCTACAACCCTCACTCCTGACTTGGGCTATAACCCTCACTCCTGTCTTGGGCTATAACCCTCACTCTTGTCCAGCCCCAATTTGACAGGTTATAATGTATTTATCAAAATATAGATTACATGTCACACCCCAATTCTGCACCAACCACAATGGTGTGATGAACCATCTATGATCCAATAGTTCAACCAAGATCTCGAATAGGCTGTGTCCTTTTTGCTTAAACCATACACATCCACAACCATAATCAGAGTAAATAAACAATAGCGAAAGTCTTTAATATTAATGAACTGAGTATCTAACAGTGATATTATAAATAAAGTATCCAATTATCTCAAATAACTGATGACATAAAATAAAATAATTTAATCAATAACATCTTCTGAATAATCCAACAAATATATCTAATCAAAGACGCATGAGTTGCACTTGCACGACGAATCATGTGTCTCCATCATAGCTTCCATATCCATTGCCGCAATATGTCCATACACTGGAGCATTCACATAATATTTTACAGTAGGACCTGCATCATCAACTAAAAAAATATTCGACGTCGAAAGGGTGAGCATACATCATGACTCAGTGAGCAAACAAAACAATGCAACAAACATATGCATGCATTCAATTCATATCTTTGGTCAGGTTCATAAGTTTACAATGTGTAATAGAAAGGATAGGTGGCTGTCGCACCTCTATACACGAGTGTGTGAAGCCGTCCAATGGATTAAACACCATTGCCGTCCCACATGCACCCACCATGGAATAGAGATAGAGCTAAAGTGATAGGACCACACCGCATGACACTTTCCCTGATGCCCTACCCATACCAACACGTAAGCCCCTATTGGCGAGGGCTTGCAAACTGGGCTCGCCACTAACCAATCCTAATGTCAAACAGTGTATCCAAGGCCTTACCCCAGCATCCCTCAATACGTCCATAGAGATAGAGCTAAGGCCCTCCGGCAGAGTCAGAGGCTACACGGTCTGAGACCACCTCCCCTGATGCTCTACGATGTAATAGTTTCTTTTAAGGTAATGACGATACGATGATGTCAATGGACAAGACTTGAGTAGAGATAGAGCTAGAGTCTGGTGACCAGGATGAACCACAGTGTCACGTCCTCCCCCTGATGCACTAACCACATACAAACATTCACATGCCTATTCCTAGCATCATTATCATCATCATGTTATAAATAAATAGAATTAAATATGCATGAGCAAGAATAACAAGAATATTGGATGACATGTGAAATGCACATTACAATCATACAAATATAGAATCATTCATGGTATTAAACTCAATAAATAAAAACAGTTTATTATTAGCCAATTAATTTAGGTCTTGTTCCCTCACCTTTGGTTGATACTAGATCCTCGTTCAAGCTTTGTAAATCTCTTTTAAACCACTTGAAAACCTAACAAATTTATAGATTTTAAATTAAAATTAATTCCCATGAATTTAGACTAACAGAAATTGAGGGGTCGCAGGTGTGACAGCACCTGTGGTCTCAGTTTCTGTGACCATAGGGCGTGTGGTCGCAGGGTGTGGTCGCATATACTGCGACCACACATGCGACCACACCCTCCCTGGAAACTTCCCGAGGGCATGTGGTCGGATATGTGTGTCTCGTGTGGTCGCACATCATGCGACCACACGTGAGACCACACGTGTGATGATCGATTTTTTCATCCTCAACTCCATTCCTTCATGTTTGGATCCCTTGGCTTATCATCATGGTCCTTCCTATGATTGTTCTATGGCTCTGAACTATTATTTTATTCACAATCCATTGTCCATATAATTTCCTCCCATGGATTCTCTTGGAATTTATCCATGGATTGATGATTTGGGTTTCACCTAAATCCTATCTCTTTCATGAACTATTCTAGGCTCTCAACTTAACATGGTAAATGTTTTCATACCTTAAGCTTGTTGAAGATTCAGAGTTTTCTCTAAATTTTTCTTCCTCCTTAGTCTTCCTCTTAAATTCTCCTTCTATTCTTTCTCTTCTCTTTCTCTCACTTTCAGTTTGAGTTCTAAAAGAGTGAAAGAGGCTAAGGGACGTCCTATTTATAGAGAAAAACCCTCCATAATAAGCCCTACTGAGTTTAAGAAAGAACCCCCTTCGGATTAGGAAGGTTTCCTAAAGTCGATTCTGTCTGGAATTCGGGTGGTCGGAGGTGGGGTCGCAGAATCCATCGACCACACCCTTTGAAACATGTGACCACACGACCTAAATTCTTGTGGTTGCATTATTTTGAGGTGTGGTCGATCACACATGTTTAGGTATGCGACCTGTAAGACCCGTGTCAATCTAACCCAGTCTTATTACCCTGAACCAGGTTTACCCATCATGGTCGAGTCAAATGGACCAAGGGCGTGAAGGAGATCAAGATCCCAGGTATCAAATTGACCCTAAAACACTTAATTTAAGGGGAGGGTCGCATACCCAGCCAAGGAGGGTCGGACCCCCCAAAGCAGAAAGTCAGACCCTCAGTTTTGAAGGGAGGGTCAGACAACTTAGAAACCTAGGGTCGACGGGATCATCGACCCTCAGTTGGCGCTGAAACTAAAATTAGGAAATTTCTTAATTTTTTATTTGGATTCTTTCCTAATCTCAAGGGGACTTAATTTAGGATGTTCCTACTCTATTTAAAGGACGTCCCTAAGCCTCTTTCACTCATTTTACAACCCTAATTGAATTGAGAGAAAGAGAAGAGAAGGAAAAGAAGAAGAAGAGAAGCAAGGAAGAGAATTTAGCTAAAAGGAGAAGAGTTGCAGTGAAGGAGTAATCTTCTCAGGTATGGATAATAATTCCATGAGTTTCTACAGACCTTAGATTAGATAATGAAGAGAGTGTGATCTCGGCGAAACCCAAACCATCAACCCATGGTTAGGTTTTCATAGAAAACCATGGGAGATTACATGAAAGCTATCTAGGTGGATTATTCATGGTTCTAGACCATGAAATGAATGTTGAATGGACTGTAGAAGAAAGCCATAGGACCCCAAACACGAAGGATGGACTAGAAAGAGGGAAATTGACCAAAGTAAACCGAGGTTTGCACAGAGGGTCGATGACCATCCGACCCTAGGTGATCCTGAGTATCGACCCTCAGTGTTCGGGAAGTCCAGATTGGGGAGGGTCGCACCCAGGCTCGATCAGGACTCCGATCCTACCTCCGACCCTTAGTTAACAGAATGGTTTTTAAATTCTGAATAAATTCTAATTAAATTTTATCGACTTTGTTAGGTCTTTTAGCAATATAATAACATTATAAAGGTGATTCTAAAGCTTGGAAAAGTATCTATTAGCAAGCTAAGGTGAGGGAACAAGACCTAAACTAATTGGTTAATAATAAACTGTTTTACTTCTTGAGTCCAATGCCATATTGATTCTATGCGTGTATGCTTGTATGTGCATTTAACATGTCATCCAATATTTCTATTATTTGTTCATGCATATTTACTTTATTGTTTATAACATGATGATGATGATGATAGGAATAGGCATGTGAATGTTTGTGTTTGGCCAGTGTATATGGTGAGGGTAGGAATGGTATCAACTGGTACAACCATGACCGTTCTTCATGGGGTGTATATTGTGCTATGGTCTACTCAAGTCATGTCCATTGATGTCGTCGTATCGCCATTACCTTAGCAGAACTATTATGTCGTAAAGCATCAAGGGAGGTGGTCTCGGTCCTTGTAGTCTCTGACTCTATCGGGGGGCCTTAGCTCTATCTCTATGGATGTTTTGAGGGATGCTGGGGAGATGTCTTGGATACACTGTTTGGCATTAGGATTGGTTAGTTGCGAGCCTAGTTTACAACCCTAGCCAGCAGGGGTTTATTTGTTGGTATGGTATCAACCGGTACAGCCATGCCGTTTTCATGGGATGTATATTGTGCCATTTTGGGTGCTGTGGGCGACAGTGTAGGAGTCATTGGGCGTACCCACACACTTGTGTATAGAGGTGCGTCGACCACCTATCCTTTTTATAGCATAGTGCAAACTATAAACCGGATTAAAGATTTGAATTGATTGCATGCATATGTACAGTTGCATTGTTTTGTTTGCTCACTGAGCCATGATGTGTGCTCACCCCTCGACGTCGAATATTTTTAGTTGATGATGTAGATTTTACCGTTGAAGACTATGTAAATGCTCCAACGTACGGGAATGTAGCGGCGATGGAAGTGGAAGATGAAGTGGATACACATGACGTCTCTTGCGAGTGCAACTCATGTGTATTCAATTAGATTTTTGGTTTATTTATTTGGATTCATTAAAGACATGTATTTGGTGTTTAATTAATTATGTCTCAGTTGATACAGAATAATTTTTTATTTAAATTTTAATATCACATAGATTCTTAGTTCATTTTATTATAAAACTTCCGCTATTGTGTATTTACTCTGATTATGAATGTGGATATATGGAGTTTAGATAACACGGATATAGCCTATTCGAGATCCTGGTTGAACCGTTGGTTTGCTAGCGGTTCATCACACCATTCTGAATAGTACGGAATTGGGGTGTGACAACTTGGTATCAGAGCATCTCAGGCCTTGTCCGCTGAACTAGCATACATTCAAGAAAATTTTAAACTGAGATAGGATAAAAGTAAAAACAATAATATTAACACACTGTAAGCACAAGTGATGGTTGAGACCAAATTTAAAAAGAGAATAATGCATCTATTAAAGGAGAAACAAGTTTACATACAATGAGAGAGAAACAAAACGTATATACATAACTAAAGCAGAGTACAGTCCACAACCCGGACAGTTACTCTGTAGTACAAGGAAAATAAAAACAATCAAGAAGCTGGAGGTGAAGGAGGAGGCGGTGCCTCATGATCTCTGTCATAGTCCTCAGCATAAACTCTAGTCAACCAGACTATCTGAGTCTGGGTCGTCTGTAGACTAGCTGTGAGATCGGCTACCCTCCGATCAGTCGCACGCTGAACCTCTATGAGCTCTCCCATCCGTGTGTCTGATATGTGCTGGGCGGCTAACAGCTCATCCACTCTCACACGCTGAGCGTCTAGTAACTCTTCCATCCTCAGATCAGATCTGCGCTGAGCCACCCTGATCTCCTGCAACATCTCCATCAGGTCAGAAGGTGGGCGTGAAGGACCAGCCGCATGAGAAGGACCAGTCTCAGGTACAGGATCCGTCGCAGAAGAAGTACCAACTCCAGCCACATGCATAGGTGAAGGCGGTGGTATCGAGTCGACATCCATATACATACGGTTGTCATCATCGACAGGATCCACATGAGCTCTAGCAGCGGCAGCAGCGGCCTCAGCGTCAGCCATCTCGATGCGAGTGTGAGGGCGTACCATCTCGTTCCTCTCCTCATCACTGACTTGGGCATCCCGCAGTCCCATCTTATAGATAGCCTCCCAATCTAGAGGCGACGAGAAGGTCTTCTCCTGAATCTTCTCATCCACTAAGTCAACCCCCAGGCGGGTCAGTAGAACAGTAATCATACGTCCATAGGGTAGATTACCCCTATGACCGGACAATGTAGCACTAATCATGGTCCGCATGATGATGTAGGGAAGGCAGACTGGCTATCTAGTGTAGATACTATATATCAGAAACTGGGTTAGCTGAGAAACCCTCTCATAGTGCCCACTCTGCGAAATCAGATTATGCTGGATAATCTTGCAGAAGACCCGTGGAGCTGGACGCATGTAACAAGCTCTCATCTGCCAGCGATCAGGTCGTAGCAGCTGATTGTCGATCTCTGCCCTCATCACCATGGAAACAAACTGGGGCTCTCCAGGCGCACAGTACACCATGGGGCCATCATAAGGAATGCCTAGTAGGTCGGCCAGTTGCCGATAATCAAATGAAATGTGCACCCCTTTGACGTAGCTGGTGATGCACAACTCTTGACCCCTCTCGACATCATTGTAATTCCCCACCACCTGGAGGTTACAATAAAACTGTTGCACCAAATCCGGGCAGGTGCAAGCGTCGTAAGTAATGATAGGGAGCCACCCCATATCACCAAATGCTCTCTCCACATTGAACAGGGCTAGCTTAGCCAAGTTCACCATACGACCACCCTCCACCTTCTTACGAGCATAGTGAGCATACTGTGCCTCGGCTTCGTTGGAGCGGAAGCGAAGGGGATCACGAACTTTGGGTACCTTGGTATGAGCCATGGTATCTGCAAATAAGAAAGAAAAAAGGGAGATAAGGAGTTAATAGGATAAAAATCCAAAATTTAGCATTTTAACGACGTAAGTTGGCCAAAAGCCTCACTTTTCACCCATACACGTGGGCAGGAGAACTTACGTAGGTCCCAACATATCCTATAACACTCAGATAGTAGGAAATTTTAACTAATGGGGTCCAATTTGAAGGAATTTCAAGAAATCGAAAATTTCGACAACTAGGGCAAAAAGGGCAAAAATTCAAGTTTCTCGATAACCAACCGATGAAACTCAAAAATTTTTGAGGGCTTTCGTTCCTCGAGACACCAATAACAAAAGCCCCCAATAAAAATCAAATATTTACGGTTGGAAAAAGTTTAATTTGAAAAATATAAGTTAAATGAGTAAAAACCTAGGAATGGAAACCTAAAAACAGGTAAAAATGAGAAAACATACATAAAGGGATGATGTGGATGATGAAACCCGGATCCAAACCGACCAATATAGTGAAGTGGCACTGTAGCAACTCAGAGGGGAGAGACGAGTCGAAACGGGAGGGAAATAACCAAGAATAAACCTAGAATCGGATCTTAAAAATCTGATTTTTGGTCTGAGGGTCGGACAATTCGACCAGAACCATCGACCCTCGGATCGACCCTCCCATCGACCCTCGGCTCTCGAGAATCTGACAGAAAACTAAGGGTCGGATACTGAGGGTCGGACACCCATCGACCCTCACATTGACCCTCAGCTCTCGGGAAGAACAGGTCATTCCCAGGGTCTGATACTAAGGGTCAGACATACCATTGACCCTCACCATCGACCCTGCATAGAAAAGACAGTATTTTTCACAGAATGATCTAAAAATTTTGAAATTTTACATCGGTTAGCGTGCCTACATGAAGTATAAATGATTGTCTCACCTATTTTGATGATTTTCAGGCACCACCAATCTCAGAAGACAAACATGTCTGGACGTAGAGTGACCAGGCAGAGTCTGAATGCAGTTCCACCACCACCACCTGTAGAGGAGACCAGTCAGGAAAATGTATATGTACCAGGAAATCCAGACCAGGCAAACCCTTCAAATTTGCCACCTCCACCACCTGAGTTAGCAACCGTGGTGATGAATTTGGCATAGCAGCTACAACAGATGCAACATGCGCAGGCTCAAATGCCAGTTGCAATGGGAATCATGTTCCAAGCTGCTCATGCTACACCCATGCAGACGGGACAAGCCAGTGCCGCACCGGTGGGTAACCACCCAGCACCTCAAACACCTCAACCACCAGCTGCACAGATTCTAGTACCGGGTCCGAAAGCAGCCCAGGTTAATTATCAATATCCACAACCTATGTTTGGGGCATACCCCCAAAATCAGATGGATCACTCTCGACTGGTTGAGAGATTTCTGAAGATGAAGCCCAGAGAATTTAACGATAAACCGTCAGATCCGTTATGGCTAGCACATTGGATCGACGAAATAGAGAGAAACTTTCTTATGATGACTATCACCGAAGAAGAGAAAGTACTATGTGCCACCTTCATGCTAAAGGGTGACGCACATCATTGGTGGAAATCTACCCGGGCCTATTTACTGACCAAGCACGCCCTATTGACTTGGGCTATTTATAAAGGAGCTTTCTTTGAGAAGTATTTTTCACAAAGATTTAGAGATTCTATGGAGAAGGAGTTCCTGAGTTTATATCAGGGACAGATATCAGTGGATGCATATCAACAGCGTTATGAGGAGCTATTTTTCTTTGCACCGCTCAGTATGCAAGAAGAGGACACCAAAGCCTGTAGATTTGTCACGGGACTCAGGGGAAGCATTAGAGAACATGTACTGGGTTTAGAGAAGAAGATATATAATGAAGCTGTCCAAATCGCTTGAGTTATTGAATCGAGCCAGAAGGAAAGTTACTTTACACAGAACAGAGGCGTAAAAAGGCCAGCTGGGAATTCTTACAACGGAGGTAATAACAAGACATACAAACCTTTCCGTACTCAGAATTTCACCGCTGCACCCAAGACCACTCAAGCAGCTCAGCAGCAACCAAAGCCAAATTCTGAAGGTCCGAGATGTTACAACTGCAACCAAGTGGGACATATGATAAGGGAGTGTCCTAAGCCCAAGAAGCAAGTACATCAAGGACGAGTATATGCTGTTACATCCGAGGATGCTGCCGCATCACCCGATGTGGTCACAGGTATGACCGAAACCTTTTAAGTTGTAATTACATTGTATGAGCATGTAGACTAAGTAAAATAAATCACAAGTATCATACCTATAAATGGCGTACCCACTAGAATACTCTTTGATTTAGGAGCTACTCATTCCTTTATATCTGTGTCATTCGAAAAGAAGATGAATTTGCCCATAAAAACATTGGACTACAAACTACTTGTACGATCACCAATGGGGTTAGAAGTGGAATTAGAGAAAGGTTATGGACCATGTCCAGTTCTCATTGGCGAGAAAACCTTAGATGCAACCTTAATACAACTTGAGATGACAAACTTTGACGTCATATTGGGAATGGACTGGTTAGCTCGGCATTCTGCAAATCTATTATACGCCGAAAAGAAGCTAACATTTAAAGACAAAGAAGGAGCATAATTTAGTTTTTTGGGAACCAAACTTCCCCGTAAACGTAAGCTTATACTCTCAGCACTGAAGGCTAAGAAGTGCCTTGAGAAGGGGGCAGTTGGGTATCTAGTATCAGTGGTCGACCTAACCAAGGAGGCACCACAAATGGAAGATATTGATGTCGTGCGGGACTATCCCAACGTATTTCCGGAGGAACTACCAAGATTACCACCCGACCGAGCCACCGAGTTTGTGATAGACCTTATACCTGGAGCCGCACCAGTATCAAATGCACCTTATAGAATGGCTCCTACTGAACTAAAGGAACTGAAAGTGCAACTACAGGAACTGCTGGACAAGGGTTATATTCGACCCAGTATATCACCATGGGGAGCACCGGTATTAGTCGTGAAGAAGAAGGACGGTAGCGTTCGATTATGCATCGACTATCGGGAGTTGAATAAACTGACCATCAAGAATCGATATCCACTAGCTCGGATCGATGACTTGTTCGATCAATTGCAAGGAGCAAAGGTATTTTCTAAGATCGATCTTCGGTCAGGCTATCATCAGTTGAAGATTAAAGAAGGTGATATTCCTAAGACAGCTTTCAGGACCAGATACGAACATTATGAGTTCTTGGTCATGTCTTTTGGATTAACAAACGCACCGACAACTTTCATGGAACTTATGAACCGGGTTTTCCAAGATATGTTGGATACATCGATTATTGTATTCATTGATGATATATTGGTATATTCCAAGGACAAAGAAACCCATATCAAGAACCTAAACGCCGCCCTACAACGTTTAAGGAAAGAGAAGCTGTATGCCAAATTTTCAAAGTGTGAGTTTTGGTTAAGTGAACTCGCCTTCCTAGGCCATGTAGTATCCGCTGAAGGAATCAAAGTGGATCCCAGCAAGATCGAGGCTATTGTAAAGTGGGAAGTACCAAAGAGTGTGTCAGAAATTAAAAATTTTCTGGGTCTCGCTGGTTATTAACGAAGATTCGTGAAGACTATTCTCGGATTGCTGTACCTCTCACCAGTCTGACTAAGAAAGGTGAAAAGTTTGTGTGGACGGATAAATGTGAGAAGAGTTTCTAGACATTGAAAACCAGATTGATATCCACCCCGATTTTGACTATTCCTATTCCAGGACAGACATTTACCTTATACACTGATGCGTCAGGACTGGGATTAGGATGTGTGCTTATGCAAGGAGAGCAAGTAATTGCTTATGCCTCGAGACAGTTGAAGATACATGAGAAAAATTACCCCACTCATGATTTGGAGTTAGCGGCAGTAGTACATGCTATCAAGATATGGAGACATTACCTATACGGAGAGAAATTCCAGATTAAGTCGGACCATAAAAGTATTACTTATTTATTTAATCAGAAGGAATTGAATATGAGATAAAGAAGATGGTTGGAACTACTGAAAGACTATGATTGTGATATCCAGTATCATCCGAGAAAAGCAAATGTTGTAGCGGATGCATTAATCAGAAAGGCAATGATAAAATCTCAAGGAGAGGTTAGTACAACTGCAACAATGTGTACTATCGGAATGGTATTCAATCACGGCAATGAGCAATATGTGATAGACGCAACGGATGAATCAGCCAACCAAGGGTTTATTCATCGGTTTTCAAATATGTTCGCTGCTTTGAAGATTATACCGGATATAATGGATGAAGTGAAGACAACTATTAAATCAGATCCTTATCTGAGAACAGTACAAGAAGATATCGAGAAAGGTAGGACTAATCCTGAGTTCACCTTGGACGAAGAGAAAGTACTGAAATACAAAGGAAGAATATGTGTACCTGAAATAGAAAGTGTGGACATTAGACACCGACTGATGAAAGAAGCCCATACCACCATCTATTCGATACATCCTGGAAGTACACAAATGTATCATGATCTAAAGAAACTATATTGGTGGAGAGGAATGAAAACAGATGTAGCTAAGTTCGTGTCTCAATGCCTAAATTGTCAGAAAGTAAAGGCTAAACGACAAAGACCTGCAGGACTGTTACAGCCGTTACCGGAACCAGCATGGAAATGGGACTGCATCACTATGGACTTCGTCACGGGATTACCACTGACTCCTCGAGTAGTTGATGCAGTTTGGGTGATTGTAGACCGTCTGACTAAAACAGCTCGCTTCATACCAATACGACCTCAGTATACACTGAAAATGTTAGCAAAGTTGTATGTGGATAATATTGTACGGTTACACGGTATACCAGAGAGCATTGTATCCGAGAGATCTTCGATTTACTTCCAAGTTTTGGGAAGGATTGCAAAAGGCTATGGGTACAACATTGAAGTTCAGTACTGCATTCCACCCACAGACAGACGGACAGTCAGAGCGTACAATTCAGATTCTAGAAGATATGCTACGAGCATGTGTAATTGATTTCAAAGGATCATGGGATGAAAAACTACCACTGATCGAGTTTGCTTATAACAATAGCTATCAGGCTACTATACAGATGTCACCTTATGAAGCACTGTATGGCAGAAAGTGTCAAACTCCTTTATTTTGAAATTAAGTTGGAGAACGTAGTATTGTTGGACCGGAATTTGTTGAAGAGACTTGTCGAGTGGTCGACATTATCAAGGAAAGAGTGAGAACAGCTCAGAACCATCAGAAGCAATATGCAGATACTCGACGCAGAGATCTGGAGTTCGCCGTGGGTGATAAAGTATTCTTGAAAGTATCGCCTATGCGAGGATTAAAAAGGTTCGGACAGAAAGGGAAACTAAGTCCAAGATATGTCGGACCGTATGAAATTCTAGCTAAGCGTGAGAAAGTGGCTTATCAATTAGCACTACCACCATCTATGTCAAGTGTGCATGACGTATTTCACATTTCCCTATTAAAGAAGTATGTCAAGGATCCAACGCATGTTTTGACAGTAGATTTATCGGAATTGACTGATGATTTGACATTCGAAGTAACACCAACTGAAATCACCAGTCGAAAGGTTCAACGTCTACGCAACCGAGATATTTATTATGTTAAGGTCACATGGAAAAGTAGAGGCATGGAAGAAATTACATGGGAAGAAGAAAATGCTATGCGAAAGCAATACCCTCACTTATTTGATTCAGAAGGTACGTACAACTTCGAGGACGAAATTTTTATAAGTAGGGGGGAGTTGTGAGACCCGTGTCAATCTAACCCGGTCTTATTACCCTGAACTAGGTTTACCCATCATGGTCGAATCAAATGGACCAAGGGCGTGAAGGAGATCGAGATCCCAGGTATCAAATCGACCCTAAAACACTTAATTTAAGGGGAGGGTCGCATACCCAGCCAAGGAGGGTCGGACCCCCCAAAGCAGAAAGTCAGACCCTCAGTTTTGAAGGGAGGGTCGGACAACTTAGAAACCTAGGGTCGACGGGATCATCGACCCTCCCATCGACCCTCAGTTTCCGCCGAAACTAAAATTAGGAAATTTCCTAATTTTCAATTTGGATTTTTTCCTAATCTCAAAGGGACTTAATTTAGGATGTTCCTACTCTATTTAAAAGACGTCCCTAAGCCTCTTTCACTCCTTTTACAACCCTAATTGAATTGAGAGAAAGAGAAGAGAAGGAAAAGAAAAAGAAAAGAAGCAAGGAAGAGAATTTAGCTAAAAGGAGAAGAGTTGCAGAGAAGGAGTAATCTTCTCAGGTATGGATAATAATTCCATGAATTTCTACAGACCTTAGATTAGATAATGAAGAGAGTGTGATCTTGGCGAAACCAAACCATCAACCCATGGTTAGGTTTTCATAGAAAACCATGGGAGATTACATGAAAGCTATATAGTTGGATTATTCATGGTTCTAGACCATGGAATGAATGTTGAATGGACTGTAGAAGAAAGCCATAGGACCCCAAACACGAAGGATGGACTAAAAAAAAGAAAATTGACCAAAGTACACTGAGAGTCGCACAGAGGGTCGATGACCATCCGACCCTAGGTGATCTTGAGTATCGACCCTCAGTGTTCGGGAAGTCTAGATTGGGGAGGGTCGCACCCAGGGTCGATCAGGACTCCGACCCTACCTCCGACCCTCAGTTAACAGAATGATTTTTAAATTCTGAATAAATTTTAATTAAATTTTATCGATTTTGTTAGGTCTTCTAGCATTATAATAACATTATAAAGGTGATTCTAAAGCTTGGAAAAGTATCTATTAGCAAGCTAAGGTGAGGGAACAAGACCTAAACTAATTGGTTAATAATAAACTGTTTTACTTCTTGAGTCCAATGCCATATTGATTCTATGCGTGTATGCTTGTATGTGCATTTAACATGTCATCCAATATTTCTATTATTTGTTCATGCATATTTACTTTATTGTTTATAACATGATGATGATGATGATGATAGGAATAGGCATGTGAATGTTTGTTTTTGGCCAGTGTATATGGTGAGAGTAGGAATGGTATCAACCGGTACAACCATGACCGTTCTTCATGGGGTGTATATTGTGCTATGGTCTACTTAAGTCATGCCCATCGATGTCGTCGTATCGCCATTACCTTAGCAGAACTATTATGTCGTAGAGCATCAGGGGAGGTGGTCTCGGTCCTTGTAGTCTCTGACTCTACCAGGGGGCCTTAGCTCTATCTCTATGGATGTTCTGAGGGATGCTGGGATGAGGCCTTGGATACACTGTTTGGCATTAGGATTGGTTAGTTGCGAGCCCAGTTTGCAACCCTAGCCGACAGGGGTTTATTTGTTGATATGGTATCAACCGGTAAAACCATGCCATTTTCATGGGGTGTATATTGTACCATTTTGGGTGCTGTGGGAGACAGTGCAGGAGTCATTGGGCGTATCCACACACTTGTGTATAGAGGTGCGGCGGCCACCTATCCTTTCTATAGTACAGTGCAAACTATAAACTGGACCAAAGATTTAAATTGATTGCATGCATATGTACTGTTGCATCGTTTTGTTTGCTCACTGAGCCATGATGTGTGCTCACCCCTCGACGTCGAATATTTTTAGTTGATGATGCAGGTTTAACCGTTGAAGACTATGTAAATGCTCCAGCGTACGGGAATGTAGCGGCGATGGAAGTAGAAGATGAAGTGGATACACATGACGTCTCTTGCGAGTGCAACTCATGTGTATTCAATTAGGTTTTTGGTTTATTTATTTGGATTCATTAAAGACATGTATTTGGTATTTAATTAATTATGTCTCAGTTGATACAAAATAATTTGTTATTTAAATTTTAATATCACATAGATTCTCAGTTCATTTTATTATAAGACTTCCGCTATTGTGTATTTACTCTGATTATGAATGTGGATGTATGGAGTTTAGATAACACGGATATAGCCTATTCGAGATCCTGGTTAAACCGTTGGTTTGCTAGCGGTTCATCACACCATTCTAAATAGTACAAAATTGGGGTGTGACACGACCACACGCTCATAATTGACTATTTTTTGGTTAATTATCTTACCTGGTCTTGTGATTTCTTCATGCACTTGGTCCACTTGGCCTGGCCATGATAGAAAGACCTGATACAAGGTGGTAAGACCGATTAGTTCGATACGGGTCTTACAACTCCCCTCTCTTATTAGAAATTTCATCCTCGAAATTTGCACATACTTTTCGAGTAAAAAATGTGAGGATATTGCTTTCGCATAGTATTCTCTTCTTCCCATGTGATCTCTTCTATATCTTGGCTCCTCCAAGTAACCTTTACATAATAAATGTCACGGTTGCGTAGACATTGAACCTTTTGACTGGTGATTTCAGTTGGTGCTACTTCGAATGTCAAATCATCAGTTAGACTCGGTGGATCTGCTGTTATAACGTATGTTGGATCTCTGACGTACATCTTGAATAATGAGATATGAAATACATCATACACACTTGACATAGATGGGGGTAGTGCTAACTGATACGCCACTTTTCCATGTTTAGCGAGAATCTCATATGGCCCGACATATCTTGGACTTAGCTTCCCTTTCTGTCCGAATCATTTTAAACCTCGCATAGGTGATACTTTCAAGAATACCTTATCACCTACAACGAATTCAAGGTCTCGACGTCGAGTATCTGCATACTGTTTCTGCCGGTTCTGAGCTGTTCTAACTCTTTTCTTGATAATGTCGACTACTCGACAAGTCTCTTCATTAAATTCTGGTCCAACGATACTCCGTTCACCAACTTCATTCCAAAACAAAGGAGTTCGACACTTCCTACCATACAGTGCTTCATAGGGTGACATCTGTATAGTAGCCTGATAGCTGTTGTTATAGGTGAACTCGATCAATGGTAGTTTCTCTTCCCATGATCCCTTGAAATCAATAACACATGCTCGAAGCATGTCTTCTAAAATCTGAATGGTATGCTCCGATTGTCCGTCTGTCTGAGGATGGAATGCAGTACTAAACTTCAACGTTGTACCCATAGCCTTTTGTAATCCTTCCCAAAACTTTGAGGTAAAGCGTGGGTCTCTATTAGACACAATGCTTTCAGGTACACCATGTAATCTGACAATATTATCCACATATAGCTTGGCTAACCTCTCTAGGGTATACTGAGGTCGTATAGTTATGAAGCGAGCTATTTTAGTCAGACGATTTACAATCATCCAGACTACGTCAACTACTCAGGTAGTCAATGGTAACCCGGTGACGAAGTCCATAGTGATGCAGTCCCATTTCCATGCTGGTTTTGGCAGTGGCTGCAACAATCCTGCAGGTTTTGCCTTTCAGCCTTTACCCTCTGACAATTTAGGCATTGGGACACAAATTTAGCTACATCCACTTTCATTCCTCTCCACCAATATAGTTTCTTCAGATCATGGTACATCTTCATACTTCCAGGATGTACCGAATAAGCGGTGGTGTGAGCTTCCTTCATTAGTTTGTGCCTAATATCCAAGTTTTCATTTTCAGGAGCACATACTCTTCCTTTATATTTTAGTACCTTTTCAACGTCCAAGGTGAACTCAGGAATAGTCCTACCTTTTTCGATGTCTTCTTGCACCGTTCTCAGATAAGGGTCTGATTTAATAGCGGCCTTCACTTCATCTAATATATCAGGTATAATCTTTAATGTTGCGAACATATTTGAAAATCGATGAATAAACCCTTGGTTGGTTGATCCACCTGGTGCATCTATCACGAACTGCTCATTACCATGTTTGAATACTTTTCCTGTAACACACATTGCCGTAATCGTGTTAACCTCTTCTTGGGATTTTATCACTGCTTTTCTGCTTAGCGCATCAGCAACTACATTAGCCTTCCCTGGATGATACTGGATATCGCAATCATAGTCCTTTAATATTTCTAGCCATCTTCTTTGTCTCATGTTCAACTCCTTCTGACTAAAAAGGTAAGTGAGACTCTTATGATCTGATTTAATCTAAAATTTCTTTCCGTACAAATAATGTCTCCATATCTTGATAGCATGTACTACCGCTGCTAATTCCAAGTCATGAGTGGGATAGTTCTTCTCATGTGTTTTCAATTGTCTTGAGGCATACACAACTACTTGTTCTCCTTGCATAAGCACACATCCTAAACCCAACCCAGATGCATCAGTGTACAAGGTAAATGGTTGTCCTGGAATAGGAATAGTCAAGATGGGAGCAGATATCAATCGATCTTTCAATGTTTGAAAGCCTTCTTTACATTTGTCGGTCCAAACAAACTTTTCTCCTTTCTTGGTCAAACTGGTGAGAGGTACGGTAATTCTAGAGTAATCTTCCATGAATCGTCGATAATACCCAGCTAGACCTGGGAAACTTTTGATTTCTGCAACACTCTTAGGTGCTTTCCATTTCACAATGGCTTCAATCTTGCTAGGATCCACTTTAATTCCTTCAGCAGATACAACATGGCCTAAGAAAGCGACTTCATTTAGCCAAAACTCATACTTTGTAAATTTGGCGTAAAACTTCTCTTTTCTTAGTTGTTGCAAAGCGGCTCTTAGATTCATGACATGAGTTTTCGTGTCCTTGGAGTAGACCAATATGTCGTCAATAAACACAATGACTGATGTATCCAACATATCATGGAATACCCGATTCATGAGTTCCATAAATGTTACGGGTGCATTAGTTAATCCAAAAGACATGACTAAAAATTCATAATGTCCATATCTTGTTCTAAATGCTGTCTTTGGAATATCACCTTCCTTAATCTTCAATCGATGGTATCCTGACCGAAGATCAATATTGGAGAACACCTTGGCGCCTTGCAACTGATCGAACAAGTCATCGATCCAAGGAAACGGGTACCGATTCTTGATTGTAAGCTTATTCAACTCTTGATAGTCTATACACAGTCGAACGCTACCGTCCTTCTTCTTCACAAACAATACCGACGCTCCCTATGGTGATATGCTGGGTCTGATATAACCCTTGTCCAGTAATTCCTGTAACTGTACCTTTAGTTCCTTCAGTTTAGTAGGAGCCATTCGATAGGGTGCTTTAGATACTAGTGCGGCTCCGGGTATAAGATCTATAATGGACTCTGTTGATCGGTCAGGTGGTAATCCTAGTAGTTCCTCAGGAAATACATCTGAAAAGTCACGCACAACATCAATATCTTCCATTCATGCTACTTCCTTGGTGAGATCAACCACGGATACTAGATACCCAGCTCCTCCTTTCTTGAGGTATTTTCTAGCCTTTAATGCAGAGAGGATGAGTTTTGTCTACGAGGAAGTTTGGTTCCTGCAAAACTAAACTCTGCTCCTTCCTTGTCTTTAAATGTCAGTTTCTTTTCTGCACATAATAGGTTTGTAGAATGTCGAGCTAACCAATCCATTCCCAAGATAACATCAAAGTCTGCCATCTCAAGTTGAATTAAGGTTGCATCCAAAATCTTCTCACCGATAAGAACTGGACATGGTCCATAACCTTTTTCTAGTTCCACTTCTAATCTCATAGGCGATTGTACAAGCAATTTGTAGTCTAAAGATCTGAGGGATAGATTTAGCTTCTTTCCAAATGACACAGATTTAAAAGAATGAGTAGCTCCAGAATCAAAGAGTACCCTGGAGGGTATGCCATTAATAGGTACGATACCTGTGATTTATTTTAATTTAGTCTATATGCTCATACAAGGTAATACAAAATGAAAGGTTCAGGTCATACCTGTGACCACATCAGGCGATGCGACAGCATCCTCAGATGTAACTGCATAAACCTTTCCTTGTTGTAGCTGCTTCCTGGGCTTAGGACACTCCCTTGAATAATGTCCCATTTGATTATAGTTATAGCATTTTACTCCTTCACTATTTTGCTTCTGTTGAGGCTGGACTATTGGAGTAGTCTTGGCTGCAGCATTAAAGCCTTGAGTACGAAAGGGTTTAAAGGTCTTTGTATTCCCTCCGTTTTATGAATTTCCATTAGGCCTTTTGATACCTCTGTTCTGAGCAAAGTAACTTTCTCTCTGGCTCGACTCCAGTACTCGAGCAATCTGTACTGCTTTATTATAAACCTTCTTTTTCAGTCCCAATACATGCTCACAGATACTTCCCCTAAGTCCCATGACGAACCTTCGGGTTTTGGTATTTTCCTCCTGCATGCTAGAGGGAGCAAAGAAAAAAGCTCTTCATACGCTATTGATACGCATCCATTGTCATCTGCCCCTGATACAGACTCAAAAACTCTTTCCATTGCATCTCTGAAACTTCTGGGAAAATACTTCTCGAAGAATGCCTCTTTATAGATAGCCCAGGTCAATTGGGCGTGCTTCGTTAATAGATAACTCCGAGTAGACTTCCATCAGTGGTGTGCATCACCCTTCAGCATAAATGTAGCACACAACACTTTTTCCTCCTCATTAACAGTCATCATCATAAAATTTCCTCTCCATCTCGTCGATCCAGTGAGCTGGCCACAAAGGATCCGCTAGCTTGCCATTATATTCCTTAGGCTTCATTTTCAAAAAACGCTCGATCAGTCGAGAATGGTCCAACTGATACTGAGCATAGGCCCCATATATAGGTGGTTGATACTGGTAACTGCCTTGGGCTACTTCAGGATTTTGTACTAGAGCTTTTACAACTGGATTTTGAGGTGCTTGAGGTACCGTGTTGCTACCCCCTGGTACGGTGCTAGCTTGTCCGACTGGTATAGGTGTTGTATGTGCAGCTGAAAAAACCATTCCCATAGCAGCTTGCATATTGGCTTGTACTTGCTGTATTTACTGCAGCTGTTGTGCTAGGTTCATTACTGCTGTAGCCAAATCTGTAGGTGGGGCTGGCAAGTTTGTAGGATTAGCCTGATCATTGGCTCCTGGTGGTGTCATATTCTGATTCTCTTGTACCTCAGGATTTTCATGGCTATCTTCCTCCACAGGTGGTGGTGGTGGAATTGAGTTATGTCCTCGCCTGGTTACTCTTCGACCAGCCATTTCCTATTTTCGGTGGTGGCAGTGTCTTTAAAATCATAGAACATGTGAGACAATCATAATATACGTCATTCCCATGTCAAAATCCAATTAATCATTGTAAAATTTCAAATATCCAAGTCATTCAGTCAAAATACTGTATTTTCCATCGTGGGATCGATGGTGGGGTCGCAATATATGCGACCACAGGGTATGCGACCTCACAAAACCCTATCAGTTCACCGAGAGCCTGTGGTAGATCGTGTGGTCGCAATATGTGCGACCATAGGGTCCGACCACACGAAGTTTGTCAGCTCACCGAGAGCTTATGGTCGATCGTGGGGTCGCATATTTGGTCAAATTTTGCGACCACACGACCCCAAATCAGGTTTTTAAACCTGATTTTTGGAGTCATTTCCCACTTTCTCTTTTGCTTTCAACTCAACTTGCTTCCACTGAGTTGCTACAGTGTCAACCACTCATGTTTGGTGATTCTTTCTTGTATTCACGACCTCCGCTCCATTCCTTCAGGTATGTTCTCTATTGGTCCTCATTTTTAAGCTTTCAAAACTAGGTTTTTCTTCATTTATAGCATTTTCTTCAAATTAAAATTTTTCTAACCGTAAAAATTTGATTTTTATTGGGGGCTTTTTCTATTGGCCACCCAATGGATGGAAGCCCTCAAGAAAATTTGAGTTTCATCGGTTAGTTTATGAGAAACTTGAAATTTTTCATTTTTGACCTAATTTTTGGGATTTTTCTAAATTATCAGAATTTCTTCAAATTTGATCTACCTAGTTTAAATTTCCAACTGTATGAGCCTTTAAGGATGGTTTGGAACATATGTAAGTCCTTCTGCCCAACTGTTTGGGTGAAAAGTGAGGCTTTTGGCCAAATCACACCGTTATAATGCCAAAATTTTAAGTTTTTTTCTATAACTAATATCTTGCTTGTTGGTCTGTGTCTTTGCAGATAACATGGCTCATACCAAGGTCCCCAAAGTTCATGATCCTCTTCGCTTCTGGTCTAATGAAGCAGAGACTCAGTATGCTCGTTATGAGCATAAAAAGGTGAAGGAGGTCATTATGTAAACCTGGCTAATTTAGCCTTATTTAATGTGGAGGGTGCCTTTGGAGATATGGGTTGGCTCCCTATGATCTTGTATGAGGGTTGTGTAAGACCGCACTCTGTAAACTCGGTTTAAACCTTGATTTCATGTCATAACAGGTCTTCCAATCATCACCGGGCCAGACGGGAAGAGCGGATGACAAACAGGTACGAAATTGGATCAAAGACGGTCAAATAATCATTATTTTATGTTGACCGGTCGATGATACCGGTCTTGGTACCGGTCGACCGGTCAGCTCTGCGCAGCTGAGTGCGGAGATCTAGGATTAGATCTCTGTGGGTCCCATTTTCCTAAACCCTAATGCCTGAACTTTCCTAATCTTAATAGGGTTACTAAACCCTAATGTTAGCCTATAAATACCCCTTAAATCTCCTCAAATCCTTTCCATTATCTCTCATAAACCCTAGAGAAGAGAAGAAGGTTGGAAAGGAGAAGGAGCTAGGAAGAAGAAGGAGGTGCCGCCATTACCGTTTGACGACGCTCACGTTACGCCAGTCAACGGTAAGTGTTTTAATCATTCTTCTTACCCTATGACTCTAGAATAGTTGTGTGGGTGGATCAATACCATGCAAAGTAGGTATTGATCTAAAATCCTAAATTGGATATTAAACCCTATGTTGCCGTCAAACCTAGATTCGAGTTCCGAGATGATATTCATCGAAACTAGACTCGAATGAGTTGGGGATAACTCTAACTTAAAGCTTAGACTTAGAATGGATAGGAGAAACCCTGAAAATCCAAAGTAATTGATCGACGACAGTCGAAAAACCAAGTGTATGGTCTTCCGGAGACATACCGGTCGACCATACCGGTTGCTAGTTTGCTCACAGAGCTGCAACCGGTATGTTGCGACCGGTCAGCTCTGAAAGGCTGGTTTTGGACTTTGTTGGTTTCCGATAAACATGAAACCCTAAGGAAACTATTCTAATGAAACCCTAATAATATTATAGGACTTTGTGACTTTCCGTTTGGATCTTGCGATTAGGAGCAAGCTAACAAACGAGCGTCAAGTAAGGGAATCTGACCTAAACCTAATAATTATTGGACAGTAAGTTGTTGTTAATCACCTGATTATATATGATGTGATGTTTGCGCATATTCACATGCCATCTTTTAATTTCAGTTATTATTATTGTTCATGCATTGTTTGGATGTGATTGTTATGCATGTGATTGTTTTCGTTAGTGTGTGGAGTGGGGCATGGGCCTGGGATCACTCCTCACACTAGCACCTTTTGTAGTATTCTGTCTTAACATGCTTGGTATGGGTGGGACATCAGGAGAAGGTCGTGGTACGGTGGTCTCCGATGTTGATGCTGGCCTGGCCATGGTTATGTGGCATTATGGTCTCCGAGGTCGACGTTGGCTTGTCCACGATGCTTTAGCTCTATCTCTATGCCGTAGGGAGTTATGTTGGGATAGGGTCTACCTGCGTTGTTTCTATCCTAGTGGGTTAGTTGCGGATAGGGCATCAGGGGAGGTGTGGGAATGCCTTAGCTCTATCTCTATGTCGTAGACGGCTGTGCTGGGATAGAGCATACATTGATGACATATAGGATTGGTTAGTTGCGAGCCCAGTTTGCGAGCCCTGGCCAGTAGGGGCTTAGGTACTGGTATGGGTAGAGCATCAGGGGAGGTACGGGAGTATCTTAGCTCTATCTCTATTCCATGATGGGTGCATGTGGGCCAATGGGGGTGTGATCCATGAGGTGCCACACACTCGTGTATAGAGGTGCGGGGGTCACTAAACCTTTCTATAGCACATTGCAAACTTAAAACCAGACCACAACATAAAATTGGTTGTTACTCATGCATAATATTGTGAAACTGTCTGATTGTCTTACTGAGCTAAGTTGGGAGCTCACCCTTTGTATATATACATGTTTTTTAGATGTTGATGCAGGTTACACTGTGGATGACTACATGAATGCTCCGGCTTATGGTGGTGTTGCTGCATTGGATGTACAGGCAGGAGAGGACGAGCATGACGCTTCATGCGAGTGCCCTTTTTGCGTGTACCTTTGATTGGATTTTTATTTATTTTCATTATTTTTGATTGGATTAAAGAGATGTAATGATATTATAATATTTGTTTGGATTTGAATAATTAGATATTTTATTTAAAGTTATCAATAGATTCTCAGTCTATTTATTTAAAGACTTCCGCTGTACTATTTATATTCTGATTGTGGTTATGTGTAATGGTTTGTATGGGTGGACACGGCCTATTCGAGATCCTGGTGTGAACCATTGGTTCAATGACGGTTCACTCACACCATTCTGGTTGGATCAGAATTGGGGTGTGACTACTTGGTATCAGAGCCCTCGGGCTCTGTCCAACAAACCATATTGCACTTAACTAAGTCGATGAACTGAGTTAGGAAAAATTTAAAAATCATAATACAAACACACCCTAAGCATTGTTTGATACCTGAGACGGATTAAGAAAGAGCATAATACACTATATTAAATATGGAATTTAATGATACTCATGCACTAGTTAGGGTGAACCATAAAACTTTCATTAAACCAAAAGAGAGTATCAAATGTACTAGTACTACAGGGTACAGTCCACAAACCGGACAGTTACCCTGTTATATGAGCAATCAAAAGAGAAGAAAATAAAGATGGACAATCATGGGGTAGGGGGCCTGGGAGGAATAGGGTCTGCTATATCATAGTTTCGCTCGTAAGCGACCCTGAGCCAGTGCACCTGATCCTGTGTGACTCTAAGACTGCGAGCCAACTGCGTCAAGTCACGGCTCATCTCACGCTGGGTGTCCCTGATCTCCATAATCATACCCATCATGGTGTCGGGAGAAGGCTGAGATGGTCCAGCTGTAGAGGTAGACGGTGGTGCTGCAGGTGTAGGCTGTGGGATAGGCACTGGTGCTTCCCCAGCCATATCGTCATCATCACCCCCAGCCTCTGCCGCATAGGCCGCATTGGCTGCTGCTGCGGCTGCTACCCTCCCGAGTGGGCGAGGGCGAGCCTCCAACTCGTCATCGCTAACAGGCAGATCGACCATCTGCATCCTCTGAATAGCCTCCCAGTCAATGTCGGAGGTCATAGTGTCCTCAACTGTCACCTCGCCTCTCATGCTCACACCCAGGCGACGTAGCAGGAAGGTAATGAGACGACCATAGGGAAGGTTACTGGCCTGATCGGCCAGGGTTGCCTGATGCATGGTCCTGATGATGAGGTAAGGGAGAGAGACCCGCTCCCTGTTGCAGACGCAGTAAGTGATGTACTGAGTGAGCTGGGATAACTCACTGTAATGGCCGCTCTGGGTCACGATGTTGTGCTGAATGATGCGACTATATACCCGAGGTGCAGGTCTCAAGCTAGCCGCCTTTATAGGAGCTCCAGGGTTTAGTATCTGGTCTGCTATCTCTCGGCGCAGATCCTCAGTCAGATAGCCCTTCGCTTTGGGAGGGCAATACACTAGATCTCCAGCATTAAGAACCCCTAGAAGGTCGGCCAGCTGGTGGGTGTTGAATGAGATAGGTACACCCCTGACATAGCTGGAGATGTGTAAGTCCCTACCCTGGTTGGGATCGTTAACATCCCCATGCAGCTCCAGGTTAGCATAGAAATGCTTAACCAGGTTGGGATGGGTGGTATCAGTGTAGGATATTAACGGTACCCACCCAAGCGCGTCGAAAGCGGCTCGCACATCGAACCTCTCCAGCTGATCCAGGTTAACCCGGCGCCCAGATTCTATGTTCTTGTTATCAAACCACGGGAATCGAGCCTGTGCTTCCATAGAATGAAACCAGTGCTCGTCAAATTGAAGAACTGGTGGCTGGGGACCACGTGAGCTCGAGCCATGAGGACGTTTGCCAAGAGCACGTCGGGGAGCCATTTTTAACTGCAAAACAAAGGGGAACAAGAAGAAAATGTTAGAAATTTTTTGAAATTTCGACAGCATAACGACAGTAAATTGGGAAAAAGCCTCAAACTCACCCAAAAACATGGGGAGGAGGACTTACGTAACCCCCACACTCTTCAACAAATCAATCACAAGCAATTACAACAAGAAATTTCAGAAATTTAAGAAAAATCAAGAAAATTCAAAAATTTTGGAAAACCTAGGTCAAAAATTGAAAAAATTCGATTTTCCAAAAATCGTTCGGTGGAACCTCAAATAGGTTGAGGGATTTTGCTCCTAGGGGTCCCTAAACCCTTTCTAAGCCAAAGGAAAAGAGTTCCTACGGTTAGAATCTCTCAATCAAAGAAAAACCTAGAATTCTACATAAAGACGGTATCAAATTTTTATAAAAACTAGAAAGAGAAGGAAGAGACCTACCTGGAGACGATGTTCTAAGCTTTGAACAGAAGGAATCGGCTTCTAAGGTCACCGATTGGATTGTAGAAACTCGGAGTCCAGAGTAGAATCGCCACCGGAGGAGAGGAAAGAAAGAAAAGTGAGAAATTTCTCACTTTTCGCGATTTTAAAGCCTTTCTGGGCATACCGGTCGACATACCGGTCGACCGGTACCCCAAAGGGACTGGGACCGCTATGTCTCGGTCATAATTTTCATTCTGACCGGTCGACTATACCGGTCGCAGCTCTGTCTACAGAGTGTCGACTGGTATGTATCGACCGGTCAGCACCAGAATAGCTAGAAAAATCTCGAAAATTTGTTTTAAAATTTTAGTAAATTTAAATACTCATTTTTGCGACTGTTTCGCCTTATATTGTTCAAGACTAACACCACTATTGCTTCATTCTCATGTGTTATGTCTTCTTCTCAGATTCAAACAGAATAGTCTGAGATGGTGGGCGGAAACGGTCATAGGGGTCGGAAGCGTCACCAGGCTAGGATGCACCTCGAGAAAGAAGAACAGGTTGAACCAGGCCATGTTAGAGAGCCAAGCCCAGAAGTTGAGGAAGAACAAGTTCCAGAGGTACCGACAAATTTACCTGGCCCACCTTACAAGAATTCGGAGACCATTGTTACAAACTTGGTCTATCAGATGCAAGCTCAGCAAAAAGAGTTCCTGAGCGAGATACTGAAGATGCTCAGGCCACCGGGTTCTGTCCCCACTGAAGGTACGCCTGAGTCTGGAGAGAAAAATACTTCACAGTCGATCCAGGGTAACCCAAGGCCGATGGGCCAAGCACAGAATGTACCACCACCGCACCAGTTTTCATCGCCTTCTGCGTACCCGGGGGCCTATCCGTATCCACCACCATGGTAAGGAATGAACACTCAGGGACAACATGATCTGAGCAGGGCGGTGGATAGATTCCTGAAGTTGAAGCCTTCATCATTCACCGGTAAGACAGGGAAACCATTGTGGCCAGATCGGTGGGTTGCGAGATGGAGAAAACTTCCGACCGATGACCTGTACAGAGGATGAAAAGGTCTTATTTGCCACTCATATGCTGAAAGAAGACGCAAATGCTTGGTGGAATTCTACACGGGCATATCTGGAGACGAAGCATACACAGGTGGATTGGGAAGTGTTCAAGGTTGCCTTCTTCGATAAGTATTTTCCTAAGAGCTTCAGAGATCAGATGGAGAAAGAGTTCCTCAATCTACAACAGTCTCAGTCAACTGTGGATGCTTACCAGCAGAGGTACGAGGAGTTATTTTTCTTCGCACCGACAAGTATGCAAGAGGAAGAGACCAAGACACGTAGGTTCACCATGGGACTATGTGAAAGCATCAGAGAGCACATATTGGGTCTGGACAAGAAAATCTATAATGAGGCTGTGCAGGTTGTGAGGGTGATAGAGTCCAGTCAGAGGGACAGCTTCTTCGCTCATAATAGGGGAGTGAAGAGACCCGTTATTAAGAGTTCGGGTGGCAGTAACAATAGACCCTTCCGCCCATACAGGGCTCAGACCGCTACAGTACCTGCTAGAAACAATACGGCACCACCTGTGCCGCAGAACACCGGATTCAACCTGAATATCAAATGTTTCAACTGTCAGCAAGTGGGTCATATTGCAAGGACCTGCACTCTACCTAGGAAGCAACCTCCCCAGTAAGGAAAAGTTTATGCGGTCACCACTGAAGAGGCAGCTGCATCACCTGATGTGGTCACTGGTACGACTCTATCCCTTACTATTTGGCTTACTATTTTCATTGTGTGTATGCGCATGTAGATCTAAGGGATAATAAAAATTTTAGGAATTGTAAATGTAGCTGGTATACCTGCCAGAGTACTATTTGACTCTGGGGCCACATACTCCTTTGTTTCTATTTCCTTTGGGAAGCGAATGGAGTTACCAATTAAGCACTTGAACCCAAGCTTGATAGTTCGCTCCCCACTAGGAGTCGAAGTGGCTTTGACTGAATATTATGGACCATGTACTTTATGTATTGAGGGCCGAGACTTAGAAGTAAGTTTGGTGCTACTCGAGATGGCAGACTTTGATGTCATCTTGGGAATGGATTGGCTAGGCCATCATTCAGCCATCCTATTATGTGGCGAAAGGAAGCTTGTGCTTACAGACAAAAAGGGAAAGGAGTATAGCTTCACTGGGATCAAGCTATCTAGGAAGCGGAAGCTGATTCTCTCCGCCCTAAAAGCTAAGAGATGCTTAGAGAAGGGGGGAGTGGGGTATCTAGTATCTGTAGTCGACATCACTGTGGAGGTGCCAAAGATGGAAGATATAGATGTGGTTCGAGAGTTCCCAGATGTATTTCCAAAGGAGCTTCCAGGTCTACCGTCGGACAGGGGTACAGAGTTTGTAATAGACCTTATGCCAGGTTCGGCGCCAGTGTCCAAAGCACCATACAGGATGGCCCCTACCGAGTTAAAGGAGTTGAAGACCCAATTACAAGAATTGTTAGACAAGCATTTCATATGACCTAGTATATCGCCTTGGGGAGCACCTGTATTATTCGTCAAGAAGAAAGACGGAAGTGTAAGACTATGCATTGACTACCGTGAACTGAATAAGTTAACGATCAAGAACCGGTATCCTCTACCTAGGATCGACGATCTGTTTGATCAGTTACAGGGTGCAAAGGTTTTCTCTAAGATTGATCTCCGATCGGGGTATCACCAACTGAAGATCAAGGCCGGAGATATTCCGAAGACTGCTTTCAGGACGAGGTATGGGCATTATGAGTTTCTAGTCATGTCATTCGGGTTGACCAACGCCCCAGCGTCATTCATGGAACTGATGAACCGAGTGTTTCATGATATGTTGGACACTTCGATCATCGTATTCATCGATGACATATTGATTTACTCTAAGGACATGGAGACTCATACAACACATTTGAGGGCAGCCCTACAACGGTTTAGACAAGAAAAGCTTTATGCTAAGTTCAAGAAGTGTGAGTTTTGGCTGAAGGAAGTGCCTTTCTTGGGCCATGTAGTATCTGAAGACGGAATCAAGGCTGATCCAAGTAAGATAGCTGCTATAGTAGGATGGGAAGCACCAAAATCTATTGCGGAGATTCGTAGTTTCCTTGGATTGGCTGGTTATTATAGAAGGTTCGTGGAAGACTACTCCAGGATTGCTGTTCCACTCACCAGATTGACCAAGAAGGGGGAGAAATTCATATGTACAGATGAGTGCGAGAAGTGCTTTCAGACTTTGAAGTCAAGACTAGTCTCTGCACCTATCTTGACCATCCCAGAACCAAGCGTACCGTTTACTTTATATACGGATGCTTCAGGGTTGGGTATTGGGTGTGTACTGATGCAAGGAGAACAGGTGATTGCTTACGCATCAAGACAGTTAAAAGAGCATGAAAAGAACTATCCTACGCATGATTTGGAGCTAGCAGCAGTTATACATTCAATCAAGACTTGGAGACACTACTTGTATGGTGAGAAGTTTCAGATGAAGTCTACAAGAGCTTAACTTATCTTTTCACTCAGAAGGATCTGAATATGAGACAGAGGAGATGGTTGGAGTTATTAAAAGATTATGATTACGACATCCAGTACCATCCGGGTAAAGCAAATGTTGTGGCTGACACCTTAAGCAGAAAGTGGGCATCGAAACCTGAGGCAGGACCAAGTACAAATGCTGCATTATGTACCGCAGCCTCAAGTTCAATTGAAGGCGATGAAGAGTATATAATAGAGACTGCAGAAGATCCAGTTGAGCAAGGTTTAATTCATAAGTTCACCATGATGTTTGCAGCTTTGAAGATCTCACCGGATCTAATTGATGAAGTCAAGGTAGCAATCCTACAGGATCCACATCTCAAGACAGTGCAAGAAGACTTAGAGAAGGGTACGAGCAATCCTGACTTTACCTTGGATTTAGACAAGGTACTCAGGTATCGTGGACGGTTATGTATACCTGAGAGTGAAGACTGCAATATCAAAGATCGAGTTATGACTGAAGCTCATTACACTCCATATTCGGTACATCCAGGAAGTACCAAAATGTATCATGATTTAAGAAGACTATATTGGTGGAGGGGTATGAAAGCAGATATAGCTCGTTTCGTGTTCCAATGTCTGAATTGTCAACAAGTCAAAGCAGAAAGGCAGACACTGTGATCCAACCAGAATGGTGTGAGTGAACCGTCATTGAACCAACGGTTCACACCAGGATCTTGAATAGGCCGTGTCCACTCATACAAACCATTACACATAACCACAATCAGAATATAAATATACAGCGGAAGACTTTAAATAGAATGAACTGAGTATCTATTGATAATTTAAATAAAATATCCAATTATTCAAATTCAAACATAAACTATAATATCTTTCACATCTCTTAATATCAAACAAAAATAACTGAAACAACTAAATAAAAATCCCATCAAAGATACACGCAGAAAGGGCACTCGCATGAAGCATCATGCTTGTCCTCTCTTGCTTGTACATCCATAGCAGCCACACTCCCATACGCCGGAGCATTCATATAATCGTCCACAGTGTAACCTGCATCAACATCTAAAACAATGTACGTACAAATGGTGAGCTCACAACACAGCTCAGTAAGACAATCAGACAGTTTCACAATATTATGCATGAGTAATAATCAATTTTATGCTGTGGTCTGGTTTTAAGTTTGCAATGTGCTATAGAAAGGTTTGGTGGCCCCCGCACCTCTATACACGAGTGTGTGGCACCTCATGGATCACACCCCCATTGGCCCACATGCACCCATCATGGAATAGAGATAGAGCTAAGATACTCACGTACCTCCCCTGATACTCTACCCATACCAGTACCTAAGCCCCTACTGGCCAGGGCTCGCAACTAACCAATCCTATATGTCATCAATGTATGCTCTATCCCAGCACAGCTGTCTACGGCATAGAGATAGAGCTAAGGCATTCCCACACCTCCCCTGATGCCCTATCCGCAACTAACCCACTAGGATAGAAACAATATGCAGGTAGACTCTATCCCAACATAACTCCCTACGGCATAGAGATAGAGCTAAAGCATCGTGGACAAGCCAGCGTCGACTCGGAATCCTCAGTACCACATAACAATGGCCGGGACAACATCAATATCGGAGACCACCGTACCACGACCTTCCCCTGATACCCTACCCGTACCAAGCATGTTAAGACAGAATACTAGAAAAGGTGCTAATGTGAAGAGTGATCCCAGGCCCATGGCCCACTCCACACACTAATGAAAACAATCACATGCCTAACAATCACATCCTATCAATGCATGAACAGTAATACTAACTGAAAGTAAAGGATGGCATGTGAATATGCACAAACAACACATCTCATATAATCAGGTGATTAACAACAATTTACTGTCCATTAATTATTAGGTTTGGGTCAGATTCCCTTACTTGACGCTCGTTCGATAACTTGCTCCACGTCGCAAGGTCCAAACGATATGTCACAAAGTCCTACAATATCATTAGGGTTTCATTAAAACAACATTCTTAGAGTCCCATGTTGATCGGAAACCAACAGGGTTACAAATACCCTCACAGAGTTGACCGGTGGCATATACCGGTCGCAGCTCTGTGGGAAAGACTGGCGACCGGTATGGTCAGCCGGTCCCCACAGATAACCTCCCAAGAGGTAGCGGTCGCAACATACCGGTCGCACTATGTGCAACCGGTATAGTCGACCGGTATGTCTTCGAAAGATCTTACATGGGTTTTTCGACTGCCGACGATCATCCTCCATGGATTTTCAGGGTTTCTCCTATCCATTCTAAGTCTAGGCTTTGAGTTAGAGTTATCCCCAACTCATTCAAGTCTTATTTCGATGAATATCATCTCGAAACTCGAATCTAGGGTTTAACGGCAACTTAGGGTTTATTGGCCAATTTAGGGTTTTAGATCAATACCTACTTTGCATGGTATTGATCCACCCACACAACTAACATAGGGTAAGAAGATGGATTAAAACACTTACCGTTGACTGGCGTAATGAGAGCGTCGTCGAACGGTAATGGCGGCACCTCCTTCTTCTTCCTAGCCCCTTCTCCTTTCCAACCTCTTTCTCTTCTCTAGGGTTTGCGAGAGACAATGGAAAGGATTTGAGGAGGCTTAAGGGTGTATTTATAGGCTAGAAATAGGGTTTAGTAACCCTACTAAGATTAGGAAACTTCTAGGATTCGAAATCAGGAAAGCGGGACCCGCAGAGACCAATTTCTAGATTCCCGCACATAGCTGCGCAGGTCATATCGGTCGACCGGTACCAAGACCGGTACCATCGACCGATATACCTAAAATCAGATATAATTGGTCGAATTCGGTCCGATTTTGTACCTGTTTGTTATCCGATTGCCCCGTCTGGCCCGGTGATGATCGGAAGACTGTCATGACACAAAACCAAGGTTTAGACCGGGTTTTCAGAGTGCGGGTCTTACAACTCCACCACCCTTAAAAGAAATTTCGTCCCGAAATTTGCATATAGGTTCTACAACTCCCCCACCCTTAAAAGAAATTTTGGCCTCGAAATTTGAACGTACCTTGATCGTCAAAAAGGTTAGGGTACTCCTTCCTCATCGCGCTCTCTTCTTCCCAAGTAATTTCCTCCATGTTTTGGCTTCTCCAATGCACCTTCACATAGTGGATATCCTTGGTTCGAAGTTGCTGAACTTTTCGGCTTGAGAGCATTACAGGCACCACTTCGAAAGTTAAGTGTTCAGTCAAGTCTGGAGGATCAGCGATCAAGATATGCGATGGATCTCTGACATACTTCTTCAGTAATGATACTTGAAACACATTATGAACGCTAGACATAGATGGTGGTAGAGCCAATTGATATGCTACACTACCACGTCAATTCAATATCTCATATGGTCCCACATACCTGGGGCATAGCTTCCCCTTCTTACCAAACCGTTTCGACCTCGCACCGGTGATACCTTCAAGAACACTTTGTCACCCACTGCAAACTCCAGATCTCGACGTCGATTATCCGCATAGTGCTTCTGTCGGACTTGAGCCGTCTTCACTCTCTCCTTGATTTGATCAATCACTCGACAAGTTTCTTCAACAAACTCCGATCCTACAATTCTTCTTTCCCCCACTTCGTTCCATAATAGAGGTGTACGACACTTCTTTCCATAGAGTGCTTCATATGGGGCCATCTGAATTGTAGCCTGATAACTGTTGTTGTAAGCGAACTCGATAAGTGATAGCTTCTCATCCCAAGCTCCTTTGAAATCTATTGCACAAGCTCGGAGCATATCTTCCAAAATTTGAATAGTTCGCTCTGACCGTCCGTCCGTCTCGAGGGTGAAAAGCTGTATCGAACTTCAACCTTGTTCCCATAGCTTTTCGTAATCCTTCCCGAACTTTGATGTAAAACGGGGATCTCCGTCGGATACTATACTCCGGAACGCCATGAAGTCCGACTATATTATCAACATATAACTTGGCCGTTTCTCCATGGTATACCGAGGTCTGACCGCAATATATCGAGCTGTCTTGGTGAGTCGATCTACTATAACCCAAACTGCATCCACTGGCCTTGGTGTCAAAGGTAGGCCAGTGATGAAATCCATGGTGATACAATCCCACTTCCACGCAGGTTCCGGTAATGGCTGTAGTAAACCTACGGGTCTTTACCTTTCCGCTTTAACTTGTTGACAATTCAGACATTGGAACACGAAACGAGCTATATCTGCTTTCATACCCCTCCACCAATATAGTCTTCTCAAGTCATGGTACATTTTGGTACTTCTTGGATGTACCGAATATGGAGTGTAATGAGCTTCAGTCATAACTTGGTCTCTGATATCGCAGTCTTCGCTCTCAGGTATACATAACCGTCCACGATACTTGAGTACCTTGTCTGAATCCAAGGTAAAGTCAGGATTGCACGCACCCTTCTCTAAGTCTTCCTGCACTGTCTTGAGATATGGATCCTGTAGGATTGCTACCTTGACTTCATCAACTAGATCCGGTGAGATCTTCAATGCGGCGAACATCATACTGAACTTATGAATCAAGCCTTGCTCAACTGGATCTTCTGCAGTTTCTATAATATACTCTTCATCACCCTCGATTGAACTTGAAGTTGCGGCACATAATGCAGCATTTGTACTTGGTCCGGCCTCAGGTTTCGATGCCCACTTTCTGCTTAAGGCGTCAGCCACCACATTTGCTTTACCCGGATGGTACTGGATGTCGCAATCATAATATTTTAACAATTCCAGCCATCTCCTCTGTCTCATATTCAGATCCTTCTGAGTGAAAAGATAAGTTAAGCTCTTGTGATCTGACTTAATCTGAAACTTCTCACCGTACAAGTAGTGTCTCCAAGTTTTGATTGCATGAATAACCGCTGCCAGCTCCAAGTCATGCGTAAGATAGTTCTTCTCATGCTCCTTTAACTGTCTTGATGCGTAAGCAATCACCTGTTCTCCTTGCATCAATACACACCTAATACCCAACCCTAAAGCATCCATATATAAAGTAAACGAAACGCTTGGTTCTGGGATAGTCAAGATAGGTGCAGAGATAAGTCTTGACTTCAAAGTCTGAAAGCACTTCTCACACTCATCTGTCCATATGAATTTCTCTCCCTTCTTGGTCAATCTGGTGAGTGGAACAGTGATCCTGGAGTAATCTTCCACGAATCTTCTATAATAACCAGCCAACCCAAGGAAACTACGAATCTCCGCAACAGATTTTGGTGCTTCCCATCCTACTATAGCAGCTATCTTGCTTGGATCAACCTTGATACCGTCTTCAGATACAACATGGCCCAAGAAAGCCACTATCTTCAGCCAAAACTCGCACTTCTTGAATTTTGCATAAAGCACCTCTCTCAGCCGTTGTAGGGCTGCCCTCAAATGCGCTGTATGAGTCTCCATGTCCTTAGAATAAATCAATATGTCATCGATGAATACGATGACCGAAGTGTCCAACATATCATGAAACACTCGGTTCATCAGTTCCATAAACGACGCTGGAGCATTGGTCAACCCGAAAGACATAACTAGAAACTCATAATGCCCATACCTCGTCCTGAAAGCAGTCTTCGGAATATCTCCGGCCTTGATCTTCAATTGGTGATACCCCGATCGGAGATCGATCTTCGAGAAAACCTTTGCACCCTGCAGCTGATCGAACAGATCATCGATCCTAGGCAAAGGATACCGATTCTTGATCATCAACTTGTTCAGCTCACGGTAGTCAATACATAGCCGTACACTTCCATCCTTCTTCTTGACGAATAACCGTGTGCTCCCAAGGCGATATACTAGGTCGTATGAAGCCCTTATCCAGCAATTCTTGTAATTGGGTCTTCAACTCCTTTAACTCGGTCGGGGCCATCCTGTATGGTGCTTTAGACACCGGCGCCGAACCTGGCATAAGGTCTATCACAAATTCTGTAGCTCTATCTGGTGGTAAACCTGGAAGCTCCTCTGGAAACACATCTGGGAACTCCCGGACCACATCTATATCTTCCATCTTGAGTGACTCTGCTGGAGATTGACTACAGATACTAGATAACCCACTCCTCCTTTCTCCAAGCATCTCTTAGTTTTTAGGGCGGAGAGGATCAGCTTCCGCTTCCTAGATAGCTTGGTCCCAGCGAAACTATATTCCCTTCCCTCTTTGTCAGTAAGCACAAGCTTCCTTTCACCACATAAAAGGACAGCCGAATGATGGCCTAGCCAATCCATTCCCAAAATGACATCAAAGTCTGCCATTTCAAGTATTACTAGGCTTGTTTCTAAGTCTCGGCCCTCAATACATACAGTACATGGTCCATAATATTCGGTCAAAGCCACTTCGACTCCTAGTGGAGAGCGAACTATCAAGCTTGGGTTCAAATGCTTGATTGGTAACTTCATTCGCTTCCCAAAAGAAATAGAAACAAAGGAGTGTGTGGCCCCAGAGTCAAATAATACTCTGGCGGGTAAACTAGCTACATTTACAATTCCTAAAATATTTTGCCCCTTAGTTCTACATGCTCATGCAAACTGAAAGAATAAACCAAATAGTAAGGGATAGAGTCGTACCCGTCACCACATCAGGTGATGCGGCTGCCTCTTCAGTGGTTACCGCATACACTTTTCCTTGCTGGGGAGCTTGCTTCTTAGGTAGAGTGCAGTTCCTTGCGACATGTCCCAGCTGCTAACAGTTATAACATTTGATATTTGGGTTGTGTCCAGCGAACCGTGGCAATGTGGTGCCGGGTTATTTCTCGCAGTGCCGTAGCGGCCCGTGCCCCGTATGGGCAGAATGGTCTAGTATTACCGCCACCCGAGCTCTCACTAGCGGATCTCTTCACTCCCCGTTTCGAGCGAAGAAGCTATCCCTCCGACTGGACTCTATCACCCTCGCAACCTGCACAACCTCGTTGTAGATCTTCTTGTCCAGACCCAAAAGGTGCTCTCTGATGCTTCCACGTAGTCCCATGGTGAACCTACGTGTCTTGGTCTCCTCCTCTTGCATACTGGCCGGTGCGAAGAAGAATAGCTCTTCGTACCTCTGCTGATAAGCATCTACGGTCGACCGAGACTGCCGCAGATTGAGAAACTCTCTCTCCATTTGATCCTTGAAACTCTTTGGAAAATACTTATCGAAGAAAGCCGCTTTAAACACTTCCCAATCAACCGGTGTGTACTTAGTCTCCGGGATATGCCCGTGTAGAATTCTACCAAGCATTTGCATCTTCCTTCAACATATGAGTGGCAAAACGTAACATTTTCCTCCTCGGTACAAGTCATCAATCGGAAGTTTTTCCATCTCGCAACCCACCGTGCTGGCCACAATGGTTTCCCGACTTGCCCGTGAACGAGGAAGGTTTCGACTTCAAGAATCCGTCCACCGATCCGCTCGGATCATGTTGTCCCTCGTATGTCTCGCTCCGCACCATGGTGGTGGATACGGATAAGCTCCCGGCACGCCAAGGCGGCGAAACCGATGCGGTGATGGTACGTTCTCGTGATTGGCCCCTCGGCCTTGGGCTACTCGCATCGGTTGGGTAGTATTAATCCCTCCCGACTCGGGCGTATTTCCAAATGGGGAACAGAACCCTGTTGGCTTGAGCATCTTCGCACTCGCCTCAAATTCCTTCGTTGAGCTTGCATCCGATAGACCAAGTTTGTAACAATGGTCTCGTAATTCCCCGTGAGGTGGGCCAGGTAAATTTGTCGGCACTCCGGGACCTGTTCCTCTTCCACATCAGGACTAGGTTCTCTAACCTCGGGTCTTGTTCAGCCTTGATCTTCTTCTAGGCGCATCCCGGCCCGATGACGTTTTCGCCCCCTTCGACCGCTTTCCGCCCGCCATCTCGCACTATTTTATTTGGATCTGAGAAGAAGACATAACACGTGAGAACATCAATAATAGTAGTGTTAGTCTTGAATAATGCAAGGGGAAATAGTCGAGAAGTAACATTTCAATTTACACAATTTTAGAAATTTTAAATTCAATTTTTCTGGCTCTTTGGTGCGTACGGTCCACAACATACCGGTCGCACCTCGAGGAATATGGTGCGCCGGTATAGTCAACCGGTCGAATCAAAATTCTGACCGAGACATAGCGGTCGCAAGATACCGGTCGACACTCAGATACGGTGTTGCGACCGGTATAGTCGACCCGGTCGAATTGAAATTCTGACCGAGACATAGCGGTCGCGATACCGGGGATGATACGGTCGACCGGTATAGGCAAAACCGTCGACCGGTATGCCCAATTTGACTTTAAAATCGTGAAAAAGTGAGATTTTTCTCACTTTTTCCAATTCTTTCTCCTCCGGTGGCGATTTTCCTCTGGGTTCCGAGTTGCTACAGTCCGACCGGTACCATTTGAAGCCGATTCCTTCCATTCCAAGCGTAGAACATCGTCTCCAGGTAGGTCTCTTCCCTCTCTCTCATGTTTTTACAAGTTTCCCATATCGTCTATATGTAGAAATTTAGGTTTTTCTTTGTTCGAGATGTTTTAACCGTAGGAATTCTTTTCCTTCGGCTTGAAAAGGGTTTAGGGACCCCCCAAGAGCAAAAGCCCTCAACTAATTTGGGGTTCCACCGAAGGTTTACATAAAAATTGAATTTTTCATATTTTGACCTAGGTTTTCAAAAAAAATTTCGAAATTTCTAATTTTTCTTAAATTCTTGAAATTTCTCATTTTAATTGCTTGTGATTGGTTTGTTGAAGAGTGTGGGGGTTACGTAAGTCCTCCTCCCCATGTTTTTGGGTGAGTTCGAGGCTTTTTCCCAAAATGCTGTCGTTATGCTGCCGAAATTTCGACAAAATCTAACTTTTATCTTATTTTCTTTTGTTTTGCAGTTTAAAATGGCTCCTAGACGCGCTCTCGGGAAACGCTCACATGGCTCTAGTTCTCGGGTTCCCTCACCACCAGTTCCACAGCTCGATGAGCTATGGTTTCGCTCCTTGGAAGCTCAAGCTCGGTTCCCATGGTTTGATAATAAAAGTATCGAATCAGGGCACCGGGTCAACCTAGAACAACTACACCGATTCAATGTGGAGACGGCTTTTGGCGCCCTAGGTTGGTTGCCAGTTATTTCATACATAGAGACCACACGCCCGAATTTGGTCAAGCACTTCTATGCAAACTTGGAACGTGAAGGGGATGTCGAGGATATGAACCAGTGTAGGGATCTACGTATCACCAGCTACGTCCGGGGTGTGCATATTCGTTTTAACACCCATCGTTGGTCGATATTCTTGGAATTCCCAACGATGGAGATTTGGTGTACTGCACCCCCAAGGCGAAAGGTTATTTGACTGAGGATTTGCGCCGAGAGATAGCGCATCAGATCTTAAACCCTGGAGCACTAATGAAGGCGGCTAGCCTGAGGCCTATACCCGGGTATATAGTCGCATTATTCAAAGACAACATAGTGCCACGTAGCGGCCACTACAGCTGAGTTGTCCGCACTCACCCAAGACGTCACTTATTGCGTCTGCACATGGGAGTAGATCTCACTTCCCTACCTCATCATCCGAACTATACATCGCGCGGCCGTGGCCGATCGGGCCAGCAACCTTCCATATGGCCGTCTCGTCACTTTCCTTCTTCGCCGTCTGGGCGTGAGCTTCTAGAGGAGAGGTAGCCCGCCGAGGATACCATGACATCCGACATCGACCGGGATGCTATACGGAGGATGCAGATGGTCGACCGCCGGTTAGTGACGACGAGTTGGAGGCTCGCCCTCGTCCATTTGGGAGAGTAGCGCGGCAGCAAGAGCCGCAGCCGCGCCAATGCGGCCTTGCGCGGCGAGATGGATGATGACGATGATGACGATATGGCGGGGAAGCACCTGTTCGCCCCACAGCCCGCACCCGCACCACCACCATCCGTCCCCACAATTTGGACCATCTCACCCTCCTCCCGACCCAAGAATGAGTATGTTTATGGAGCTCGGGGACGCCAGCGGGAGATGAGCCGTGACTTAGCACGCTTGACTCGCAGCCTCCGAGTCACACAGATCCGTGCACTGCTCGGGGTCGCTACGAGAGAGACTATGATATAGCGGACCCCATACCTCCTAGGCCCCCTACCCCATGATTTTCTCTTTTACTTACTTTCTCATGACTGTTTTATATATAACAGGGTAACTGTCCGGTTTGTGGACTGTACCCTGTAGCACTATTTATCAGATACTCATTTTCTTAGTTAATGAAAGTTTCATGGTTTCACCTAACTAGTGTATGTGCACCTGTTAAGTTTCATATTTAAAATAATATATTATTCTCTTTCTTAGTCCCTCTCAGGTATCAAACAATGCTTAAGGTGCGTGTGTATTAAGATTTTTAATTTTCTCCTAACTCAGTTCATCAACTCAGTTAAGTGCAATATAGTCTGTAGACAGAGCCCGAGGGCTCTGATACCAAGTTGTCACACCCCAATTCTGATCCAACCAGAATGGTGTGAGTGAACCGTCATTGAACCAACGGTTCACACCAGGATCTCGAATAGGCCGTGTCCACTCATACAAACCATTACACATAACCACAATCGAATATAAATATACAAATGGAAGACTTTAAATAGAATGAACTGAGTATCTATTGATAATTTAAATAAAATATCCAATTATTCAAATTCAAACATAAACTATAATATCTTTTACATCTCTTAATATCAAACGAAAATAACTGAAACAACTAAATAAAAATCCCATCAAAGATACACGCAGAAAGGGCACTCGCATGAAGCATCATGCTCGTCCTCTCTTGCTTGTACATCCATAGCAGCCACACTCCCATACACCGGAGCATTCATATAATCGTCCACAGTGTAACCTGCATCAACATCTAAAACAATGTACGTACAAAGGGTGAGCTCACAACACAGCTCAGTAAGACAATCAGACAGTTTCACAATATTATGCATGAGTAACAATCAATTTTATGTTGTGGTCTGGTTTTAAGTTTGCAATGTGCTATAGAAAGGTTTGGTGGCCCCCGCACCTCTATACGCGAGTGTGTGGCACCTCATGGATCACACCCCCATTGGCCCACATGCACCCATCATGGAATAGAGATAGAGCTAAGATACCCACGTACCTCCCTTGATACTCTACCCATACCGATCTAAGCCCCCCTGGGGTCGACTCGCAAACTGGGCTCGCAACTAACCAATCCTATATGTCATCAATGTATGCTATATCCCAGCACATCCTTCTACGGCATAGAGATAGAGCTAAGGCATTCCCACACCTCCCCTGATGCCCTATCCGCAACTAACCCACTAGGATAGAAACAATACGCAGGTAGACCCTATCCCAACATAACTCCCTACGGCATAGAGATAGAGCTAAAGCATCGTGGACAAGCCCGGTCGACTCGAATCCTCAGCACCACATAACAATGGTCGGGACAACATCAATATCGGAGACCACCGTACCACCGACCTTCCCCGATACCCCACCCGCACCGAGCATGTTAAGACAGAATACTACAAAAGGTGCTAATGTGAAGAGCGATCCCGTGCCCATGCCCCACTCCACACACTAACGAAAAACAATCACATGCCTAACAATCACATCCTATCAATGCATGAATAGTAATAATAACTGAAAGTAAAGGATGGCATGTGAATATGCACAAACAACACATCTCATATAATCAGGTGATTAACAATAATTTACTGTCCATTAATTATTAGGTTTGGGTCAGATTCCCTTACTTGACGCTCGTTCGATAACTTTCTCCACGTCGCAAGGTCCAAACAATATGTCACAAAGTCCTACAATATCATTAGGGTTTCATTAAAACAACATTCTTAGAGTCTGATGTTGATCGGAAACCAACAGGGTTACAAATACCCTCACAGAGCTGACCGGTGGCATATACCGGTCGCAGCTCTATGGGAAAGACTGGCGACCGGTATGGTCAGCCGGTCCCCACGGATAACCTCCCGAGAGGTAGCGGTCGCAACATACCGGTCGCACTATGTGCAACCGGTATAGTCGATCGGTATGTCTCCGGAAGACCATACATGGGTTTTTCGACTGCCGACGATCATCCTCCATGGATTTTTCAGGGTTTCTCCTATCCATTCTAAATCTAGGCTTTGAGTTAGAGTTATCCCCAACTCATTCAAGTCTTATTTCGATGAATATCATCTCAAAACTCGAATCTAGGGTTTAACGGCAACTTAGGGTTTATTGGCCAATTTAGGGTTTTAGATCAATACCTACTTTGCATGGTATTGATCCACCCACACAACTAACATAGGGTAAGAAGATGGATTAAAACACTTACCGTTGACTGGCGTAATGAGAGCGTCGTCGAACGGTAATGGCGGCACCTCCTTCTTCTTCCTAGCCCCTTCTCCTTTCCAACCTCTTTATCTTCTCTAGGGTTTGCGAGAGACAATGGAAAGGATTTGAGGAGGCTTAAGGGTGTATTTATAGGCTAGAAATAGGGTTTAGTAACCCTACTAAGATTAGGAAACTTCTAGGATTCGAAATCAGGAAAGCGGGACCCGCAGAGACCAATTTCTAGATTCCCGCACATAGCTGCGCAGGTCATATCGGTCAACCGGTACCAAGACCGGTACCATCGACCGATATACCTAAAATCAGATATAATTGGTCGACTTCGGTCCGATTTTGTACCTGTTTGTTATCCGATTGCCCTGTCTGGACCGGTGATGATCGGAAGATCGTCATGACACAAAACCAAGGTTTAGACCGAAGTTTTGAGTGCGGGTCTTACGGGAGACCCGCAAGGTTTACTACGGGTTATTACGTAACCCGCATGGAAGTGGGATTGGATTACTATGGATTTCACACTGGCCTACCCTTGACACCAAGGTCAGTGGATGCAGTTTGGGTTATAGTCGACCGACTCACCAAGACAGCTCGATTTATTACGGTCAAACCTCAGTATACCATGGAGAAACTGGCCAAGTTATATGTTGATAATATAGTCAGACTTCATGGCGTTCTAAGAGTATAGTATCCGACGAGATCCCCATTTTACATCGAAGTTCGGGAAGGATTACGTAAAGCTATGGGAACGGTTGAAGTTCAGGACAGCTTTTCACCCTCGGGACGGACGGACAGTCGAACGAACTATTCAAATTTTAGAAGATATGCTCGAGCTTGTGCATTAGATTTCAAGGGAGCTTGGGATGAGAAACTATCACTTATCGAGTTTGCTTATAACAACAGTTATCAGGCTACAATTCTGATGGCCCCATATGAAGCACTCTATGGGAAGAAGTGTCGTACACCTCTGTTATGAAACGAGGTGGGAGAAAGAAGAATTATAGGACCAGAGTTTGTTGAAGAAACTTGTCGAGTGATTGATCAGATCAAAGAAAGAGTAAAGACAGCTCAAGTTCGACAGAAGCACTATGCGGATAATCGACGTCGAGATCTGGAGTTTGCAGTGGGTGACAAAGTATTCTTGAAGGTATCATCGGTGCGAGGTCTGAAACAGTTTGGTAAGAAGGGGAAGCTATGCCCCAGGTATGTGGGACCATATGAGATATTGACCCGACATGGTAATGTAGCATATCAATTGGCTCTACCACCATCTATGTCTAGCGTTCATAACGTGTTCCATGTATCATTACTGAAGAAGTATGTCAGAGATCCATCGCACATCTTGACCGTTGATCCCCCAGACTTGACTGAAGACTTAACATTCAAAGTGGTGCCTGTGATGCTCTCAAGCCGAAAGGTACAGCAACTTCGAACCAAGGATATTCATTATGTGAAGGTGCATTGGAGAAGCCAAAATGTCAAAGAAATTACTTGGGAAGAGGAGAGCGCGATGAGGAAGGAGTACCCTAACCTTTTCAACGATCAAGGAACGTTCAAATTTCGGGGCCGAAATTTCTCTTACGGGTGGGGGAGTTGTGAAACCTACATGCAAATTTCGGGACGAAATTTATTTTAAGGGAGGGGGAGTTGTAAGACCGCACTCTGTAAACCCGGTTTAAACCTTGATTTCATGTCGTAACAGGTCTTCCGATCATCACTGAGCCAGACGGGACGAGCGGATGACAAACAGGTACAAAATTGGATCAAAGACGGTCAAATAATCATTATTTTATGTTGACCGGTCGATGATACCGGTCTTGGTACCGGTCGACCGATCAGCTCTGCGCAGCTAAGTGCGGAGATCCAGGATTAGATCTCTCTGGGTCCCATTTTCCTAAACCCTAATGCCTGAACTTTCGTAATCTTAATAGGGTTACTAAACCCTAATGTTAGCCTATAAATACCCCTTAAATCTCTTCAAATCCTTTCCATTATCTCTCATAAACCCTAGAGAAGAGAAGGAGGTTGGAAAGGAGAAGGAGCTAGGAAGAAGAAGGAGGTGCCGCCATTACCGTTCGACGATGCTCATGTTACGCCAGTCAACGGTAAGTGTTTTAATCATTCTTCTTACCCTATGACTCTAGAATAGTTGTGTGGGTGGATCAATACCATGCAAAGTAGGTATTGATCTAAAACCCTAAATTGGATATTAAACCCTATGTTGCCGTCAAGCCTAGATTCGAGTTCTGAGATGATATTCATCGAAACTAGACTCAAATGAGTTGGGGATAACTCTAACTTAAAGCTTAGACTTATAATGGATAGGAGAAACCCTGAAAATCCAAAGTAATCGATCGACGACAGTCGAAAAACCAAGTGTATGGTCTTCCGGAGACATACCGGTCGACCATACCGGTTGCTAGTTTGCTCACAGAGCTGCAACCGGTATGTTGCGACCGGTCAGCTCTGAAAGGCTGGTTTTGGACTTTGTTGGTTTTCGATCAACATGAAACCCTAAGGAAACTATTCCAATGAAACCCTAATAATATTGTAGGACTTTGTGACTTTCCGTTTGGATCTTGCGACGTGGAGCAAGCTAACAAACGAGCGTCAGGTAAGGGAATCTGACCTAAACCTAATAATTAATGGACAATAAGTTGTTGTTAATCACCTGATTATATATGATGTGATGTTTGTGCATATTTACATGCCATTTTTTAATTTCAGTTATTATTACTGTTCATGCATTGTTAGGATGTGATTGTTAAGCATGTGATTGTTTTCGTTAGTGTGTGGAGTGGGTCATGGGCCTGAGATCGCTCCTCACACTAGCACCTTTTGTAGTATTCTGTCTTAACATGCTTGGTACGGGTAGGGCATCAGGGGAAGGTCGTGGTACGGTGGTCTCCGATGTTGATGCTGGCCTGGCCATTGTTATGTGGCATTGTGGTCTCCGAGGTCGACGCTGGCTTATCTACGATGCTTTAGCTCTATCTCTATGCCGTAGGGAGTTATGTTGGGATAGGGTCTACCTGCGTTGTTTCTATCCTAGTGGGTTAGTTGCGGATAGGGCATCAGGGGAGGTGTGAGAATGCCTTAGCTCTATCTCTATGCTGTAGACGGCTGTGCTGGGATAGAGCATACATTGATGACATATAGGATTGGTTAGTTGCGAGCCCAGTTTGTGAGCCCTGGCCAGTAGGGGCTTAGGTACTGGTATGGGTAGAGCATCAGGGGAGATACGGGGGTATCTTAGCTCTATCTCTATTCCATAATGGGTGCATGTGGGCCAATGGGGGTGTGATCCATGAGGTGCCACACACTCGTGTATAGAGGTATGGGGGCCACCAAACCTTTCTATAGCACATTGCAAACTTAAAACCAGACCATAGCATAAAATGATTGTTACTCATGCATAATATTGTGAAACTGTCTGATTGTCTTACTGAGCTAAGTTGTGAGCTCACCCTTTGTATATATACATGTTTTTTAGATGTTGATGCAGGTTACACTGTGGATGACTACATGAACGCTCCGACTTATGGTGGTGTTGCTGCATTAGATGTACAGGCAGGAGAGGACGAGCATGACGCTTCATGCGAGTGTCTTTTTTGCGTGTACCTTTGATTGGATTTTTATTTATTTTCATTATTTTCGATTGGATTAAAGAGATGTAATGATATTATATTATTTGTTTGGATTTGAATAATTGAATATTTATTTAAAGTTATCAATAGATTCTCAGTTCATTTATTTAAAGACTTCTGCTGTACTATTTATATTCTGATTGTGGTTATGTGTAATGGTTTGTATGGGTGGACACGGCCTATTCGAGATCCTGGTGTGAACCGTTGGTTCAATGACGGTTCACTCACACCACCGTTGGATCGAGTTAGAGTGCAAACTTCCCGCACTGGTGAAGAAATTTTATTATAATCTTCAGGTAGAGGGTGACCCAAATGATACAGACAGGGGTAGAGAGCTCAAGATCACTAGTTATGTTAAAGGGGTGGAGATCTCCTTTAACTGCCAGGAGTTGACTGATCTCCTGGGTATATCAAACGATGACCCCTTAGTATACTGTGCACCTAAGGAACCCCAGTTCCTATCTGTGATGATGCGTGTAGAGATTGACTGCTAGCTTTTTACGGATGATCGCTGGGAGATGAAGGCAATCAACCTACGGCCGGAACCTTGGGTGTACTGCAAGATTATTCAGCACAACCTGATTCCTCAAAGTGGGCACTATGAGAAGATTTCCCAGTTAACCCAGTATCTCTTGTACTGCATCTGCACTAGGCAGCCCGTCTGCCTCCCGTACATTATTATCAGGACTATGCTCCATGCTACGATGCCTGGTCTGAGGGGCAACCTACCCTATGGGCGTTTGATCACCACTTTGCTCACCTGCCTACAGGTCGACTTGGTTGATGAGAGGATTCATGAGGACACTTTTTCGACCGACCTTGATTGGGAGACCATCTGCAGCATGGGGATGTGAGATGTGCAAGTCAGTGACGAGGAGAGGAACGCTATGGTGTATCCCCGTACTCGGGTAGAGGTAGTAGACGCTGAGGCGGTAGCAGCAGCACCAACAGTCCATGGGGGTGTTGCTGAGGATGATGATCGTATGTTCATGGATGTAGATGTCATACCTCCTCCCTTACCACAGCATTCTACTGGAGCTGGCCCTTCTCGGGTTCCTTCCCACTCAGCTGGTCCTTCGCACCCACCATCTGAGGACGTGATGGGACTGCCACGGTATTCTAATACTCCTGTGGCGGAAAGGATTCTTTGGCGGTGAAATTTTCTTTTCACTCTTCGTGGGCTTTGTTCCTTATTGGCGGGATTGTATCAGTCTTTTCCTCTTCCTTCTGCATAACCGCATATCTCTTCATCTTTGATTCTTTCCATGAGAAGAAAGTCCGACGCAACTCCACCGCCTAGATCTTTTCCTCTTCTTTCTGCATAACCACATATCTCTTCATCTTTGATTCTTTCCATGAGAAGAAAGTCCGACGCAACTCCACCGATTGTTAGATCGCTCTGATTCCCACCATTACAAGAAGCTCCGACGAACTCCAATGCAGGTGATGTTCCTCTCTGATTCCCACAGATAGAAGAAGCTCCGACGAACTCCACCGCAGGTGTTTTCCTCTCTGATTCCCACCAGGTACAATTCCTTTTCTCTCTGATTCTCATTATTTTTTGATGAACTTCATCGAATGCCAACACAGATGGTTTCTATTTTTCTAAATATCAGACCCTTTCTGAACCCCAATGTTGGCTTTTCATGCATTACATCTTGGGTAACAGCCATCGCCATTAACACTTTTTTTCCTAACGTCCTCTGCTTCAGATCCATCTTGGATAACCAGATCCTGTTAGTCCTTCTCCAAGATGCCGGTGACATTAGCAATAGGGATTAGGGATTTAGAGATTTAAATAGGGATTAGATGTGGCTAGATAATTTGGGGCTAGATAGTTTGAATACAGTGATTTTGTAGGTAGAAAGTTGTCGGATCTTTATGGGTCCTCCCACATTGGCCATGGACGCAAGACACTCTGTTCCAATCTCATCAGGTAATTAAACCCCAATTTCCAGTGACTAATCAAAACTTTGCCCAAGTGTTTTGGATTCTCTAGACTGTTTGCACTGAAGAATGGAACTGTTACTTTCTGACTTTCTATTATTCTTGTAAGAAATTAGGTTAAGTGGTAACGTTGATGGTGCCCCCCTTCAGAATCAAACAATCAACTCCAAACTTCCAAGTGTAATTTTGTACCTTCTTATTAGTTTCATTTTAAAGAAGATACTACTCTATTGTGTTTGTATCCTTCTTGGAAATCTATTTTCCTTTCTCTCCCCCTTATTTCTCCCTCATTGTGCGCACTTTTTATTTATTTATTTATTTTTTTATCTTAAGTAAGAAATCCAGAAGGTTTCTCTAGGGCCCAAGCATGACCTTTGAATTTTTATTGATAAAGTGGAAACTTATCAATTAGAAAAATGAGAAAAATTCTATTATTTCAGTAATTTTTCGTGCTATTACTGGAAGTCAATTTCATATTGGTTGTGCTTGTTGCTCACTTCCCAATCCCAGGGGAAAATATAGTTCATTCTGGAACTGAAAAAATAGATGTGTCATGTAAGAAGTTTCACATGGATGCACTGGAAAAAAAAATCAAAAGATAATAGCAGATCAATTAATCAACTGACTGGCACATTCTAATGTTATAAGTTGCTGCTTTTTGAAAATTTCCTGCAACGAAATATAGAATGACAAAATATTTACAACTCTTAGATCAGATCAATTCAGGCTAGGACACCTTTAGGTGGCCTTCTGAACTGGCAGATTCTTGTTTGCCATCTGTGTCTATGGGACAGATAGGTCAATAGAGGGAGTAGACATGTCAATGCCCTGACTTATACTTAAGCATAACATTAGTAAATCCACTTACCCCGATAGAACTAGTAAATATCAATGTCACTCATTACCATATAGAGAAATAATATGGATGTTATCATTCAAGAAAACATCCTAAGATATAGTTATAATGTATCAGATTTGAAAATATGGGATGTACTTGTAAGAGTTTGAGTGCTCTTGCTTTAGCACTCTGGAGGGTTCTCTCGAGTCTATGGATAATCAGTCCATTTATAACATCATCGATCTACGAGTCATTTATTTGCATCATCTGTATGGTTTGGTGTAATATATGGTTGAAATTCTTGTAGGTTTTGTGCAAGAATAGCTTAAAGAGAACTCAATTCCTAGTTTATTTTGTAGCTTCTTCTTGTTTATCAATATAACATTTTTACATTGTAGTGTTTTAGAAATCTGTTCTCTTGGCTTACAATGGAAAATAACAATTGAAGTTGCTCTGTTATGCTTAAAAACCTGTATGGGGTTTTATTTGTAGCAGATACGTGTGAAAGCTATGTCTAGGAATTGGATTGGATTTTCAAGGGTTCCATTATTTAGGGTGTCTTCACAATACAAACTAGAGGTCAACATATTCATTAAAGCGGGCCGGGAGTGAGATTTCTGCCATTGCGGTCACCTCCGGGGTTCTTCGCACTGGATAGTACCGGGACCCTGTGCCCGGACTGCCGCCACGAGCCCACCCTATGACCCACAACTCCAAATGAGCCTTGCGACGAGACGCGGACATTCCCCATGCTGCGGTTCCCTCCGGTCCGAATACCCACTCTTTTGAATTTCATTGCCTAAGAGAAAAACATATCTAGCTCTATATTGTTGCTGCAAAAATGAAAAATATGCATTTTCTAGTTCATCATGCAGAGGGGATCGGATCCTATGCCCATGTGTAAAATGCATAAATCAACTATGGAGGATTACAAATGAAGTCTTAGAACATCTGATATGTGATGGTTTTCAATGGAATTATACAAAATGGACTTTCCATGGAGAAGGCTCATCTTCATGTACACTTCCTCGGGATGACATCGTGGAGAGAACTAAAGGTGAAACATATGCTGTTACATGCATCATGTTAAATGAGATGCGAGAAAGTTATATAAATGAAGAAGTTGAAGATGGTATCACAAATGACCATATAGGAGGAGTGAATATAGAGGCAGATAAAGTTGATCGACTGTTGGAAGACTCAATAAGGAGTTGTATCCAGGAAGTGTGAAGTTTACTAAGCTGTCTTTAATTCTTTGACTTTATCATATAATGTCCCTCTGCAATTGGACCGATAAATTGTTCTCAATGTTGTTAGAGGTATTGCGAGAGGCCTTTCCCGAGTCGAATACGGTGCCAAAAAGTTTATACGAAAAAAGAAGATTATCAAGGACTTGGGGCTGAACTACAACAAGATTGATGCGTGCCCAAATGATTGTATATTGTATTGGAAGGAAGAAGAGAATGCAACGGCTTGTAAAGAATGTGGCGAATGTAGATATACACCAGGAGACAAGAAAATCCCAGCCAAAACATTGCGTCATTTCCCTTTGATCCCAAGGTTGCAAAGGTTATACATGTCATCAAAAACCAAGCATGACATGGCACCATGAGAACCATACAGAAGACCAAAGGTTACGACACCCAGCTGACGGAAAAGCTTGGAAGGAGTTTGACAAGCTTTATCCGTCTTTTGGTAATGAACCTCGTAATATCAAACTTGGGTTAGCATCTGACGGATTCAACCTGTTCAAGTCAAAGAGCAGTAAATATAGCACATGGCCAGTTTGGTAATGCCTTACAATTTGCCACCATGGATGTGCATGAAGCCGGAATTCATCATCCTTAGTTTGCTTATTCCTGGACCACGACAGCCTGGGAATGATATAGATATATATTTGCAACCATTGATAGAAGGGTTGAAAGAATTATGGTACACTGGCATTATGACTTACGATGGTTACAGGAAGGAGAAATTTAAGCTACATGCATGTCTGTTGTGGACTATTAATGATTTTCCAGCATACACAACTCTCTCGGGGTAGAGTACCAAAGGTGCTTTAGCTTGTCCATGTTGCGCCCAAGATACTGATTCTCGCCGGCTGAAATATGGAAGGAAGAACGTTTATTTGGGCCATCGTCGGTTCCTTCCACAAGATCACAGATTTCGACGAGATAAAAGAAATTTTGATGGCCATGAGGAACATAGACCTCAGCCTAAGCCATTATCAGGTTTTGACATATTGGAACAGCTGCAAGGTGTTAAATTTCCTTCATTTGGGAAAGGTAAAGTTGACAACAGTGGGAAGAAGAGGCCCCCAAGGCGGTTAAAAGATACACAACTCCCATTTAATTGGAAGAAGAAGAGCATATTCTTTGATTTTCCATATTGGAGATCTAATTTAATCCGTCACAACTTAGATGTAATGCACATTGAGAAAAACGTATGTGATAGTATCATTGGAACATTGTTGGGTATAAAAGACAAGACAAAGGATAATGTGAACTCACGTTTAGATATGAGAGAAATGGATATTCGATTTGATCTTCATCCAAAGTTCATTGACGGGAAAAAGAAATTGTTCATACCTCCAGCATGTTACACAATGTCTAACGCTGACAAAGAATTGTTTTGCACAATTTTACGGGGGGTGAAGGTGCCAGATGGGCTCAGCAATAATATATCAACATATGTTCATCAATGAGAAATATCAGGAATGAAGAGTCATGACTGCCATATTTTGATGCAACAACTTCTTCCAGTTGCAGTGCGTAGTATTTTGCCTAAAAATATTATCATTGTGTTGACAGAATTATGTTCATTTTATCGGGACTTATGTAGCAAAGTTGGTAAGGCAGAGGACTACAAAAGGCTTGGTGAAACTGTTGCCTTAACACTTTGCAAGTTGGAAAGGCTTTTCCCACCTTCATTCTTTAATGTTATGGTGCACTTGAATATTCATCTAGCTCACGAACCTAGCTTGGCTGGTCCAGTACAATACCGATGGATGTACCCAATCGAAAGGTTAGTGTGAAAATTTTACCTTTATTAAATAATACAGTTATGCTACTAATATGTTGAATAAAGATTAATCATATAATTGGTTTAGGTTCCTTAAACGACTTAAGGGCTATATGCACAACCTTAGTCGCTCAGAGGGATCAATTGCAGAAGGATACATTGCGGATGAGTGTTTGACCTTCTGCTCCAGATACTTTGAAGGTGTAGAAACGAGGTCAAATAGACCGATTAGAAATGCGGGGTCAATGGAGAAGGAAGATCCATTATTTATATTATCAACGTGGGTAGTCCAAAGAGGGAAGTGCGAAATGATACGACTAGGCTTTAATGAAAGGGAGCAGGCACATCGATACATATTGAACAACTATGATGGAGTAAACGAATATCGAGAGTAAGTATTGCTTATAAATGATGGTATCACAAAATATTTTTATTTGATCAAATTTTACAAGTAATATGTTTGTCAAATAGTATTAGTACTGAACATTCACATACTTTACAGGGTACACAAAAAACAAATCAGTAAGAAGTTCGGGTAATAAATCTCGCCCACATTTAGTTTCAAAAAAGCATGCTAAGGACTTTCTGACATGGTTTAATGAGCATGTAAGTGTAACACTTACAATCACAATGAGTTTTTTTCTTAAAGATTTTATCTAATTGGAATCATGTAAATTTTGTACCATCAGATTTTGAATTTATGCATGAAAAATGTCGAGGTGCCTCATCATATCAGATGGCTTGCTCGTGGACCTAACGTTAATGCGAGAAGTTATAATGAATACATCATTAATGGTATAAAGTTTCATACCAAGGCACATGAGAATAATAGAAAAACACAGAATTGTGGGGTCCTGGTATCGGCATTGACAGAAAGCTATGCTAGTCGAAAAGACAAAAATCCTGTCAGGGGGAATATTTCATATTATGGTGTTCTAAAAAAAATCATTGAATTGGAATACTCGGAGGATATCAGGGTAATGTTATTTCAATGTGATTGGGCTGACACCACGAAAGGAGTAGATACAGATGACCTCGGATTCGTACTTGTCAATTTTAACCGTTTAATGTACAGTGGTCGAGGACAACTTGACGAGCCATTTGTATTATCGTCACAAGTAGAGCAAGTGTTTTACATTGCAGATCCCTATAAGCCTGATTGGCAAGTTGCCTTAAGGACAAGGAGTAGGGATATTTTTGACATGGGAGGAGAGGATCATGGTGATTCAAGCGAAGCATATACACATGATACATTACAATATTATAGGCAGAATATAGAATGTAGAGAGGGAGATAGTGATGCTAATCTCAATTGGGGAAGAATTGATGTGGAAGGTATTATAATTGACACCCCCATTGAATTGAACAATCCATTGGACAGTTTAGATGACAATACATCGGATTGATTGATCATTAAAATCAAGTAAGTCCCTTATTCTTTTATATTTGCCTAAAAAATTACTGACTTACATACAATGTACTTTTTTAATTTCATTCATTATGGATTAATTGTGGTTGTTTAGATTATGTGCCTTGAGTAGTAAAATTAATATTATTTAATATATGATTTAATTTTATTGAAAACAGGACTGAGTACAATGAGTACTAGTGGGGAAAGTGAAGATATGAGCCCAGATACCTCTTTGGGTGAGTTAATTAGAGTTCTACTCTTTAAAGATGTAAAAAAATGATTGTTTTATGCAATATATTATTTATCTTATGTTTGATTTTTTATAGCACATAGAGGTAGGGGGAAAAGGGGACCAACAATGGCCCATAACATTTCAAGGATGTCAGAAGGAAATAAAATTTCCATCATGTTAAATGAGCTCGACCAACCATGTAATGGTACAAATACTTCGAAATTAGTTACATGGATCGGGACACTTACAAGAAAAAACTACAATTTATCAGTAACTATTCAGAGTTGGCGCGATGTATCTCAACCAGTGAAGGAAAATAGTTGGAAAGAAATAAAGGTATTGTATTTATTTCGCTATAATTAGTTGGGGTATTAATCTAAAATGTTTAGTTATTTTGTGACTAAAAACACCTATTATTTCGTTGTAGGCGAAATTTGACATAGCAGAATCTGGCAAGGATTGGGCCTTGGATAAACTGAAAGACAGATGGAAGGGTTATAAGCACTATTTAAAGATTGAATTTTATGAGAAGTATGATTCAGATGCAGAACGGAGGGCAAACATTGATCTCCAACGTATGTCGAAAGAACAATGGGATGAAATGTTTAAGTTTTGGGGTAAAGAAGAAATTCAGGTAAGTGTAACTAAATCCATACCATGTTTTCTGAATTCAGAAATCTAGGTGTTGATTTAACTGAATCTTTTTAGGCCATTGCTAAAAGGAACAGAAATAATAAGGAGAAACAAAAAATGTGCCATACGACTGGAACTACTTCCTTTCCAGTCATACGCGAGGATATGGTAAAGCCATTGGTTGATAATTCTACTTTTTACATTAAGCATAAGTTTTTATTGCTCCCATTAGAGTTTTGATGCAATTGCTATTGTTTTATTTTCAAGCGTATTGCTGATCCAAATCAATTACCCCCTTCTCGTATTGAGTTGTTCGAAAGAACTCATAAATCAAAGAAAACTGGAGCTCCCATAGACCCTATCTCAGCTAAGAAATTGGTTAGTTCCATAACCATTTTTCATTAGTTTATTTATGTATTCCTTCCCTTTGTTGGCTATTTTAATATAAAATCACATAATATTATTATTGTGATTTACTTGTAGGATGCATTTAAAGATCGTCTTGACAAGGAAAGTGAAGAAAGCCGATTAGATAAAGTTGTTCATGAATCAATCTTCGTAGATGTAATGGGAAGGGATTGTCATGGGTGTGTCTTATAGGGCTTGGAATCACCCCAACAGAAATGTATGGCAGACAGGCAATGCGCCAACAGAAGCAAGCCCAAGAGTTGAGGGAATTGATGGAAGAGAATAAGATGTGGAAAGAAAAGGTGGGTTCAATGGAGGAGAAAATGGGTGAAATACAGTCCCAGATGCTTGCCTTCACCCAATTCATGTAGTCGCAGTCGCACTCACACTCTTCCCAACGATAGGTATAAGCTAACTAAACTCAACTTTAGATGCCTGTAACATCTTTGCATTTTTCTATGGTATTTTATTTTGTTTCTTTTCTTTATTGATGTGGTTTTTATCTAATTCATTCCTTAATTTATTGCTTCATTAGGAGAAGAAGCCAGACTTGGATCAGAGTAATGAGGAAGAAGAATATATTGCGGATACAGGATCAGGGTTTATAGAAAGTTTTTGGAATGTTATTTGGAACAAACTTTATGCATTATATGTAAATGGGTTTTGATTGGATGGGTTTTGTGAATAGTTCAACTTGGATATTGGTTTATTACAAGTATTTTTTTTAAGTATCTTTTCTTTATGCTTCCTGTGAACCTTGATATTATTGTTATGCTATGTTTTACATGGTGGTGACAAGTTCTTGATATTATTGTTATGCTATTGTTATGTGGGGTTTTTGGTTTCAGTATGGAATTGAGGCATTTGGATCCATTCCTCTTGTTGGATGAGTTTGTTGGTAGGTTTTCTTTTCTACTTTGGTTCAGTTATTATTTTATTTATTTTCTTTTGGAATATACAAAATTTCATAAATTTATTCCACTGGTTGGTTCTGCAGTTACTGTTTCTGTTGGATTCCTTGAGCATCCTCATAGAGGTTTGAAAATCTCCTTAATTATTGTCCATATTCCTTTTATTTTGATACCTGGATACATATGTTCTCTATTCTTCACTTCTAGGAGTAGGATGTGAGTTTGGAATTCGCATTGATGGAAAATGCAATACTAGGAGTAGGATGTGAGTAATGAAGAAACTTTATTTTATTAGTACGCCTACAAACACATGGATAGGTATTCTATAAGCTCATTCAAAAGTACACATGTATAGTTTGAGGAATATTATAGAGGTATCATTCAACTTTTAGATCTGACCTTTGACTGTGCAATTTTATTTGTATGTGTGCCCTTCGGAAGGCTACTGCTGTGTGAACAGTTACATAGATCATCTCTCTGTTGCATTCTTTTGTTGTCTGAACAAAATGGTGCAAGTTAACCAGATTTATAATTGAAAAATTGACCAGAAACAAAGACCCTAGGTTGGATGGTTGTAGTCATCTTATCAAGTTTATATCTGTAATAGATTTATTAATTGATATCATACCCATTGAAGGATTGCTTGCATCTCTTTGCCCTTGTGCATAGAGGTATGTCAAGATAGGTCTCATATAACAAGACATCAGTGTCGTAGTATTCCTTTATTTCTGACAGGATGTCATCCTTAACTTCCTCAGGTCTTTCTACACTGGTATTGGGATCCATCAATTAATGGATGATGGAACACTGGGGCCAGAGAAAGAGGTACATGGCTTCCCCGATGGTGCTAAGATCAATTTTGTTAGCTGGTAATCTCCCAAATTTCATGTTACTCAAAATCTCCAACTAGATCTGGTACAATTCCCTAGTTATGTATTAACAACTTTCAAATTCTCAGTTATTCCATCCAAATATTTTGAATAAATTCTGCTTTGTACTTGCTCTCATTCTTTGTTTTATTCTATCCTATGTTGCTTGAGGTTAATCAGTATAAGTGGTTTTGATCTGTTAAACCAATCTTGAGATTGCCCTGGTTTATCAGTTCATCTTAAAAGAATCATCATCAGTATGTATCATTCTTTTGACAGTCAATGATAATATTTTATTGATATTGAAGTGAACATGTACAGTAGATGATGGACAGACAGTATCCCATGTAGGAGCCCCATTGAAGATGAAATTGCTATGATATGCACAGCCTTGGTGGTTTGTGTTGAAACATTGACAACCACCACTTATCCATCCATCTCCCCCCCCCCCCCCCCAAAAAAAAAAAAAAAAAAAAAGGGGGGGGGGGGGAGAGAATTGTCAACCACCCTCCTATTTCTTTCCCGGGTCCACAACACATTGTTAAAGTAACATTTCCCAAAGGATGTGGTTTCTTAGTAATACAGGATGTGTATTGGCAAGAGATAGAAATCTAGGTGACACCAATCATACAGTGATAACTTTTTCCCAATTGTAATCTAGAAGCCTAAAAGACATCGATGAAGTTATGCAAGGTCACATACTCTAAAGTTTCTCTTCCAAGGTATAAGAACTGATGTAAATGTTTAATGTTTAGCAGGACATACTTCTCCACCATTACTGTTCAAATCCCCACAATCAGGAACGTCTTTCCTTGTGGATGAAGTTTGTTGTGATTGAACTGATTGAAGCTTTGGTTGTCCATGTTTACTAGTCTTCATATTTGTCCACCCAAAAAAAAAAAAAATCCCTTTTCTTCAATAATTGTACTTTCCATACAGCGGGGAGGGAGCTCATTGACATGAAACGACCATGGTGAGCTGTGGCTAATAACGAACATGTGTTGATTTATGTTGTGTTCAGTTTGATGTTTATGTATGCCAAAATAAACAGAAATGTCCATATATTTTTTTTTTTCTGCAGCTTATTATCTATTTACGTAATCATTCGACACACTTGGTTTGCTTTGATAGCCTTCCCTGTGCTCATTATGTCTTTTTTTCCTGCTTCAACAAGGTCAAGTGATGGTCGGCATTTATCCTTCAGCATTCGAGTTGATGAGGTGATTGATTCAAGCCCTTAAATTGGCATGAGTATATTTGCAATGGTTAAACATGTCTTTTAATAAATTTATTAATCAGCCTACCATGAAGACCATTTTTATCTATTTTTATAGCTATAAATTCTGAAAATATTTAGTTACCTTTGGTCATCAAAATATGTATGGAAATCTAATAGTCATCTTTCAACCTCACTGGCATGCAAAGAGTGGCTTAACAGTCTGTGTAATAGACATTTATGGGTAGGAACCATCATTTGTTGGAAATAACAAGGAACCCATTTGAATGATTGATCCGATGTGTTGGTTGCCTTATTTTATTGTATTTCCTGATGTGTTGGTTGCCCTATTTTTCCTGTTTTGAACAAAAAAAAAAAAAAAAAAAAAAAAAAAAAAAAAAAAAAAAAAAAAAAAACAAAAAGAACATGTGATAGGTTGAATGTTTCTAAACTAGTGATCATTTGATTGAGTCTAATGTTCAAAATATCCTTTTGTATCCATATGCCACTGGTAAATTGTTATTATGATCTACATACACATGGCAGCTAACTGTGATAAGTCGTGTACTGTTTTCAGATTAACTGTATGTATATGTCTGGACAATTTTTTCAGACCCAAAGAAGAGGGGGCAGTCTGATCCTTTGGTCAAACCTTGGAGTGAGAACGAGTCTTAAACCAGGTGAAATCTATGAACTGTTGGCTGGTGGTTAGCCAACTTGGTAAACCATGTTGGTGGAAATGCTAGGTGCCCTGTATATGTGTATGCACCCAGAGGTCTAAGGTAGAGATACAATATTAATGCTGTTTTTATATAATAACCGTTGGATGGCTGCCCTTCCACTTGGCGGCCATCCAACAGTCACTGCCCAACCTCCAATACATACATGTATTGGAGACGATTCGGACACCCTTTTTCTACAAGTTATTCTGACAATGCTACTTTTATGTCATGATCATTTGAATTAGGTAGAAGTATGAAAATAAACCAACTCTATGCAATTGCTGTTTTCTTGATTGCTCATAATGAGAAACAATTCCAAGAAAATTTAGATGACATATATGCATATAGAGATTCAAGCAGAGGTAACAAAAGCATTAGCATTAAGCATTTAACACTACACATTTATTTCATAATTGGTCTCAGTATTCTTGCCATGGTAAGGTACACCTGTAAATATATATGAAGTTGGTAGACGATTTTGTTGTTCTCTGATTCGCACTTGTGTTGGTTTGGCGACTATATATCCACCATATTTTGGGGATTGAATTGTATTTTCTACTGTTCACTTGTAGTGCCTCTTGTTTATTTAATTCAATTTTAGTTTGCAGAGACCATTTAGGATACACCCAACAACGCCAAAGGATAAAATGAGTAAATTCAGAGACTCCAATGGTGAAATGATCAACAATTAAACAATTCAGGGAGCCGGATAGACGCCAACTCAGGTTGCCATATAAACACTGGGCAACAAAGAAGAAAGATAACAAGAAACAACAATGAATTTTTGAAATGTACATTTAAATGTTTATATAATTTTGACATTGTATTATACTTTTTTAAAGTTAAATGAAAAGCAATGATTTTTTATACATCAATATGTAATGATAATTAATTTTTCATATGAATAAATGTATTGGTGTAATTACAGGTTTAAAAATATTATTTATAACAAAAATTTAATTAAAATTTTTGGCGACGGTCGTTATTTCTGTCGCTAATAACATTTAGTACAATTTCCATTCCGTTTTAATGCCCTTACAGATATTTTTAGTGACAGTCTTACAACGGTGGCTAATACTATTAGACGAAGGCAACATTATTTCCGTCATTAAAACCACATATTAGGCTACAGTATATTTTTGTAGCTAAAGATTGACATTTGGCTACGGTAATACATAAACCGTAGCTAAAAGGTATATATTAGGCGACTGCAATCTATATACCGTTGCTAAAAATTTTCCCAGATGCCGCAAATTTGCCATGGCTAAATGTTAGCCACGGCATTTATAGCCACAGCATAGAGACGGTTATTGTTGCCGTCACTGTTTCTTTTAGCTATGGAAATACATCTTTAGCCACGGTAATATACCATCGCTAAAAATAAGAATTGTTGTAGTGGGATGGTAGAGGAGAGCTCTCGTTTCATAGGAAATGGACGGTTACCTAGGTTTATGTTATCCATTACAATTAATAACCCTTATCTATGAATGCGACGATTCCCTTCTTCATTCTCCTTCCTTGAAACCCTGCTCCACGCTCCATGGAGCTAGTATACAAAGAAAGGGAGGAGGGACTTGTAGGGCTGGGTCCTTTTTTTTTAGGTTTTTCCTTACTCAATTCTATAGACTGTCTGCAAACCCACTTCTATTCCATTTCCTTTCTTTTTTTCTTTTTTTTTTTTTAGGTTTTTCCTTACTTTGAGCAGATTTAGGGATTCTGTGGTTTTCCCTTACTTTGAGTAGATTTAGGGATTCCGTTTTCTTATATAATTTTCTTCACCAATTTCTTCTTCGTTGTTGACATCGATTTTTTTTTTCTGGTTTTCTCCAATTTCTTTATTTCTAATCTGCTACACAGAAGAATAGCCGCAGGCCTTCTCCGCAACTGAAAGAGAAAGAGAGAGAAAAAGAGGACGGCAGAGAAACCCTTGTTGATAAAGACGGAGGGAGAAAATTAAAAGAAATATAAAGGATTGAATCAAATTTCAAAAACATAAGAGATATTATTATGAAATCATAGGAAACACAAATGATGGAATCAGATTTAGGAACATGACGGAATTATATATAGAAGCAACAAGTTAAATCGACCCTAAGGGGATAGTTCAGTTGGCAAAAGACCAACACCTCAAAATGAAGAGGTCATGAGTTCAATTCTCTTGGGGCTCTACTTACCCTAAAAAAAGGAAGGTTAAATCGGATCTTCTACCCGAAAAAAAGAAAAAACGAAAAAAGTTAATTCGGATCACAGAAGCATAAGAGAGATTATTATGAAATTATAGGAAACATAAGAAAGAACAAAAAGTTGCCGTCGTCCTCTTCTCTTTTTACTCTTTCAGTTGCAGAGAAAACCTAGGGTTATTGATGATATCCATCCAATTTACGATGGATTTTTTTGGATTAACGATTTGGGGGGGTCAATACAAGGTCAAACTAGTCATTCTATTTAATTTAAAAATTTTTCAATTTATAATATGAAGGGTAAAATTGTATATTAACAATTTAAGTGATTTCCATCAGTTAAGTGAGGGCAGTTGATGTTTTTCTGAACTTGTGAGTGATAGATGATGTTGGCAATCTTTACTGGGGTGTATATGAAAATTTTCCTTTATACAATCATGTTATGTTATATCTATGGAAGTTCTTTTTTTTAGGTTTGAAAATTTTTACTTGGTTTTCTCTATTTAATTTCCTTTAACAACCAAAATGAGTCTAGGTGTATAACCAAAATTGAATCCAAGAAGTTAACTTGGGTTATTTTTAGATTTTCTGTGATACTATTGCTAACTATATGAAAGATGGGTTGATGTGAAACTACCAACCACCAATTCTTCAGGTATCATATTTTCATCCGCATTGTTAACCATTGTTCCTGAAGGCTCAATTTGGTTGCAAAGGTAATAAAAAAGAAATGAAATGAAAATTATAAATTTTAAGAAAAACCTTTTACAACTATTACATGATTCTATAAATTACTTAAATTTCTTACTATATTTAGTACTCATAATTATTAGATGTAAAATTTTTTTTTTTTTCAAACGTAAAAGATTTGGATGAATTTTGGTTCTTTGAATGAGTGAGTAATTTTCCAAATTATTGTTTGAAGATAAGATTCAAAGGACCACCACTTCTGCAAACAGACAATGGAAGACTCACTCTTTGTATACACACCACAACTGCTATCGAATCACACTTCACCCACAGCTTCTGTATGCCTAGCTCTTTCGCTCTATGAAGACCATGGAAAAGGACCAGAAACTCAGCCCTATAATTGGAAGTCATCCCAACAAAATTGTTAAACTATTCCATCACCTGTCCTTCATGGTCCCTGAAAATACCAGTGAACTCCCATCAATGTTACGTTCTCCAGAGTTTTCCGAGCCGGTGGTCTTCTCAAACAAAGGCCAAACCGCCGAGAGAGGAGCAGCTCCGTAACTAAACTCACCAAGCTTGCCATTTTGGTAGAGCCTTCTACAATGTCCCTACTACAGAAACGAAGGATATGCTCTACATTATTCTTCTTCCCCTCATACCGACACAAGTTTCGTTCCTCTCTCTCTCTCTCTAAACATCTTCACCCTATGAATTCTTGCATAGAACAATCCAATCAGAATCCAATGTTTCAGGATTCAACTGCATGTGGTTTCGTATTCCGAATCATTGGTTGGTGTGTGTGTGTGGGGGGGGGTAGTCAGTCGTTACCTTCCAAATTGGAAAAACGTCCTTTTTGCACAGAATTATATACAAATTGAGAATTTGAGCACCTGGCAAGATACTTGATACAGAGATCCACCCCCCCCCAAACAAAAAAAAATAAAAACAATTTACCTCCCGTAAGAATTATATACAGACAACTCCAGAGATACCAACTAATTAGCTACCCATAAATTAGTTCTCTCCTAAAAGGCATCTGAGATTATGAAGCCCCACTGCGGATATACTCCTTCTCAGTGCACCCTTTTGCACCACACAAGGGGGAGGTGGATCTGACTGGAAGCACACTATCACGATTGTGAGATTATCTGTCGCCCCTCGCTTTATTGCCTCTTCCACCATTTCCTTACAGCACAGTTTAACATCATTGTGCTCCTGTAGTTTCCTCCTAGCAAAGTCAATGGCATTTTGGTTTAAAAATACATCCCATAATCCATCACTGCCGATGATCAAGAACTCATCGTCTTTAGTTAATGTAATTAGTTTCAATTCTGGTTCAGCACTCAATGGTCCACCTCTCTCACTAATTTCCTTCATCCCTTCAAGGTGCCAATCCCCAAGAGCCCGGGTTACACCCAGCTGTCCATTCAAATAGCCATCATCAATGAACCCACCCAAGGATTCAATGCGCTTCTTTTCCTTTATAGAGCAGGGTCTATGATCCCTTGACATTTCTACGGCAACTCCAAGTCGGGACAACACGGCCCGACAATCCCCAGCATTTGCCACAAGCAGAGATCTGTCCAAACAACATCAGAAGGATCAGCAGATTGAAACTACATAGTGCATGCCCTCTTTCTCAGTTGTTATTTTGGGTTTTCTATTTATATATTTCATTATAACGTATATGGAGAAAAGGTCCCAACACAGATATAAAATGGATCTCCCCAATGGGCACACCTAGTTTTTCCATGTGGAAGAGTGATGTGGAAAATTTGATTGTTGGATATCTAGAAAATGGTCTGAAAATGACATGTAGCAAATTTCAGCCTCAAATTCCACCGTTTACCCTCCCATCTAATTTTGTTTCCTCTCATGTATGCCCATGCACTTTCCCCTCCCCCCCCGAAAAAAAAAAAAAAAAAAAAAAAAAAAAAACCCCAAAATAAATAAATAAACAAAAAACTATAGTCAGTACACAGTCTTGGTAGTCCCAGATTTTTTGATTCTTTGCTTGCCACTTGACAAACTTAAATTGGTTTGAAATTTGACATATAAGAAGGGGACCTTGTTATCTCTCTATCCACAAAATTTAACCCCATATCTCTTAATGAGATTCTTTCCTTGATGTCTGCAAAGAACTAGATCATATTTTTTTGAATATAATTTGAAGTGAAATACCCAATCAGCATGAAGAATGGAGTACTGACCTCCCAAATATCATTGCAGTCAGAGCAGTTGTGCCAGAAGACAAGGCAGACTGCAGGGAGCATTTTCTTGCAAATTCGGCATCTGTCTCCATAAATGACCTTATGACCACTTTTTCAAGTTCCAAAGGAAAATCAGCATCCTCCACAATGACCCTTGGCAAATTGTCACAGACAAAATGGGCAGCACCCTTTCCTCCATGTCCATCGAATACCTGTAAGAGTTCAGGAAAAAAAAATCCATTTTAAGATGTTTTACACTCCATAGTATATTTTGCATGGGATGTTTAATATTACAATGTTTATTCACTCTTTTGATCAAATTCAATGGGATCAATTTCTATAATGATATAACGGATGATGGAGCCAAACTTCTTCAGCTTGAATAGAATCGTAATTGATTTGGATCCCAATCCTGTGTCTAAAGGATCTTCTTGATTCTAGTTCTTTCTACCATCAGCTGAGCTGTACGGGAAGGAAGAAACAGCCATTATTTTAAGATCTTAATAAATCCAGCTTTCACTCATATGATTCATTGGGGTTCTATTTGCATGAAGAATTTCCATCTATCTGGAATTTGATAATTTTGGAGTCCAACAGCTAATTTCAGGAAATTTGCTCCACACCATTGTTTACCCAATGAATTTTCTTGTAGTTAGTTGTTTTTAACTCAAAAAAGAAGATTGCAAGCTGCTCGATCCCTTTCTAATTCCCTTCTTCTTTCAACAAATTAGTTTTAGAAGAAAAATTACTGTTTTAAAAAGTAAAAAGAAGACATAAAATTTTGGGTTTGGTTTAGTTGTGGATAATGACTAAATGGCAGTGGACATCTATATTTAGTAGGTGGACACCGACTGAGATAACCTTAGTAAGACTTGGGAAGTAATCAACAATATCCATAAGAGAGATCAATTTATTTACTCATAGACCAACTAATAGAGAGACTAGTGTCATCTTCTGTTAGATATTACTCCGGTTAAGAGGAATAAATTTCTTTTTTAGTGTGTTCTTTTAACTGTATAGAACTTTGGTTGTTCATCACAACGTAGGAAATTTTCCAGGAAATATCCAAAAAGTAAGCATTAGTATTTCCAAAATTTTCCTGAACTATTTTGTCTACTAGTTTCTGTGCAAAATCATTGATAAAAATCCAATTACAGAGATTAGAAGTACTTACACCAAAGAAGGAAATAGCCTCTCTGTCAAGGACATCATAACCAAATTTCTTAGCCAGGTCAACAATGCAGACATGGGTATCCTCCATGTACGGGCGGCCTCCAATATGAGCCCATTCTCCTGAACGAATAGCTGGAACAAAGTTCCCTAAATTGTTCTGCTTTCTGTCTACAACCACTGTGTCCTCACAAATGCTTTCCAGCTGCAAGCACCCAAAATGAGATGAAATTAGAATGACAAAAAGGAGTAGATAGAGAAAGAAAACCAATGGCAAAAATTTTAACTGATACTGAATAAGATGTTTTCAGATAAATCATACTGGGAAGATTGTCCCTACACCGTGCTATATGCACCTTCACATTCAAAATTATCTTTATCTCCACTAAAAAGGTAAATATCCTTGTAATAGATTTTCAGATAATTTACTAAACGTCAACAAAACAATCAATTGTCAGACCTGTGATTTCACTAAAGAACTTCAATATGATAGTACTGGAAACTTTAGTAATAGAAAGAGAGAATAAGGACAAGCAGGGGAGAGGAAGATAAAGTTTGAAATAGATATACACCAAAGGAAAGGAAAGAAAAGACATCAAAACATCTACATTCATATGATTAAGCTTGATTACAACAGCCATCAAAGGGGGCATGAAGAACAAGCAGAAATTACTGCTATATAAAATTATAAGGAAGGAAAACATTGGAAATAAGAATAATCACCACAGATGAGTAGATATTCATTCAGATTAGCTACATACATTTTTTTATTCACTTAATTACTCATTAAACGTGCTAAAATATAGAAACAAAAAGAAAACCTCATCGGAAGAAAAGGGGAAAAAGAAGGAGACGAGGACCTGTAAAACGAATGGCTGATAAAAGAGTAGAAAAAGAGCCACTAAGATATATCCTCAATGAAAACTAAAAGGGTGGAAAAACTGAAGGGCCAAAGAGTACCATTCTGAAAGTAAGTTCAAAATAATTGGAAGGGGAACCGAAACTAGAGTAAAAAGACATGAAGAACTCAATTTCAGTGCAATGCAAAGCCAGAAACTTGGAACTGATGATTTCATAAGCACTGACAACAACGCAGGACAAAAGCCATTACTAGAATTCCAAATAAAGAGAACCTTCCCCCTTCCCCCACCTCCAAAAAAGATAAGAGCCATGAAATAGGGCAGGACAAAACAGACTGAAGCCCAGAAGCGAAACCTATTACGAACAAATCCCTAACCTGCTCAATGGGATAATCAACATTCCACCAAAAAAAAGAGCCATGAAATAGGGCGAAACAATACAGAATGAAGCTCACAAGTGAAACCCATTAGGATCATTAACTACCCTGCAAAATGGGTTAATCAACATTTTTCTTTCTTTTGCTATGTGAGACCAAATGGAAATTGGGGGAAAAAAAAGGTACAGAAGAAAATTGAAACACTTACAGGAGATGAATTGAAGATGGGAGAATCATTTCCTGAAGATAACTGATCAGTAGTGCTCCTCGGTGAAGGCGAACCATGTTTCCAACTCTCAACGTGATCCTCCTCGGTGAAAGAGAACCCCTGCCACGGCTTTTCTTGCTTTTCCATACTTTTCCCTGCTAATTCGTCTGTGTCCTGCACACACATGCTTTGGAGTCTCTCTCTCTCTCGTTCTCGGATTTTGGAAAATTCCAGACAGAAATGAACTGGGACGGAAGGAACGAAGAAACAAAGGAAAGGAGGGAGAGAGGAGGGATATTTTCTGAGAAGATTCCGAGAATATCTAGCGATCCGTCTAATGGGATAGTATTTTTAAACTGAGAAGAAAGGAGAAGAAAGAAGATGCCAAGCCCAGATTTTTTTTTATGAAAAGCGTGGCCTCAATCCGTTGAAAGTGTTTCCACATGTGATATTTTCGAAATGTCGGTATTACAGATATACAGCTATAAAATGTCCCCCCCTCTATCATTTACTTTTCTATAATTACCTCCCTGGCCTCAACTTTTGTTCTTTGCACTTTCCCCCCTGGCCTCAACTTTTATTCTCTACACTTTACTCCAATGGCCTGAAGCTTGAAACCTGAAATTATAACTTCAACACTCTCTTTAATTATAACTATTGATGGGAATTTTCCCCCAGCTCTATTTATTTCATTGTAAATTTTTTTTGTTCAAATCATAGAATTCATTAAATTTTTTCTCAATGTATTCTATTTTTTTTATATATATCTTAAAATAAATAATGAAAAATTCTGTTTTACAAAAAGATAATTACACGTGCTACCCCTTAGACTATGGATTAATTACACCTACATCCACTAGTCTCTGAAAATTACACATATCATCCTTAATTTCTGAAACGTGTAGCAAAAAAATCCATTCAGCTAATGGTGTTAAGTCTAAATTTTAATAGACAACTTTGCCCTCTTCTTGTTCCCCGTTCTTTTTCTTCACAATAGGTTAAAAAAAAAAGAGAGAACAGTTCTTTATACGATTCTATTTTTTTTTTTTTACCTATTGTGAAGAAGAAGAATGGATAACGTTTCTGAAATTAAGGGTGGTATTTATAATTTTCAAAAACTAGTGGATGGTAGATGTAATAAATCCATAGTCCAGGGACAGTACATGTAATTTTCTTTTACAAAAAAAAATATTTTCAATTTTTTTTCCTTAGGTTCTATCTTTTATGATGTACAATTTTACGTGTAACATTTTCCATGTTTAAAAAATTTCTACTTTTGTTTGTGTTAGGTGAATTTCCCACATCACCAATAGGATGGCAATAGCGGGAAAACTATAATCCATATCAGCACCCTTAAGTAGGCTTGAGGGACATTTTCATCTATCAAAAGACAAGGATAGAGGCGTCTTTACATCAGTCTCAAAGGATATTTCCATTTATTCCCACCATAAGCAAGGGTAAAAGCGACCTTATGCAAGATCACCATTCACTATAAATATTCATGAATCCCAAGATTTCAGGTACGTAGTGTTGGAACCTTGATCAAGTTAAGGTTGTCATTGTTGGCAACTGGTAGACATGATGTGAGAGAACCATTAAAGAAAGTTGATAAGAAAGTCCAAGAAAGAAGAGAGAGAAAGAGGAGAGAGAGTGGGGACCAGGTGGGTCCTACTTTGGGTGGCCGAGCCAGCACAACACCAGTCGAGTGCACAAGAGGCAGCCGAGTGCACATGAGGCAGCCGAGTGCACAACACTACCCGAGTGCACAGGAGGCAGCCGAGTGCACAACACCAGCCGAGTGCACAGGAGGCAACCGAGTGCACAGGAGACAGCCGAGTGCACAACACCAGCCGAGTGCACAGGAGCAGACGAGTGCACAGCACCAGCCGAGCGCACAGCAGGCAGCCGAGTGCAAAGCAACAGCCGCACGCACCGCACCAGCAGAGTGCACAGTAGACAGCCGCGCGTATCATTTGTTCGCTGAAATGCCATAATGAGGTAGTGGGATCTGACCGATCTGACAGTCCAGAGGAGTACCCGCCGTTTTTAGACCGATCCAACGGTCTGATTCAATTGATTCTTTCTCCGCCAATCAAAACTCGACAACGGTGTATGGTGGGTCAGACGAGGGCGCGCTACGGTGCTTCGCGTCGCATGGAATCAGCCCAGAAGATTCTATTTGGAATAATCTGATCAGCCGAACTTCAAATGGCCATATCTTGGCCGTCCGACCTCCGATTGAGGTGATTCAAAAGCCCACGAGCTTCTCTCTCCGACTAGAACCTGTTAGAATGAAGAAACCTGGTTTTTGAAGATCTGAGCTGCGGGTTTTGGGGAAAAGTATGATTTGGGGCTTTCTTTGAAGAAGAAATCATTCTCCACCTTCTTCTATCTGATACACATGAGTATTTGAGCAGTTTGGAGTGAAGTGTGAGTGTGAATGATAGCTTGATGTGAATGATGGTGTGCGAGATGCATTGGAAGAATGCCGGAGTTCCATTCTACTGACGAAGCATATCTATCACTACTGGAGAGCTTGGAACATCTATTTTGTGAGTACCAACCTTTCTGTGTTCACGCTGGGAAGGTAATCACGCACGCAAACCTTGCATTGTGAGATTCATTATGTTGGGAAGGGTTTGTATACATTACATATCAATTTCATTGTAACCTGTTAAGTTGGGGCTTGACAGGATTGAGGGTAGTTGCCCAGAATTTCAAGTTGCAGCTTGGATTACATTGGTGGTAGCACCAAGTTGTTGTAGCAGCAGAAAAACTATTGAAGTAGTGTATTGGGTATAATACCAAACCCTAGATAGGTTATTTCCCTGTGGAGTAGCCATCACAGTGTGTGATAGGTGAACCACGTTATATGGTGTGCCTTGTGGTTGTGAATATTGTGTTGTATATGTGAAGTGCGTGGGTTACAGGTCTGGGTGTACACACTAGGTAGGCCAAGCCTCTGGTATGGATACCTGTAGGTGTGTGGCATGGTGTGTTACACGAAATGTGTTAATGAACAGATGTGTGAACTAGTCAGCTCAAGGCAGCACAGCTAAGACAGACAGCTCAAGGCAGCAGTGTTCAATCAGTAGGGACAGACCTCACATAGTTGGGAAGAATTTTAGTGGGTACTGATTCACCCCCCTCTCAGTGTCAACCTGGGAATCACACGTAGCATTTAATACTCATTCTCCTAGAGATTCGAGCTCTGACACCTCGGACCAAGATTCCCTTACTTACCCACAAGTATTTAAGTGGGCTCAGTATTGTTCACAGATTCCTGACTTTGGCATTGGAGTAGACCCAGGGCCATAGGCCTGCCTCCCCTTTGCCTCGTGCTTTACCTTGCAAGTCCAATCAGTATAGTGGGCAGCAATTATGGATTCTGGACCAAACAGTTTGGTACCCACCATGGGGCCGATTGAGAGATTCAAAGTTTGAAGACAAAAGTCAAAGAAAATCCGTAGGATATGAGTCCTCGTAGAATAAGAAGCCACACAATCAACCTAAATCCTCCTGCGTTTGAAGGGATGGTTGTACACCTTCAAGAAGCAAGCAGCAAACCCTCGGCATACTAGGGAGAAAGGAAAAAGAGCAGCAGACCAAACACTGACTTTAGAGGCCTACGTTACTTATGAGTAGTTCGTCGCAATGGCGCAGCAACTGGAAACTTTAACTAGACCCATCCAAGGATTCCAAGCCTCGGTTGAGGGAGCCACTTCTCGACCTCTAGTAGGGGTCATACCTCCATTCAATCCCAATGAGCAGGCTAACCTTCCAGGGCCCCCTCACATCAACCCACCAAGGTAACAAAGAAACAGGGGTCGTGAGGGTGTGGCAAAGAGGCAGCCGCTTCGCCAGAAGGGAGCGGTACTAGTTCAACCTCCCTGATGGCAGGATTCTTGTCAGAGAAAGGCTGGGGCCACTGTCAAGAGTCGAGGTTGGATCGAACCAAGAGATCTTGGAAGAACCCTTGGTACCCAAGCGCGTACCGCTACCAGAGGTCGATGTCAACACAAATGACAAGGAAAAGGCACCCATGGACCCAGAGGCAGTAGCAAGGATAGAAGACCAGCTGCTACTCCTGTAGCAGAAGGTGGAGACCATAGAGAAAGCTGGGGTAACGTTGGACGAAGAGCGAGATTATTCAATATATAATCCCCTCATAGACATCCTCATGAGAGTTCCCCTACCAAAGCATTTTAGTATGCCTCCAGTAGACTCCCATGATAGATCAACCGACCACGTAGAAAACTTGAACAATTTTGTAGGCGCTATGGTTCTATGTTCAAATCCGAAAACCATCATGTGCAGGGCATTTTCTTTTACTCTGAAAGACGCAACAAGGATGTGGTTCAACAATTTGCCCCCCTAGGTCAATTGATTCCTTCAAAACTATGAGCAAGTCATTCTGAATGCATTTCCAAGGGAGCCGAATACAGCAGAAAACCATGGCGTACCTTATGAATATGAAGCAAAGGCCGGGTGAGTCTCTTCACGCATTCCTTGCTGGGTTTAACCTAGAAGTACTCCAAGTAAAGGACATTGAAGACCCAGTCCATTATGCCACTTTAAGAGCACCGGTCACTGATGAGGACCTCCAATTCTCCATTGCAAAGAGGGAGTTGGCCGACCTGCAGGAATTATTGGCCCAATGCAAGAAGTATGCCACTGCAAATGAAATGTACAAAGCTAACAAGGGCGTAGCAAGTGCTCCAAGTAAGAGGGCAGAAGAAAGAAGAGAACAAGGGCGTCCAAGAGAGTCAAATAGATCGAGAAGGGAAGAAGCCAGGGCTCGAAGACTCCTGAGAATGTTCAATGATTACACTCTTTTGAATAAATCCCTCGGGGACATATATACGCTCATTGCTAATGATGGGTATCTCCAAAGACCTCTAAAAATCATCACCAAGGTTAAGAGGAGAAACCCAAACAAGTACTGTCGATACCACCACGACATTGGTCATACCACAGATAAATGCTAGAATCTGTAGACCGAAATTGAGGACTTCATCAGGAGGGAATACTATGGTCAGTATGTTGACCATGGCACACCCAGAATACCAACCGCTTGGCAAGAAGAGTAAAGAATGCCACCTCCACCACCGCGGGAAAGGACTCCTACAAGGGAACCCAGAAGAGAAGACAAAAGAGCTCCTCTAAGGGAGGAAGGATGGAGGGCCGATGAACGAGGGCATCAAGATCCGGGCCATGAGCATGGGCCGTGACTGGAAGATGAGCTACGAGAAAGAGGCCCCACTCCAGCTCAAATGGATGTAGGGGTCATCCGCACTCAATTCGTTTTCCAACTGCACCCTGCCCTACCGCAAGTGCATGAAAGGGGAAGGACCCTCAATTCATTGGAAACCAGAGGCAGGTCGCTATTGAAGACTGACCCTTGTATTGCTTGAAACGCCAAGACCAGACAAAGCCTCCTTTCCCCCACTTGATCTTAGATCCTCCCAAACAACTTATCGACTGCCCCCTTTGACCTTGTAAATGCCATAGGGGTCATGGAGCCAAGATATGTCCCACTTATAAGGGCTCAAGCGTCGGTGACACAAGACTTCAGTCTGGCACAAAGGAGGATTGTTGGAAATGACAGACCCTATGTGACCGACCCAATAACCTCGTCCTAGTAGAAAACTTAAGAGTACGATCCTTCTAAGGAAGGAAGAAAAGCAATGACCATTATGGGAGGGCCCTTCATGGGAAACACATCCTCCAAGGCAAGGAAAGCTTATGCAAGAAGTGTTAAATCAATAGAATGGCTGGGAAAAAGAGCACGAACAGGAGATTTTCTAACTTTCAGTGGTGAAGATTTATGTGGGTTGGAACTACCCCATGAGGATGCCATTGTCATTACCCTGAGGATAGAGGATAGTGATGTACACAAAATAATGGTGGACACCGGTAACTCCGCGGACATCACTATTGACAAGCCTTCCAACACATGGAAATAGCTTTGGAACGTCTTTTACCAATAAACTACCCTCTCATAAGTTTCTCAAGTGATCTGGTCATAGTCAAAGGTTCAATAAGACTACCAGTCAGAGCTGGCAAATATCATAGGGAGTCTAGGGTCATAATGAATATCTTGGTGGTCGATGTGTCTTCTTCGCATAATGCACTACTAGGCAAGCCTGGTATAGTTGCTCTTCGATTAGTCCCCTCTACATGCCACCTCGTCATCAAGTTTTCCACTCCAAGAGGAGTTAGAGAGTTCCATATCGACCAACTAGTATCATGGAGATGTTATTCGGCTAAATTCACTATTTCAAAACCTGCTCAGGCCATGCCAATTCCCTTCGAGGATATGTGGGATGATCCTAAGCAACAAAGGGAAACCTTAGCAGAGGACCTTGTCAGCATTCCCTTGAGTGAAGCGGACCCAGAGAAAATAGTCCAGATAGGTTCTACGCTAGAGGAGCCTCAGAGGACAGAATTGATACGATTCTTGAGTAACAATGCGGATGTCTTTGCTTGGTCGGTAACAGATATGCCTGGCATTCTACGAGAAGTAGTAGAGCTGTGAAAACCTATATGCAAATTTTGGGGATGAAATTTCTTTTAAGGGTGGGAGAGTTATAAAACCCGCACTCCATGAACCCGATCTAAATCTTTAATTCATGTCGTAACAGGTCTTTCAATCATTACCGGACCAGACGGGACGAGCGGATGACAACCAGGTATGAAAACGGACCTAAAAGTATGATATTTTTCATACCGGTCTATGGTACCGGTCGATGGTACCGGTCGACCAGTATGTCTGCGTAGGCAGACTGGTTAGATCCGGAAACGGATTTCTACGGGTTCCACTTTCCAAATCTCGAGCCTAAGGACTTTCCTAACGTAAGGAAACTTCCTAAACTCTATCCTAGTCTATTTAAGGACCCTTAAAGCTCCTTAGAACTCTTTGATTGATCCTCACAAACCCTAGAGAGGAGAAAGAGATCGAAGAAGGAGAAAGTGCTAAGGAAGGAGGGAGAGGAGCCGCCGTTGGCCTTTGGACGAAGAACACCATAGTTGCGAACCAATGGTAAGTGCATGAACTTCTCTTTAAGTTAAGCATTATAGATAATTAATCATGAATTGATCAATACCATGCAAGGTGAGGTATTGATCTAAAACCCTTAAATTTGCTGTCAAACCCTAATATAGTCGGTGAACCCTATATTCGCATTCTAGGCTAAGGATCATCGAAACTAGGACTTAATTAGAACATGAAACAACTCTAACTCATTGTTCAGGCCTAGAATGCATAGGAGAAACCCTAGAACCAATAGGGGGTGACCAACGGAAGGCGAACACCGAGTTGATGGTCTTCCAGAGGCATACCGGTCGCACCATATGCAATCGGTACTACGACCGGTACCTCTCAGAGACTGGTCAGTGGGGGACCGGTCAACCATACCGGTCACACCTTTCCCCACAGTGCCTCGATAAGTACTTGTGATCGGTACTTGAGACCGATAAGCACTATGAGGGTGTTTTCAATACCAGTTGGTTTTCTGATCAACGTAAACCCTAAAAAACTAATTCTAATTCAATCCTAACATCATGTAGGACTTTGTGATAGCGACTTTGGATTTTGTGACACAGAGCAAGCTAGCAATCAAACGTCAGATAAGGGAATCAGACCTAAACCCTAATAACTTAATAACAGTAAAACGTTGTTAATAATTATGATTCTGTGGAATGGTGTTTGTGCATACTCACATGTCATCTTTACTTTCAGTTATTATATTGTTCATGCATACTCGCTATGCTAGGGTGTGACTATTAGGCATGTGATTGTTTTCGTTGGTGTGTGGAGTGAGAAGGGCCTGGGATTGGGATCATTCCTCACACTAGCACCTTTTCGTATCGCTTCTGTCTTAGCATGCTTGGTGCGGGTAGGATATCAGGGGGAGAAAGTGCCACTGTGTTCTCTGGCTTGGCCACTAGACTCTTGCTCTATCTCTATGTTGTAGGGAGCTGTGCTGGGATAGGGCCTACTGTGATGACATATAGGATTGGTTAATTGCGAGCCCAGTTTGAAAGCCCTCGCCAATAGAGGCTTACGTGTTGGTATGGGTAGGGCATCAGGGGAAGTGTTGGCGATGTTTGATCCAGACACTTTAGCTCTATCTCTATTCCATGGTGGGTGCATGTGGAACGACAGTGGTGTTTGATCCATTGGATGGATTCACACACTCGTGTATAAAGGTGCGGTGGCTGCCAATCCTTTCTATAGCACATTGCAAACTTAAAACCAGACCATAACGTGAATGTTACTCATGCATGATGTGTATTGCATTGTCTGATTTTCTTACTAAGCTAAGTTGTGAGCTCACCCTTGTGTACACACTATTTTTAGATGTTGATGCAGGTTACACTGTAGAGGACTACATGGATGCTCCAGTATATGGAGGTGCTGCTGCCTTGGAAGTGCAAGCAGGGGAGGACGAGCATGACGCTTTATGCGAGTGCCCTTTCTACGTGTACCTCTAGGATATTTGATTTATTTATTTTATTTATTTTCAGTTGGATTTATAATTGGGATGTAAGGATAATTATTTATGTTTTGGTATTTTGAATAATTGGATAATTTATTTATCAATAGAAGTACTCACTTCATTTAATTTAAGACTTCCGTTGTATTTAGTTATATTCTGATTATGGTTATATGCAATAGTTTGTATGAGTGGGCACGATCTTATTGAGATCCTAGTGTGAACCGTTGGTTCAGTGACGGTTCACTCACAGTTCTGGTTTAGTGAGAATTGGGGTGTGACAAGAGCATTGCTTAAGTATTGATCCCTAATATCGCCCCGTTATCAAAATAAAAGGTCCTTCGATCCAGCATGGCAACTCATCATAGACGAAGAAGTGAAAAAGCTATTACAAGCAAAGTTCATCAGGGAAGTAAGCTATCCAGAGTGGATATCAAACGTTGTCATGGTCCCTAAAAAAAAGGACAAATGGCGAATATGCATTAACTTTTTTTATCTGAACAAGGCATGTCCCAAAGATAGTTTTCCTCTACCTCGCATTGATCAACTTATTGATGCCACAACCAACACCTATTCTGGCTACAATCAGATCAGGATGCATACGGTCAATGTTGAGAAGACCACGTTACCGCGTTCGTCACTAACTGTGGATTGTTTTGTTATGATGTTATGTCGTCCGGTCTCAAAAATGCCAGGGCCACATATCAACAGTTAGTCAATCAAGTCTTTGAAGAAAATATTGAGAGAAATATCGAGGTCTATGTCGATGACATGTTGGTACAGAGTTTAACAGGAAATAACCATGTCAAAGATCTGGAGGAGGCATTCGGTGTCCTTAAGAAGCATTAATGTGACTCAACCCCGCAAAATGTGCCTTCGGTGTAACCTTTGGTAAATGCCTGGGGTTCATGGTCTCCCGTCGAGGCATTGAGGCTAATCGAGCAAAGATATCGACCATCCTTGATATGCTCGTTCCCACAAGGGTGAAACAAGTTCAGGAACTAATAGAGAGGATAGCGGCGTTAAACAGATTCATGTCAAGGTCAATGGATAAATGTCTTCCATTTTTTTCAGACCTTAAAGGGCAACAAGACCTTTGAATGGACGACAAAGTGTCAGTAGACATTTGATGAACTGAAAGCCTATCTGGAATCCCCAACCCTATTGGTCAAACCTGATGTAGGGGAGAGCTTGCAATTATACCTTGCAATCTCTCTCAAAGCGATCAGTGCAGTATTACTTAAAGAAGTGGATTCCACATAGAGGCCTATTTATTATGTGAGCAAGGTACTGCTCGAGGTGGAGACATGGTACAAATTTATTGAGAAAGTTGCTCTGGCCTTAGTCACTGTGCAAAAAAGCTTCGCCCTTATTTCCATGCACACTCGATAATTGTCTTGACCAATCAGCCATTGAAAAAGATTCGTTCTTGGCCAGATGTCTCCGGCCGTATCATTAATTGGGCAATCAAATTGGTAGAGTTTGACATTATTTACAAGCCGCGCACAGCAATCAAAGCGCAGGCCCTGGCTGACTTCCTCATTGAATCTTGCTGCAAGAAGAAGCCGAAGAGGACTTAGCAGGAAAGAAGGAGGAGAATGTACCATAACCCCCTAAACACTGTACATTAATGGATCTTCAAACAAAGGGGAGTGCAGGGCAGGGCTCATACTCACAAGCCAAAAAGGTTTCTAGATCAGGTATACTCTCAGGTTTAAATTCTGGAGTTCAAATAATGTGGTAGAATACAAGGCACTTTTCGCAGGTCTCAAATTGGCCAAGGCGGTAATAGCTAAAGACATTGAAGCATACAACAATTCTCAACTAATCGTAAGTAGTTCAATGGTGAATATGAAGCTCGGAAGGCCAATATGGCGGCCTATTTAGAAAAGGTCCGAAAGGACACTTCAACATTCTGAACCTTCACCCTCAAGCACTTTCTTAGAGAATAGAATGCACAGGCCGACGCATTGTCGAAATTGGCTACATTAGAACTCTTGGATCTGGGCCACTCAGTATACATTGAGCTTTTAGAAAAAGCAAGCATCGAACAGGTCGTAACCACGGTAATGCCTACCACAGTTGAACCATCATGGATAGATCCGATTTACTCTTATTTAAAAGATGGAACCATACCGAAGAAAGAAAATAAGTCAGAAGGGGACAATCCAAGGCCACCTATTATATACTTGAGCAAGACGCACTGTATAAGAAGGCCTTCATGTTCCCACTGCTCCGATGCTTACATCCATCAGAGGCAACCCTTGCAATGAAGGATGTGCACCAAGGAATTTGTGGCGCTCACTTAGGAGGAAGGGCCCTAGCGCAAAAAATCCTAAGATAGGGATATTACTGGCCGAAAATGAGGGAAGAATGTCTGGACTACATAAAAAAGTGTGAAAAATGCTAGTTATATGCCCCAGTTCTCCATCTCCCAGTAGCCCCCCTTAGGTCGATTTTGGCATCACCAATTCCCGTTGCAACTTGGGGGATGGACATCATGGATCCCTTTCTCCCCACTCACTATTAAAGAAAGTTCGTTTGTCACAGTGGACTGCTTCACCAAATGGGCTGAGGCAGAGGTAGTATCAAGCATCCCTAAGAGCACGATACGTGAATTTTTCAAGAAGTCTGTTGTCTATCGATACGGTATTCCCCGGGTACTAATCACAGATAATGGAAAAGCAGTTTGATAACAAAGCCTTTGCTAAATTCCGCAACCAGAATAACATCAATCATAGGCATGGCACGGTGAAGCACCCTCAGACCAGTGGTGAGATGGAGTCCACTAACAAGATTCTCCTCAAAGGGATCAAAATGCAGCTTGAGGGTGCCAAAGGACGTTGGTTAAAAGAACTTCCGCATATACTATGGATAGATAGGACTACCCCCAAGACAACCACAAGAGAATCCCCATTTATGTTGGCTTTCTACTGTGAAGCAGTCATTCCTTTGGAAGTCTGTGTCGCCTCACATAGAGTTACTCACTATGATCCTGAAACCAATGACGAAGGACTCCCAGTTAATCTAGATCTACTGCAGGAAACTCGCGACTAGGCTCAGCTCCGAATTGCGATGCATCAGCGACAAACCGTGAAGCATTACAACAAGAGGATCAAAGAGCGCTACTTTTAGGTTGGGGACCTCGTTTTAAGAAGCATAATAGCATCGGACCCAACCAACCAGGGTAAGTTGGTTCCTAATTGGGAAGGACCCTACTGGGTCACTCGGTCACTTCAAAATGGCAGCTACCACCTCGATGACATGGATGGGCATGCACTCCCCCGTGCTTGGAATGCCAAGCATCTACGAAAATTCTTCTAGCGAAATCTTACAGTACATTTTATATTTTTTTCTTTTTATGGACATATGTGGTTTGAACTCCTTAATCAACTTTTTTTTTTCTTTTCATTCAAGTTTAATGAAAGGTGTTATCAATGACTCTTAACCAATACTTCTCCAACAAATAAATAGTCCATTCGACCAAAAAGTTCACCAATTACCAAGTATATTTGATCGAGGAGGGTAAATCGGACTTCAACCTTAAGGACAGCCCATTTGGCCAACAAGCTTGCCATTTACAAGCATATTTGACTGAGGAGGGTAAATCGGACTTCAACCTTAAGGACAGCCCATTTGGTCAAAAAGCTCACCAATTACCGAGCATACTTGACCGAGGAGGATAGATTGGACTTCAACCTTAAGGACAGCCCATTCGACCAACAAGCTCGCCAATTACTGAGCATATTTGACTGAAGAGGGTAGATTAGACTTCAACCTCAAGGACAACCCATTCGGCCAATAAGCTTGCCAATTACCAAGCATATTAGACCGAGGAGGGTAGATCAAACTTCAACCTTCTGAACAGCCCATTCGGCCAAAAAACTCATCAATTACCAAGCATATTTGACCGAGGATGGTAGATCGGACTTCAACCTTAAGGATAGCCCATTTGGCCAAAAAGCTTGTCAATTACCGAGCATATTTGACTGAGGAGGGTAGATCAGACTTCAACCTTAAGGACAGCCTATTCAGCCAATAAGTTCACCAATTATCGAGCATATTTGACCGAGAAGGGTAGATAGATAAGGGCCACTCAAGACGTCTATACACATCAAGACTTAGAAAATTTTCAAAGTTACACAAAAGCACAATTCCATAAGGTAAGTAGTAAATATTTTAGATGGATAACACACAAAAAGTTACAAGCATCCGCGGACAAGAGCAGCCAACAAAAAAGAAAAGTTATAAGTATATGCAGACAATAATCGCGTGCAAAAAAAAAAGGAGAGAGAAATAAGGAAACACATAAAACATCATGACCAAGGAGGGTCGGTAGAATCAGCAGGCAGAAGACTCTGGACGTCAACCACCGTCTCATCAATTCAATCAGGACCCAAGGACATCATCCGCTCTAATAGGGGGAAAGGGGATGAATAACAGTGTAGGAGGACATATCCTCTATAGTGGACATAATCTCTCTATGAGTAGTGTTGTTGATGGCCATAAGTTCCTCCCCTTCCAACTCAGCATCGGCAACCTCTTCCTCGTCTCCCTCTTCCTCGGTAGCTTCAGCCTCTTCTTGTTTTAAAAGCTCTTGGACCTGACCACATCGACTGAAGTCATAACCTGGAGTCTGCTCGAGTACAAAATCGTTCATTGAATGGAGGACCTTATAGTAAAAAGGACCGGCCTCAACAGCAATATCATCCTTAAAAGCGTCCGATTTTTTTGTATTCCCGCACCGTATGTTGGATGATTCCTTTGAGATCCTTCTTGAAAGTATTGATTACTCCTATGGCTAATCGACTTTTCTCCCAAGCCTCAGCCGCAAGCTTGGAATTCCTCTACTTCAAAGATGCCTCCTCGGACTCTAACTCAGTATGCCTTTTTAGAGAAACATCCCTCTTAGCAATAGTGTCCATCTTCAGTTTGCTCTTATCCGACCTAAGTTGTTGTTCCCTCTTTAAAGCATCCCTAATGGAGGATATCTCATCTTGCATATGCACCACTTAACTAGACAAGGAATCCCTCTCCTTTGTAGGAGCTTCACACCAGGACTTCGAAGCATACAGTTGCATGCCCAAGGACCCCAACCTCTTATCGGCCTCCTTATAGTAAGTATTCATCTGCAAAGAAGAAAAGAGAGGGGTGTTGGATGAGAACAAAATGTGAAAAACCAAGTAACAGAACCTATAAATATAGAATAGATAACACACTTACTGAAGCCCGAAGAGTTTTCGTTGCCGACAGAAGGGATGGCGTTAGCATCTCAGCCACAAACTCCTCATTCTTCAAAAGGACGGACCCGTTAAGAAGCTCGGCAGCAGCACGAGGGTCCCCCAAAGTAGTATCATTGGTGGTAAGGGCCCACCCAAAATTATAAACGACAGTCTCATGAAGGCGGTCATTTGAGTAACGAAGAGGAGCTAGCAGTCGAGTAGAGACAACACAAGGGCCTAACCCTTCAACACCAGGCGACCTCTGAATGCCTTTAGGAATAGATGCCCCAATTTGAGATGAGCTCGTGGGCAGAGTATCTAACAAACCCAAGCCTAAAGTCTGACCCACTCCCTCCAAAAGATGCACACCAGAAAAGTCAAGAGTCCATGGAGAAGGGTTTAGGAGAAGAGCATAAGGATGGATCTCGTCTGCCTCGATCTACTCCCGTGATCTCTTCCTTCCTTGACCAGCGGTGCATGTCTGAATCAGCGGTGAGGCCAAGGCATCAGTGGCATGCACTGTGGTGGCAAGAGTACTGGGCACCGCAACCACGCTACTACTCTTCCCCGCCCTAAAGCGAACCTTCACATTCTTTTTCCTCTGGCTTTGGGCGGTGATCTTGGCCCTTAGTTTAGCCTTGGTGAGACCCACTGCAATAAAGAAAAAATAAGATCAAACAACGAATCAATATCTGAAGAAAAGAGTTTAAGTCGCATCATAACAAAGAAAACTGAAGACATAATAAAATATAAATGACGATTCAAAGTTCATCCCCCTTCGGCCTTACCTGTAAGACCCGTATCGTACTAACCGATCTTACCATCTTGTATCAGGTCTTCCTATCATGGTCGGACCAAGCGGACCAAGTGCGTGAAGAAACCACAAGGCTAGGTATGAAATTGAATCCAAAATCATCTAATTAGGAGCGTGTGGTCGCATACCTAAACAGGTGGGGTCAACCACACCTCAGAATAATGAGACCACTAGAGTCTTGGACGTCTGGTCATAGTTTTTGGACGTGAGGTTGACGGGTTCTGCGACCCCACGTTCGACCACATGATGTCAAATGACTCTGTGATTAGGAAACCGTCCTAATCTGGCGGGGCTTCTTTCCTAATCAAAGTAGGACTCTATATGGAGATTTTTCTCTATATAAAGGACGTCCTTTAGCCTCTTTCATTCTTCTAGAACTTAAACTAAAAGAGAGGGAAAGAGAGGAGGAGGAAGAAAAGGAGAATTGAAGAGGAAGAGTAAGAGAAGGAATTTCAGAGGGAACTCTGATTCTTCAACAAGTTTAAGGTATGAAAACATCCCCCACATCAGTTGAATGCATAGAATAGATCATGGAGAAGATAGTGATTCAAAGTGAGATCCCAATCATAAAGCCATGGACAAATTCTAAGAGATCCATGGAGGAAATCTATTAGGATGATGGATTATGTAAAAATATGAATTTTAAATCATAGAACAATCATAGGAAGGATCATGATAATAAGCCAAGGAATCAAAACACGAAGGAATTGAGTTGAGAGTGGAAAAGTCGACCATCACTCATGTGCTCGCAGTTTGATCGACCATACGAGGCACATATGATCGACTACACACCCTCAGGAAAGTTCCAGGGAGGGTGTGATCGCATGTGTGGTTGCATGATATGCGACCACACGTATCGACCCCACACCCTGTGGTCGCAAAAACTGAGACCACAGGTGCAGCCACACCTGTGACCACTCAGCTTCTGGAGGTCTGAATGATTCCAGATGGGACATTTGAACACTATAATTGATGGAAATAAACTCTAATTTAGAATCTATAAATTTGTTAGGTTTTCAAGTGGTCTAAAAGTGATTTACAAAGCTTGGACGAGGAATAACCATCGACCAAAGGTGAGGGAACAAAACCTAAACTAATTGGCTAATAATAAGCTATTTTACTTATTGAGTCCAATGCCATGAATGATTCTATGCTTGTGTGCTTGTAATGTGTATTTCACATGTCAGCCAATATTCCTGCTATTACTGCTCATGCATATTTAATTTTATTTATTTATAACATGATGATGATGATGATGTTAGGAATAGGCGTGTGAATGTATACGTGTGGTTAGTGTTCTTGATGCGAGTAGAGCATCAGGGGGAGGACGTGACATTGTGGTTCATCCTGGTCACCAGACTCTAGCTCTATCTCTACTCAAGTCTTGCCCACTAACATCGTCGTATCGCCATTACCTTAGCAGAACTATTACGTCGTAGGGCATCAGGGAGGTGGTCTCGGACCGTGTAGTCTCTGACTCTGTCGGGGGGCCTTAGCTCTATCTTTATGGATGTATTGAGGGTTGCTAGGATGAGGCCTTGGATACACTATTTGGCATTAGGATTGGTTAGTTGCGAGCCTAGTTTGCAAGCCCTCGCCAATAGGGGCTTACGTGTTGGTATGGGTAGGGCATCAGGGGAAGTGTTATGTGGTGTTTGATCCGAACACTTTAGCTCCATCCCTATTCCATGATGGGTGCATGTGGGACGAAAATAGTGTTAGATCCATTGGGCAGATTCACACACTCGTGTATAAAGGTGCGGCAGCCACCAAACCTTTCTATAGCATATTGTAATCTTATAAACCAGACCAAAGATATGAATTGAACGCATGCATATGTTTGTTGCATTATTTTGTTTGCTCACTGAGCCATAATGTGTGCTCACCCTTTCGACGTCGAATATTTTTAGTTGATGATGCAGGTCCTACCGTGGAAGATTATATGAATGCACCAATGTACGAATATGTTGCTACAATGGATGTGAAAGCTATGGTGGATTCATATGATTCATTGTGCGAGTGCAACTCATGTGTTTTCGATTAGATTTAGTTGTTGGGTTATCAGAACATGTAATTGATTTCCTTATTTTATTTTATGTCTTGAGTCATTTGGAGATAATTGGATAATTAATTACGTTATCACTGTTAGATACTCAGTTCATTACTATTAAAGACTTTCGCTATTGTTTATTTACTCTGATTGTGGTTGTGATTGTATCTGGTTTAATCGAATGGGCACAACCTATACGAGATCCTGGTTGAGCCGTTGGTCGATAGACGGTTCATCACACCAATCTGATTGATTCAGAATTTGGGGTGTGACATTACCTATTAACCTTACTCGCAAGAGAAGAATAGGGTCCTTTAGTACATCAATATACACGGACTCTGGCCCCTTAATATGATCAAGCTGAAAACCCCTATCTCCAGTAAAACTTGGCCTGGAATTGAAGGGGCCCGAGCTAATGAGCTCCCAATTATTGTACATTGCCTTTAGCACGAGATACAAAAAAGAACCGCCCTTTCCAACCTTTTATCGACGACTTCTTTCTCTTCACAAACTCGGGCATTTTCTTTCTCTTCAAAAAATAATACCACCTAAAAGGTCATGATCTTTTATTTCAAAGCAAGCCCGAAATGAGTTTAGCATGGGTCTAATGTTCAAACGCGTGAGGCTGACCATCCAACACGCCACTAAGTACTAGGTGTTGGGCATTAATTATGCAGGAGACACGTCATAAAAATTCATGATATCAACGACTATATCCGACAGGGGCAGACGGATACCGGCTAGAAACATATCGGTATACAAGCAAACTTCATGGTCCGTCTACCGACAAGCTCGCTCCCCAGCCATAGGGAGTCTGATCACGTGGTCATCAGGAATCACATACTTCACCCTCAAACTATCGACCACTGTTTGAGTGAGGTTGAAAGGATAGTCTAAGGCATCAATTCCCATGGTAGTTTCCACCTCAGAACCCATGGCTTGTTGAGACTCATAAAAACCCTCGCCCACTGACCCCTCTCCCCGAGACACGACATCTTCACCACCCCCTCTATCGGACAAGGTGCGATCGTCATCAGATCCTCTCATATTGAACTCCGTCTCCCCCCTCCATCCCATAGACTCAGACATATCTAAAATAAAGACGAACAAAAAAGGCACAGAAGAAAATAACTTACTCTTCTAAAAAGCTCCCAACAGCGACTACAGGCGGTCTGTCGATCTTTCCTCCCAACCAAGGCTACAAGCAGTTTGCCAATCTTTCCTCAACTGCGGCTACAGGCGGTTTGCCAATCTTTCCTCCCGATCGTGGCTACAGGCGATTTGCCACTCTCCCTTCCCAACTGCTGCTATAGGCAATTTCCCACGCACCCCTTCTTAGCGAGGTCAAAGGAGATCCCTAGTCCTCTTCTAGCCTCCAGAAACCTCCAAGAAAATATTTAAAGCTTTTGATGAAGATCCAAAGGTCTTCGAAGGATCTTCAAAGAAGAATTCAAAGGAAATTCGAAGAAGAATTCAAAGGAAATTCAAAGAAAAATTCAAAGGAAATTCAACAATCGAAATAGAGTCTTTCACCTTTGATCTCCACTGAAGGAGAAAAGTGATATATCACAACTTCCCCTTATAAAGAAAAGTTACCACCACTGACCACCTATAAACAGTGCCACGTGGCAGCTCTCCATTGGGCGGTGGTTGATTTCTCAAAACGCCTCTTTGAACACCAAAGGATGCCTCGAGTTGGTTGCACAGCTCACGTAGAGTCAAAAAAAAAAAAGAGGGCGTCCATTTCAAGACCGAACATATTTCAGCAGCCCCAAAAAAAATGTGGCACACACTTCGAGAATGACCTTATTTCGGCCACCCCAAAAAACTTGGTTCCCACTTCGAAGACTTTCCTCACTTAGCCTACTTAAATAGGGAGCGACCCTACCATGAAAACCGACCTTCTTTGATTGACCAAGAAGGCACAATGTCTACAACTCTTCAAAGAACAAGCTTACTTGGCCGACCAAGAAAGCACAGCATCTACGTAGCGTGGCCTTTTCAATGACCAAGATGGCCCAGAATCTACAAATGCTTCGAAGAACGAGCTTATTTGATCGATCGAAAAGGCTTAACATCTACAACCGTTAAAAAAATGAGCCTAAATAGGCTGGACCAGAAAGTGCGGCGATTGACACGTTCTTAGTTCAAGCCTCGAAGACCGAACTTCATAGGCAAAGCTTAAATGGCCAGACCGAAAAGTGCGGCTACTGACACTGTAAGACCCGCACTCCATGAACCCAATTTAAACCTTTAATTCATGTCGTAACAGGTCTTCCAATCATCACCGGGCCAAACGGGACGAGCGTATGACAATCAAGTATGAAAACGGACCTAAAAATGATATTGTTTCATACCGGTCGAAGGTACCGGTTAACCGGTATGTCTGCACAGGCAGACTACTTAGATCTAGAAACGGATCTCTACGGGTTCCACTTTCCAAATATCGAACCCTAAGACTTTCCTAACGTAAGGGAACTTCTTAAATTCAATCCTAATCTATTTAAGGACCCCTAAAACTCCTTAAATCTCTTTCATTGATCCTCACAAACCCTAGAGAGGAGAAAGAGATCGAAGAAGGAGAAAGAGCTAAGGAAGGAGGGAGAGGAGTCGTTGTTGCCGTTGGATGAAGAACACCCTACTGCGAACCAACAGTAAGTGCTTGAACCTTCCTTTAAGTTAAGTGTTATAGAAGATTAGTCATGAATGGATCAATACCATGCAAGGCGAGGTATTGATCTAAACCTTTAAATTTGTCGTTAAACCCTAATACAGTTGATAAACCCTAGATTTGAGTTCTAGGTTGAGGATCATCGAAACTAGGAATTCAATGAAACATGAAACAACACTAACTCGTTGCTCAGACCTAGAATGTATAGGAGAAACCCTAGAATTAATAGGGGATGACTGACGAAAGGCGAAAACTGAGCTTATGGTCTTCTGGAGGCATATCGGTCGACCATACCGATCGCACCATATGCGACTGGTACTGCGACCGGTATCTCTCAAAGACTGGTTTATGGGGACCAGTCGACCATACCGATCGCACCTTTCCCCACAGTGCCATGACTGGTACCTGCGACCGGTATGCTCTATGGGAGTGTTTTGACCCAGTTGATTTTTCGACCAACGTAAACCCTAAGAAAAACTATTCTAATTCAACCTTAACATCGTGTAGGACCTTGTGATAGCGAGTTTGGATACTGTGATGCGGAGCAAGCTATTAATCAAGCATCAGGTAAGGGAATCGGACCTAAATCCTAATAATTTAATAACAGTAAAACGTTGTTAATAACTATGATTATATGGAATGGTGTTTGTGCATACTTGTATGTCATCTTTACTTTCAGTTATTATATTGTTCATGCATACTCGCTATGCTAGGATGTGACTGTTAGGCATGTGATTGTTTTCGTTGGTGTGTGGAATGGGAAGGACCTGGGGTCTGAGATCATTCCTCACACTAGTACCTTTTTGTATCGTTTCTATCTTAGCATATTTGGTGCGGGTAGGGTATCAGGGGGAGGAAATGGTACTGTGGTCTCCGGCCTGGCCACTAGACTCTAGCTCTATCTCTATGCCGTAGGGAGCTGTGCTAGGATAGGGCCTACTATGATGACATATAGGATTGGTTAATTGCGAGCCCAGTTTGCAAGCCCTCGCCAATAGAGGCTTACGTATTGGTATGGGTAGGGCATCAGGGAAAGTGTTGGTGGTGTTTGATTCAGACACTTTAGCTCTATCTCTATTCCATGGTGGGTGCATGTGGAACGACAATGGTGTTTGATCCATTGGGTGGATTCACACACTCGTGTATAGAGGTGCGGTGGCCACCAATCCTTTCTATAGCACATTGCAAACTTAAAACCAAACCATAATGTGAATGTTACTCATGCATGATGTGTGTTGCATTGTCTGATTTTCTTACTGAGCTAAGTTGTGAGCTCATCCTTGTGTACACACTATTTTTAGATGTTGATGGAGGTTGTACTGTGGAGGACTACATGGATGCTCCAATATATGGAAGATTTGCTGCCTTGGAAGTGCAAGCAGGGGAGGACGAGCATGACGCTCGAGTGTCCTTTCTGCGTGTACCTCTAGGATATTTGATTTGTTTATTTTATTTATTTTCAGTTGGATTTACAAATGATGTAAGGATAATTATTTATGTTCTGGTGTTTTGAATAATTAGATATTTTATTTAAATTATCAATAAGTACTCAGTTCATTTAATTTAAGACTTCTGCTGTATTTTATTATATTCTGATATGTGCAGTGGAAACGATCTTATTGAGATCCTAGTGTGAACCGTTGGTTCAGTGACGGTTCACTCACACTTCTGGTTCAGCTGGAATTGGGGTGTGACAACTTTGTATCAGAGCCAGGTTTCGATCTTGGGACCTGTGGGTTAAGGATCTGCTCTGAAACCTCCTGGCATAGATCATCAGTAAAGAAGCCCTTTATTTTGGGAGTGCAGTAAACCAAGTCACCCTCATTAAGAATCCCCAAAAGATCAGTGAGCTGGTGAGTATCGAAAGATATGGGGACACCTTTGACAAAGCTGGTTAGGCGGAGGTCCCTACCATCGCTGAAGACGTTAACTTTCCCCTCGACCTCCAGGTTAGCATAGAAGTGCTTGACTAGGTTGGGATGGGTAGTCACTGTGTAAGTAATAACAGGTAACCACCCAAGTGCACCAAATGCTACTTCAACATCAAATCATTGTAGCTGCTCCAGGTTTACACATCGCCCAGATTCTATGTTTTTCTCTTCAAACCAGGGAAAAAGGACTTGCGCTGCCGCAGAACAAAACCACCCCTCATCAAACTGTGGAACCGGCGGGTCCGGACGGTTCATGCCAGGAGCGTATGCATGTTTACCAGCACCCCGACGCTGAGACATTGTGAACTACAAAAAAAAAAAAAAAAAAACAAAAAAAAAAAAAACAAAACAAAACAATGAGAATTTGGTTAGAATTTCTAAAATTTTGGCAGCATAACGACAGTATTTGAAGCAAAAGCCTCAAACTAACCCAAAATCTGGGTAGGAGGACTTAAATCTAACACCATATAGAAACCAAACAATCATCAAAAAAGCAACAAATTTAACAATTACAAAAAAAAAATCGATTTTGACCAAAACCTAGGTAAAAAATCTAAAATTCGATTTTGAGAAAAACCATACGGTGAAATCTCAAAGAAGTTGAGGGCTTTTGTTTATAGAGGTCCCCAAACTCTTTCTAAGCCGAAGGAAAAGAGTTCCTAAGGTTAGAATCTTCTAAACCAAGAAAAATCTAGTTTTTGAGCAAGAAACCATGAAGAAACGATGTAAAAGGAAGAGAGAAAGGAAGAACCTTACTTGGAGATGATGTTCAAGGTCTTGATCGGAAGAAAATCACTCCTAAAGTCACCGGTCGGACTATAGCAACTCACCAAGTCAGAGAGGAATCGCCACCGGAGAAAATGGAAAGAAGAAAAGTGAGAAAAACTCACTTTTTTCACGATTTTAAAGCTTTTCAAGGCTTACCGGTTGACGGTTTTGCCTATACCGGTCGACCGGTACCCCTGGGGTATGCGACCGGTACCTCTCGATCAGCGGATGGAGTTGTCTTCCTAACCATACCGGTCGCAGCACACTCTACAGTGCCACGACCGGTAAGTCGCGATCGGACAAAAAAATATTGGATTAAAGCTTCCCTTTTTCGCCTTGCACTTGTTAAAGACTAACACTATTATGACTATTCGAATATACCTCATGTGTTATGTGTTGAAACCATGTTCAGACATTGCAAGTGTTGTCATTGTTGGCAATCTTAGCAGAGAAAGTGATATGGAGGAGAGAGAGTGTCTATAGGACCCTCTGACAGACAGTATAGTGACAGGGTTGATGCAGCAGCCAATGAGAAAGTCCAGAAAAGAAGAGAGAGAATGAGGAGAGATAAAGAAGAGAGAGAATGAGGAGAGATAAAGAAGAGAGAGAATGAGGAAGAGAAATCAGAGAGAGAAAGAGGAGAGAGAGAAAGGGTGGGGACCAGGTGGGTCCCACCTGGGATGGCTATGCCATGCAAGCATGCTCGGAAAGCATGCCCAGCAGCATCAGCCATGCCAAGCCTGCAGGGGCCATGCAAACAGCAGCATGCCGTGCGCCCAGCAGCAAGGCCATGCGCATGGCATGTCGCATAGCTCAGCTGCAGCAGCACCCGCATGCCATGCCATGCCGCAAGCCAAGGTAGCAGCCCCCGCAAGCAGCATCGCATGACACGATGCCGCGCATACGCCGCAAGCCATCATAGGGCACTCGGCATGTGCATGACATGTTCGACGTTTTGCCCCAAAGAAAGCCCGAATCAAAACCTTACTGGAATTTTTCGGATATACAGGGCATTACCACACTTTCTTGAGGGGTATTTTGGTCTAAGTAAAAGATGAAGATCCGAAATCGCTCCATATTGAGCTACATCATTCAGATGCTCATCCCATGGCTGAGATCAAAGCAGGCTATGATGTTTCTCTCTGATCGCGTCAAGGTGCTTGCGCAAAGACTCTGGTTGGCTGGATGCAACCTAAAATGATGATCCGCATCACACCAAACTGAATCTAGGATCCAGTGTTGTAAGCGTATGGTGCGTCGGCGCCATGGGTTCCCATCTGACGGCTATCAACTGCGTCGAGTTCCACTGACGTGATGAAGCTGATCCTAAGGCGCATATGAAATCCCACGTTTCTCTGATCGATCCAGCAGCCTGAAAACATTGATACCCTCTCGTCCAATCAGAGATCGACAAGCAACGTACGTACGTCAGACGCGGCATTGTTATGGTGTGTCGCGGCGCACGGAATCAAGGAGAAAGATTCCATTTGGAATGTTTTCATTCACCGAACTTATTTTGATGATAACTCGGCCGTCCAATGTCTGATCGAGGCCTATAATATGGCAAATTGAAGGATTTTTTATTGTGAAGACTTTGGCAGTGGTTTGAGCTTGAGTAGAAGGCCTCTAATGGTAATTTTTGGGAGAACCCTCCATTGAAGCTTCTCCAAGAGAGAGAGAGAGACTCCTACTGGCAGGATAAGGCCATGAAAGCTTCGTTGAAACTTGAAGAGAGTGTGTGGACCTGTTGTGAGTGTCCAATGGAGTCTTCATGGTGAAAAATGAGCTGTAGAGCTTGAGAGGAGGCCGAGATGCTTGCACAGAGAGGCTTGCATCAGCAGTGAGCAAGACTGGGAGGTAAACTCGCACACAAATCCTATTTACTGTATCAGTGATATATGGGAAGGGTTTGAAATGATTTTTGATATACATATTGTATAACCTGTCAAGTGGGTGCTTGACTGGAGTTGGGGTTGGTGCCTAGGACACAGTTGTAGCTGTGAATGTGGTTGATGTTGTAGCATCGAGGTTGTGGGTGCAACTGTAAGACCCGTACTCCATAAACCCGGTCTAAACCTTGATTTCATGTCGTAGCAGGTCTTCCAATCATCACTGGGCCAGACAGGACGAGCGGATGACAAACAAGTACGAAATCTGATCAAAGACGGTCAAATAAGTGTCATTTTATGTTGATCGGTCGATGGTACCGGTCTTGGTACCGGTCGACCGGTCAGCTCTGCGCAGCTGACTACGGAGATCCGGAATTTGATGTTTGCGGATCCCACTTTCCTAAACCCTAATACCTGGACCTTCCAAATCCTAATAGGGTTACTAAACAATAATCCTAGCCTATATAAACACCTCTAAACCTCCTCAAATCCTTTCCATTATTCCTCACAAACCCTAGAAAGGAGAAGGAGGTTGGAGAAGGAGAAGAGGCTAGGAAGAAGAAGGAGGTGCCGCCATTGCCGTTCGACAATGCTCACCTTACACCAGTCGACGGTAAGTGTTATAATCATTCTTCTTACTCTATGACTCTAGGATAGTTGTATGGTTGGATCAATACCATGCAAAGCAGGTATTGATCTAAAACCCTAATTGGCCATTAAACCCTAATTTGCCGTCAAACCTTAGATTCAAGTTCTAGGATGATTATCATCGAAACTAGACTTGAATGAGTTGGAGATAACTCTAACTCAAAGCCCAGATTTAGAATGGATAGGAGAAACCCTGGAAATCCATGGAGAATGATCGACGGCAGTCGAAAAACCCAAAGTATGGTCTTCCGGAGACATACCAATCGACTATACCGGTTGCACCCTGTGTGACCGGTATATTGCCACAAGTACCTTCCGAGGGGCTGGTCTGTGAGGACCGGCTGACCATACCGGTTGCCAGTCTTCCCCATAGAGCTACGACAGATACATGCCACCGGTCAGCTGTGTGAGTGTATTTTTGTAACCTCGTTGGTTTTTCGACCAACGTGAAACCTTAAGAAACTATTCTAATGAAACCCTAATATTATGTAAGACTTTGTGATACCACGTTTGGATCTTGCGACGTGGAGCAAGCTATCAAACGAGCGTCAAGTATGGGAATCTGACCTAAACCCTAATAATTAATGGACAGTAAATCGTTGTTAATAACCCTGAATATATATGATGTGATGTTTGTGCATATTCACATGTCATCCTTTACTTTTAGTTATTATTATTGTTCATGCATAATAGGATGTGATTGTTTGGCATGTGATTGTTTTCATTGGTGTGTGGAGTGGGCCATGGGCCTGGGGTCATTCCTCACACTGGCACTTTTTTAGTTTTCTATTTTAACATGCTTGGTATGGGTGGGGCATCAGGGGAAGGTCGTGGTATGGTAGTCTCCGATGTTGATGTTGGCCTGGCCATGGTTATGTGGCACTGTGGTTTCCGATGCCGACGCTGGCTTGTCCACAATGCTTTAGCTCTATCTCTATGTCGTAGGGAGTTATGTTGGGATAGGGTCTACCTGCGTATTATTCTATCCTAGAGTGTTACTTGTGGATAGGGTATCAGGGGAGGTACGGGGATATCTTAGCTCTATCTCTATTCCATGATGGATGCATGTGGGCCGGTGGTGGTGTGATCTACTATGCGGTGCCATACACTCGTGTATAGAGGTGTGGGGGCCACCAAACCTTTCTATAACACATTGCAAACTTAAACCAGACCACAACATAAAATGATTGTTGCTCATGCATAATATTGTGAAACTGTCTGATTGTCTTACTGAGCTAAGTTGTGTGCTCACCCTTTGTATATACATTGTTTTAGATGTTGATGCAGGTTACTCAGTGGACGACTACGTGAACGCTCCGGCGTACGGTGTCGTTGCTGCTATAGATGTGCAGGTAGGAGAGGACGAGCATGACGCTTCATGCAAGTGCCCTTTCTACGTGTACCTTTGATTGGTTTTTAATTATTTTCAGTTATTTTCAGTTGGATTAAGTGGGTGTAAGGATATTTTATTTTATGTTTAGATTTTGAATAATTAGATATTTTATTTAAATTTATCAATAGATTCTCAGTTCATTTTATTTTAAGACTTTCGTTGTATCTATTATATTCTGATTGTGGTTATGTGCAATGATTTGTATGAGTGGACACGGTCTATTCGAGATCCTGGTGTGAACCTTTGGTTCAACGACGGTTCACTCACACCATTCTGGTTGGGTTCAGAATTGGGGTGTGACAACTTGGTATCAGAGCTCTTAGGCTCTGTCCAACAGACCATATTACACTTAACTAAGTCGATGAAGTGAGTTAGGAAAAATTTAAAAATTTTAATACAAACACACCCTAAGCATTGTTTGATACTTGAGACTGATTAAGAAAGAACATAATATACTATATTAAATATAGAATTTAATGATACCCATGCACTAGTTAGGAAAACCATAAAAACTTTCATTAACTAGAAAGAGAGTATCAAATGTAATAGTACTACAGGGTACACTCCACAAACTGGATAGTTACCCTATTATAAACAGTCAGGAGAGAGAAAATAAATGGAAAAATCATGGGGTAGGGGGCCTAGGAGGAATAGGGTCCGCTATGTCATAATCTCGCTCGTAAGCGACCCTAAGCCAGTGTACCTGGTCCTGTGTGACCCGTAGGCTACGAGCCAGACGTCCCAACTCCTAACCCATCTCTCGCTGAGACTCTAGGATGATCCTCTGGGTATCCTTGATCTCCGTGAACATGCTCAACACTGGGTCCAGAGGGGGATGAGACGGTCCAGCTGTAGATGTAGGCTATGGTGCTGCAGGTATAGGCTGGGAAGCTGGCACTGATACATCCTCTGCCCTATCATCGTCATCCTCATCATCACTCAGCCTCTGCTGCGTGTGCCGCATTGGCTGTTGCTGCTGCTGCTGCCGCGGCTGCTACCCTCTTAAGTGGGCGAGGGCGAGCCTCTAGCTCATCATCACTAACAGGCAGATTATCCATCTGCATCCTAAGAATGACATCCTAGTCGATGTCTGAAGTCATAGTATCCTCAACAGCCACCTCGCCTCTCATGCTCACTCGTAGGCGCCGTAGAAGAGTAGTGATGAGACGGCCATATGGGAGGTTACTGGCCTGATCGGCCAGAGTCGCCTGATGCATAGTCCGAATGATGAGGTAAGGGAGAGAGACCCGCTCCCCTATGCAGACGCAGTAGGTGATGTACTGAGTGAGCTGAGATAACTCACTGTAGTGGCCGCTCTGGGACACAATGTTGTGCTGGATGATGCGGCTATAAACTCGAGCCAGGGGCTTTAGACTAGCAGCCTTCATAGGAGCCCCTGGATTTAGTATCTGCTCCGCTATCTCTCGGCGTAGATCCTCGCTCAGGTAACCCTTCACTTTGGGAGGGCAGTACACTAGATCTCCATCATTGGGGACCCCTAGCAGGTTAGCCAACTGATGAGTATCGAAGGAGATGTGGATGCCCTTGACGAAGCTGGAGATGCGCAAGTCCCTACCCTGATTTGGATCGTTGACATCCCCATGAAGCTCCAGGTTGGCGTAGAAGTGTTTGACCAGATTGGGGCGAGTGGTCTCAGTGTAAGTAATGACAGGCACCCACCCAAGCCTGTCGGAAGCCGCTTGCACATCAAACCTATGCAACTGCTCCAAGTTGACCCGCCACCCAGACTCTATATTCTTGCTATCGAACCAAGGGAAACGGGCTTGTGCCGCCTCAGAACGAAACCACTGCTCATCGAGCTGTGGAACTGGTGGATGAGGAGCGCGCATGCCCAAGCCATAGGAACGCTTGCCAAGACCTCTTCGGGGAGCCATTTAAACTACAAAATATAAAGAAACAAGAAGAAAAATGTTAAGAATCTTCAAAAATTCGAAAGCATAACAACAGTAAATTGGGAAAAAGCCTCGAACTCACACAAAACTTAGGAGGAGGACTTACGTAACCCCCGCACACTTCAAGCAAACCAATCATATGCAATTCAAGCAAAAGATTAAGAAATTAAGAAAAATTCAAGAAAATTTGAAATTTTTACAAAACCTAGGTTAAAAACTAGAAAAAATCTGATTTTTATGAAAACCATTCAGTGAAAGTCCAAATTGATTGAGGGCTTTTGCTCTTGGGGGTCTCTAAACCCTTTCTAAGCCGAAGGAAAGAAGTTCCTACGGTTAGAATCTTCCAATCAAAGAAAAATAAAAAATTTTAGGTAAAGACGATATGAAAACTATGTAAAAGTTTGATAGAGAGGGAAGAAACTTACCTGGAGGCGATGTTCTAAGTCTGGAACAGAAGAAAATGGCTTCTAAGGTCATCGGCCGGACTATAGCAACTCAGGAGCCAGAGGGGAATCGCCACCGGAGAGAAGGAAGAGAGAAAAAGTGAGAAAAATCTCACTTTTTTGCGATTTTAAGCCCTTTCTGGGCATACCGGTCGACATACCGGTCGACTGGTACCCCATAGGGGCTGCGACCGCTATGTCTCGGTCAGAATGAAAATTCAGACCGGTCGACTATACCGGTCGCTTTAATTTCTACAGAGTAGCGACCGGTATGTTGCGACCGGTCAGCTATAGAAAGGCCAGAAAAATTTTGAAAATTTTTAAAATTTTTTTGTAAATTTAATTTCTACTTTTTGACTGTTTCGCCTTATATTGTTCAAGACTAACACCACTATTATTGTTCTCATGTGTTATGTATTCTTCTCAGATCCAAACAGAATAGTCTGAGATGGTAGGCGAAAACGGTCATAGGGGCCGAAAGCGTCACCAGGCTAGGGTGCGCCACGAGGAAGAAGAACATGTAGAACCAGACTATGTTAGAGAGCCAAGCCCGGTAGTTGAGGAAGAATAGGTTCCAAGGGTACCGACAAATTTTCCTGGCCCACCTCACACGAACTCTGAGACTATTGTGACCAATCTGGTATATCAAATGGAAGCTCAACAGAAAGCATTCCTGAGCAAGATGTTAAAGATGTTCAGGCCACCAGGTCATGTTTCCACCGAAGGTACTCCTGGGTCTGGAGGGAATAATATTACACTGTCAATGCATGGTAGTCCAGGGCCGATGGGCCAAGCACAGAATGTACCACCACCGCACCAGTTTCCATCGTCTTCTGCTTATCAGGGAGCCTATCCGTATCCACCACCATGGTACGGGATGAATACACAAGGACAGCACGATTTGAGTCAGGCGGTGGATAGATTTTTAAAGTTGAAGCCTTCTTCATTCACGAGTAAGACCGGGAAACCATTGTGGCCAGCACAGTGGGTTACAGAAATGGAGAAGAATTTTTTCCTGATGACTTGTACAGAGGAAGAGAAGGTTCTGTTTGCCACTCATATGCTGAAGGAAGATGCAAATGCTTGGTGGAATTCTACACGGGCATATCTGGAGACAAAGCATACACAGGTGGATTGGGAAGTGTTCAAGGTTGCCTTCTTCGATAAATATTTTTTGAAGAGTTTCAGAGATCAGATGGAGAAGGAGTTCCTTAATCTACAACAGTTTCAGTCGACTGTGGATGCTTACCAGCAGAGGTATGAAGAATTATTTTTCTTCGCACCGGCAAGTATGCAAGAGGAAGAGACCAAGACACGTAGGTTCACCATGGGACTGCGTGGAAGCATCAGAGAGCACATATTGGGGCTGGACAAGAAAATTTATAATGAGGCTGTACAGGTTGCGAGAGTTATAGAATCCAGAGGGACAGCTTCTTCGCTCAGAACAGGGGAGTGAAGAGACCCGCTACTGAGAGTTCAGGTAGCGGTAACAATAGACCTTTCCACCCGTACAGGGCTCAGTACACTACAGGGCCTGCAAGAAACAATACGGCACCACCTGTGCCACAGTCCGCTGGACACAACCCGAACATTAAATGTTTCAACTGTCAGTAAGTGGGACATGTTGCAAGGACCTGCACTCAACCCAGGAAACAACCTCCCCAGCAAGGAAAAGTATTTGCTGTCACCACCGAAGAGGCAGCCGCATCACTTGATGTGGTCACTGGTATGATTCTACCCCTTCCTATTTAGCTTACTATTTCATTATGTGTATGAGCATGTAGGACTAAGGGACAATAAAATTTTAGGAATTCTAAATGTAGCTGGTATACCTGCTAGAGTACTCTTTGACTCTAGGGCCACACACTCTTTTGTTTCTATTCTCTTTGGAAAGAGAATGGAGTTACCGATCAAGCACTTGAACCCAAGCTTGATAGTTCGCTCTCCGCTAGGAGTCGAAGTGGCTTTGACTAAATATTATGGGCCGTGTACAGTATGTATTGAGGGCCGAGACTTAGAAGCAAGTCTGGTACCACTCGAGATGGAAGACTTTGATATCATCTTGGGAATGGATTGGCTAGGCCATCATTCAGCTATCCTATTATGTGGTGAAAGGAAGCTTGTGCTTACAGAAAAAAAGGGAAAAGAGTATAGCTTCACTGGGACCAAGTTACCTAAGAAGCAGAAGCTGATCCTCTCCGCCCTAAAAGCTAAGAGATGCTTAGAGAAGGGGGGAGTGGGGTACCTAGTATCTGTAGTCAAGATCACTGCGGAGTCACAAAAGATGGAGGATATAGATGTGGTATGAGAATTCCCAGATGTATTTCCTGAGGATCTTCCAGGTCTACCATCGGACAGGGTTACAGAGTTTGTGATAGACCTCATGCCAGGTTCTGCGCCGGTGTCTAAAGCACCATACAGGATGGCCCCTACCAAGTAAAAGGAGTTGAAGACCCAATTACAAGAATTGTTAGATAAGGGTTTCATACGACCTAGCATATCACCTTGGGGAGCACCTGTATTATTTGTCAAGAAGATGGACGGAAGTGTACGACTGTGCATCGACTACCGTGAGCTGAACAAGTTAACGATCAAGAATCGGTATCCTTTGCCTAGGATCGATGACCTGTTCGATCAGTTACAGGGTGCAAAGGTTTTCTCGAAGATTGATCTCCGATCGGGGTATCACCAACTGAAGATCAATGCCGGAGATATTTCGAAGACTGCTTTCAGGACGAGGTATGGGCATTATGAGTTTCTAGTTATGTCATTCGGGTTGACTAACGCCCCAGCGTCGTTCATGGAACTGATAAACCGAGTGTTTCATGATATGTTGGACACTTCGGTCATCGTATTCATCAATGACATATTGGTCTACTCAAAGGACATGGAGGCTCATACAACACATTTGAAGGCAGCCCTATAATGGCTGAGAAAGGAGAAACTTTATGCGAAGTTCAAGAAGTGTGAGTTTTGGCTGAAGGAAGTGGCTTTCTTGGGCCATGTAGTATCTGAAGACGGTATCAAGGTTGATCCAAGTAAGATAGCTGCTATAGTAGGATGGGAAGCACCAAAATCTATTGCAGAGATTCGTAGTTTCCTTGGGTTGGCTAGTTATTATAGAAGATTCGTGGAAGACTACTCTAGGATCACTGTTCCACTCACCAGATTGACCAAGAAGGGGGAGAAATTCATATGGACAGATGAGTGCGAGAAGTGTTTTCAGACTTTGAAGTCAAGACTAGTCTCTGCACCTATTTTGACAATCCCAGAACCAAGCGTACCGTTTACCTTATATACGGATGCTTCAGGGTTGGGTATTGGGTGCGTATTGATGCAAGGAGAATAGGTGATTGCTTACGCATTAAGACAGTTAAAAGAGCATGAGAAGAACTATCCTACGCATGATTTGGAGTTAGCGGCGGTTATACATGCAATCAAGACTTGGAGACACTACTTGTACGGTGAAAAGTTTCAAATGAAGTCAGATCACAAGAGCTTAACTTATCTTTTCACTCAGAAGGATCTGAATATGAGACAGAGGAGATGACTGGAGTTATTAAAAGATTATGATTGTGACATCCAGTACCATCCGGGTAAAGCAAATGTTGTGGCTGACGCTTTAAGCAGAAAGTGGGCATCGAAACCTGAGGCCGGGCCAAGTACAAATGCTGCATTGTGTGCTGCAGCCTCAAGTTCAATTGAAGGCGATGAAGATTATATAATAGAGACTACAGAAGATCCAGTCGAGCAAGGCTTAATTCATAAGTTCACCATGATGTTTGCAGCTTTGAAGATCTCATCGGATCTAGTGGATGAAGTCAAGATAGCAATCCTACAGGATCCACATCTCAAGACAGTGCAAGAAGACTTAGAGAAGGGTACGAGCAATCCTGACTTTACCTTGGATTCAGACAAGGTACTCAGGTATCATGGATGGTTATGTATACCTGAGAGTGAAGACTGCAATATCAAAGATCAAGTTATGACTGAAGCTCATTACACTCCATATTCAGTACATCCAGGAAGTACCAAAATGTACCATGATTTAAGAAGGTTGTATTGGTGGAGGGATATGAAAGCAGATATAGCTCGTTTCGTGTTCCAGTGTCTGAATTGTCAACAAGTTAAAGCAGAAAGGCAGAGACCCACAGGTTTACTACAACCATTACCAGAACCTGCATGGAAGTGGGATTGCATTACTATGGATTTCGCCACTGGCCTACCTTTGACACCAAGGTCAGTGGATGCAGTTTGGGTAATAGTCGATCGACTGACCAAGATAGCTCGATTTATTACGGTCAGACCTCAGTATACCATGGAGAATCTGGCCAAGCTATATGTAGATAATATAGTCAGACTCCATGGCGTCCCAGAGAGTATAGTATCCGACAGAGATCCCTGTTTTACATCAAAGTTCTGGGAAGGACTATAGAAAGCTATGGAAAGTTGAAGTTCAGTACAGCTTTTCACCCTCAGACGGACGGGCAGTCAGAACGAACTATTCAAATTTTAGAAGATATGCTCCGAGCTTGTGCCCTAGATTTCAAGGGAGCTTGGGACAATAAGCTATCGCTTATCGAGTTTGCTTATAACAACAGCTATCAGGCTACAATTCAGATGGCTCCATATGAAGCACTCTATGAAAAGAAGTGTCGTACACCTCTGCTATGGAATGAGGTGGGAGAAAGAAGAATTGTAGGACCGGAAGTTTGTTGAAGAAACTTGTCGAGTGATTGATCAAATCAAGGAGAGAGTAAAGACAGCTCAAGTTCGACAGAAGTACTATGATGATAATCGACATCGAGATCTAGAGTTTGCAGTGGGTGACAAAGTATTCTTGAAGATATCACCGATGCGAGGTCTGAAAAGGTTTGGTAAGAAGGGGAAGTTATGCCCCATGTATGTGGGACCATACGAGATATTGACCAGACGTGGTAATGTAGCATATCAATTGGCTCTACCACCATCTATGTCAAGCGTTCATGATGTGTTTTGTCACACCCCAATTCTGAACCAACCAAATGGTGTGAGTGAACCGCCATTGAACCAATGGTTCACACCAAGATCTCGAATAGACCGTGTCCACTCATACAAACCATTGCACAAAACCACAATCAGAATATAAATAGTACAGCGGAAGTCTTTAAATAAATGAACTGAGAATCTATTGATAAATTTAAATAAAATATCCAATTATTCAAGTCCAATCATAAAATATAATATCCTTACATCTCAAAGTCAACTGAAAATAACTGAAATGAATAAATAAAATCAATCAAAGGTACACGCAGAAAGGGCATTCGCATGAAGCATCATGCTCGTCCTCTCCTGCTTGCAAACCCAGAGCAACAACATCACCATACGCCGGAGCGTTCATATAGTCGGCCACCGTGTAACCTGCATCAACATCTAAAAACAATGTGTACACAAAGGGTGAGCTCACAATTAGCTCAGTAAGACAATCAGACAGTTTCACAATATTATGTATAAGTAACAATCATTTTATGTTGTGGTCTGGTTTAAGTTTGCAATGTGCTATAGAAAGGTTTGGTGGCCCCCGCACCTCTATACACGAGTGTGTGGCACCGCATGGAATCACACCACCACCGGCCTACATGCACCCATCATGGAATAGAGATAGAGCTAAGGTATCCCCGTACCTCCCCTGATGCTCTACCCATACCAGTACCTAAGCCCCTACTGGCCAGGGCTCGCAAACTGGGCTCGCAAACTGGGCTCGCAACTAACCAATCCTATATGTCATCAATGTATGCTCTATCCCAGCACAGCCGTCTACGACATAGAGATAGAGCTAGAGCGTGCAGGCCGGGCTGGAGACCACAATACCTCACCTCCTCCTGATGCCCTATCCGCAACAAGCACACTAGGATAAAATAATACGCAGGTAGATCCTATCCCAACATAACTCCCTACGGCATAGAGATAGAGCTAAAGCATCGTGGACAAGCCAGCGTTGGCATCGAAGACCACAGTGCCACATAACCATGGCCAGGCCAACATCAACATCGGAGACCACCGTACCACGACCTTCCCCTGATGCCCCACCCGTACCAAGCATGTTGAAATAGAATACTACAAAAGGTGCCAGTGTGAGGAATGATCCCAAGCTCCATGCCCCACTCCATACACTAACGAAAATAATCACATGCCTAACACTCACATCCTATCAATGCATGAACAATAATAATAACTGAAAGTAAAGGATGACATGTGAATATGCACAAACATTACATCATATATGCTCAGGTTATTAACAATGATTTATTGTCCATTAATTATTAGGGTTTAGGTCAGATTCCCTTACCTGACGCTCGTTTGATAGCTTGCTCCACGTCACAAGATCCAAACGTGCTATCACAAAGTCCTACATAATATTAGGGTTCAATTAGAATAGTTTCTTAGGGTTTACATTGGTCGAAAAACCAACGAGGTTATAAAAATACACTCACAGAGCTGACCGGTGGCATGTACCGGTCGCAGCTCTGTGGGGAAGACTGGCGACCGGTATGGTCAGCCGGTCCCCACAGACCAGCCCCACGGAAGGTACCGGTGGCAACATACCGGTCACACAGGGTGCAACCGGTATAGTTGACCGGTATGTCTCCGGAAGACCATACTTTGGGTTTTTCGACTGCCGTCGATCATTCTCCATGAATTTCTAGGGTTTCTCCTATCCATTCAAAGTCTGAGCTTTGAGTTAAAGTTATCTCCAACTCATTCAAGTCTAGTTTTGATGAATATCATCCTAGAACTCGAATCTAGGGTTTGATGGCAATTTAGGGTTTAATGCCCAATTAAGGTTTTAGATCAATACCTGTGCATGGTATTGATCCAACCATACATGTCACACCCCAAATTCTGCACTGTTCAGAATGGTGTGATGAACCGCTAAATAACCAACGGTTCAACCAGGATCTCGAATAGGCTATCCCCGTTTTACCTAAACTTTCACACATCCAAAATCATAATCAGAGTAATACACAATAGCAGAAAATTTATAAATAAATGAACTGAGAACTAAGATGATACCATTAAATAAATAGTAAATTATTCTGTTTCCAACTGAGACATACTTATGTAAATATCAAATACATGTCTTTATAAATCCAAAGAAACCTATAAAAATATCTAATCAAATATACACGAGTTGCACTCGCAAGAGGGGTCGTGTGTATCGTCTTCAGCTCCAGCGTCCATTGCTGCTACCGTCCCGTACGTAGAAGCATTCATGTAGTCTTCAACTGTGTAACCTGCATCATCAACTAAAAATATTCGACGTCGAGGGGTGAGCACACAACACGGCTCAGTGAGTAGCCAAAACAATGCAACAATACATATGCATGCAAAAAAAATTAATTTATATCTTTGGTCTGGTTTATAGTTTGCAATGCGCAATAGAAAGGTTGGGTGGTCAAAGGTTAACGTTTATTGACACCGCCTCTATACACAGGGTGTGGAAGTCCGCCCGAAGGTTAATGTTTATCGTCGTCCCCATCCACCCTACCATAACATTATACAACAAAGGTTAACGTTTATTGCTATGTAATGCTATACCAACACGTAAGCCCCTGTTAGCAAGGGCTTGCAAACTGGGCTCGCTACTAACCAATCCTAATGCCAAACAGTGTATCCAAGGCCTCACCCTAGCATCCCTCAGAATGCCCATAGAGATAGAGCTAAGGCCCCCCGGTAGAGTCAGAGACTACAAGGACCGAGACCACCTCCCCTGATACTCTACGACATAATAGTTCCGCTAAGGTAATGGCGATACGACGATGTCAATGCACAAGACTTGAGTTAGAGATAGAGCTAAAGTGCTGAGACCCGCCAAAGGTTAACGTTTATTGACGTTCTCATCACACCTCCCCTGATACTCACTCGCATCAAGCACATCAACCACACACATACAAGCACATGCTTATTCCTATCATCATCATCATCATCATGTTATAAACAATAAAGTAAATATGCATGAACAAGTAATAGAAATATTGGATGGCATGCTGTATGCACATTACAAACATATTCGCATAGAATCAAGCATAGCATAGGACTCAAGAAAATAGAAAACAGTTTATTATTAACCAATTTAGTTTGGAGTTAAGGTTCCTCACCTTAGCTTGCTAATAGATGTTTTCCCAAGCTTTAGAATTGCCTTTATAATGTTATTATATTGCTAGAAGACCTAATAAAGTCGATAAAATTTAATTAGAATTAATTCTGAATTTAAAAACCATTCTGTCAACTGAGGGTCGATGCTAGGTTCGATGCTAGGGTCGATGGGTCTATCGACCCTCCCTCCATTATGAACTTCCCGAATGCTGAGGGTCGATGGTCAGAAACACCTAGGGTCGGATGGCCTATCGACCCTCGGTGCACTCTGGTCCAATTTCCACTTTTTACATCATTCTTCGTGTTTGGGGTCCTATGGCTTGCTTCCTACATTCACTCAACATTCATTCTATGGTCTAGAACCATGTATAAATCATCTAAATAGTTTTCGTGCATCCTCCTATGGTTTTCCATGAAAACCTAATCATGGATGGATGGTTTGGGTTTTTTCGAGATCACTTTCTCTTCAATTACTAACCTAAGGTCTGTAGAAACTCATGGAATTAGTATCCATACCTGAGAAGATTACTTTTCCTCTGAAATTCTCTTCCTTTTTGCTAGGTTCTCTTCCTTGCCTCTCTTCTTCCTCTTTTCATTCTCCTCTATTTCTCTCAATTCAATTAGGGTTGTGAAATGAGTAAAAGTGGCTGAGGGACGTCCTTTAAATAGGCTATAAACATCCTAAAATAAGCCCCTTTGAGATTAGGAAGGAATCCAATCGAAAATGTCAAAGTTTCCTATTTTCTATTTTCGGCAGGATCCGAGGGTCGATGGGAGGGTCGATGATCCCGTCGGCCCTAGGGTCTTAAGCTGTCCGACCCTCCCCTAAAATCTGAGGGTCTAACATTCTGTTTTGGGAGGTCCGACCCTACTTAGCTGGGTATGCGACCCTCCCTTAGAATTAAGTGTTTTTGGGTCGATTTGATACCTGGGATCTCGATCTCCTTCATGCCCTTGGTCCATTTGACTCGACCATGATGGGTAAACCTAGTTCAAGGTGGTAAGACCGGGTTAGATTGACACGGGTCTTACAACTCCCCCCAACTTATAAAAATTTCATCCTCGAAATTGTACGTACCTTCTGAATCAAACAAGTGAGGGTATTGCTTTCTCATAGCATTTTCTTCTTCCCATGTAAACTCTTCCATGTCTCTACTTTTCCAAGTGACCTTAACATAGTAGATATCTCTATTGCGTAGACGTTGAACCTTTCGACTGGTGATTTCTGTTGGTGTTACTTCGAATGTCAAATCATCATTCAATTCTGGCAAATCTACTGTCAACACGTGCGTTGGGTCCTTGACATACTTCTTCAATAGAGAAATGTGAAATACGTCATGCATACTTGACATAGATGGTGGTAGTGCTAATTGATAAGCCACTTTTCCACGCTTAGCTAGAATTTCATATGGCCCGACATATCTCGGACTTAGCTTCCCTTTCTGTCCGAACCTCTTCAATCCTCGCATAGGCGATACTTTCAAAAATACTTTATCACCTACGGCGAACTCTAGATCTCTTCGTCGAGTATCTGCGTATTGTTTCTGACGGTTCTGAGCTACTCTTACTCTTTCCTTGATGGTGTCGACCACTCGACAAGTTTCTTCCACAAATTCCGGTCCAACAATACTACGTTCTCCGACTTCATTCCAAAACAAGGGAGTTCGACACTTTTGGCCATACAGTGCTTCATAAGGTGACATCTGTATAGTAGCCTGATAGATGTTGTTATAGGCGAACTCAATCAATGGTAACTTTTCATCCCATGATCCTTTGAAATCAATCACACATGCTCGTAGCATATCTTCTAGGATCGGGATTGTACGCTCTGACTGTCCGTCTGTCTGTGGGTGGAATGCAGTACTGAACTTCAACGTTGTACCCATAGCCTTTTGCAGTCCTTCCCAAAATTTAGAAGTAAATTGTGGATATCTATCCGACACAATGCTTTCTGGTACACCGTGTAACCGAACAATATTATCCACATACAGCTTTGCTAACCTTTCGAGTGTATATTGGGGTCGTATCGGTATGAAGCGAGCTGTCTTAGTCAGACGGTCCACAATCACCCAAACTGCATCAACTACTCGAGGAGTCAATGGTAGTCCTGTGACGAAGTCCATAGTGATGCAGTCCCATTTCCATGCTGGCTCTGGTAATGGCTGTAATAGTCCTGCGGTCTTTGTCGCTCAGCCTTTACTTGCTAATAATTCAATTACTGAAACATGCATCTATCCACAACCACTTCCATTCCCTTTCTGCCAAAATAATCTCTTCATGTCATGATACATATTGGTACTCTAGTATGTACTGAATATTGAGTACAATGGACTCTTATCATTATCCTCTTCATAGTATCCAAGCCTTTATCTTCATGTATTCAGAATCTACCTCTATATCTGAGTACCATCTCCGCATCCAAAGTAAGTCAGGGTTAGGTTTTTCTTTCTCTAAATCTCCTGACATTATTCTTATATACAGATTTAACAAAATTGCTACTTTTATTTCATCCACCAATTCAGAGATGATTTTTAATGGCATAAACGCAACCGAACTATTGTTTCATAATTCATCCATAAGTTCTCGCTCGATTGGATCATCACTAGCTTCTATTATATGTTACTCTTTTCTACACTCGAAACTTCTTTGTAGAACATAAGGCAACATTTATACTCGGTCCTTCTTCAGACCTCATAATCCCTTTTTTCTTAAGGCTTAGCTACTACATTAGCCTTGCTCAGTAACCTTGAATATCATGGTCTTAATCCTTCAATGTTCAAACCATTTTCCTATCCTCATGTTCAACTCTTTCTGATGAAGAGATAAATAGGACTCTTAACCTAAAATTATTCTTCGTTTAGATAATTTCTCCAAGTCTTGATTGCATAATTCATCACCGGTAACTCCAAGTCATGAGTAGGGTAACGCTTTTCATGCTCCTTTAGTTTTCTTGAAACGTATGCAATCGCTTATTTACCTTGCATCAACCCGCTTCCTTGATCCAATCCGAAAGCTCCGATGGATAGGGTAAAAGGTTCCCTTGGTACCGAAATGATCAAGATGGGAGTTGATATCAACCTTACCTTAGAATCTGGAAACATTCTTCACACTTGTAGGTTCAAATAAACTCATCTCCTTTCCTGGTTAGCTTGGTAAGAGGTATTGCGATCTTAGAGTGGTTCTCCAAAAATCGTCTGTAATAACCAGCTAACCCAAGAAACTTCTGATCTTCGCAATATTCTTTAGGTGTTTCTCACCCTATGTTTACTTCTATCTTAATAAGGTCCACTTTATTCCTTTTTATGACGCTACGTGATCTAATAAGATCACTTTGTTTAATCGGGTCTCATATTCCTTGGAATTGGCATAAAGCTTTTCCCTTCTCAGCTGTTGTGATGCTGTTCTAAAATCCGTTGTATGAGTTGCTTCATTCTTTGAATAAACCAAAATATCATCTATGAAAACTATGACCGACGTGTCCAACATGTCATGAAACACCCGGTTCATCAGCTCCATAAAAGATGTAAGGGCATTGGTTAATCCAAACGTCATAATCGAGAACTCATAATGTCCAATCCTGATTCTAAAAGCTATCTTCGAGATATTTCTGTCCAAAATTCTTCAGCTGATGATATCTTGACTGAAGAAAATACCTTTGCTTCTTGCAACTGTTTAAACAAGTCATCAATCTGAGGTTGTGAATATCGATTCTTGTTCGTGAGCTTGTTAAATTCTCGGTAGTTTATACGCAGACAACACTACCATCCTTCTTCTTCACAAATTGCATTGGCGCTTCTCATGATGCAATACTTAGCCGATTAGAACCCTTGTCTAATAACTCTTGTAGTTGAGTCTCAATTTCTTCAACTCCGTAGGAGCTACTCTATAGGTGCCTTTGACACAAGTATCGTCCTTGGAAACAAGTCGATGATGAACTCGATCATATGATCAGATGGTAACTCCAGGTAAGTCTCCTGGAAACACATCAGGAATTTATGCATCACATCAATATCTTCCATCTGTGGTGCTTCTTTGGTAACGTATACCACAGATACCATATATCCAACTTCCTTCTCTTCAAAGCATCTCTTCGCTTTTAGCATAGAGATGATCAGCCTTCGCTTCTTAGGCAACATGCTTCCAATAAAACTAAATTATATGTCATCTCTATTCTTGAATGATAACCTCTTTTATGCACATAATCACTTGTAGAGTGTTGAGATAACCAGTCTATCCCCAAGATGACATCAAAGTCTGCCATCTCAAGTCTAATTAGGTTGCGTCCAAATTTCATCCATCCATTAATATGATACAATCATTGTTCATAACACTCATCTAAAACAACATTTAGTCCAAAGGGCTTGAACTAGCAAAATCTGGTATAAGGTCTTAAGAGCTTGTCTAGTTCCTTCATCTCTTAAGACTATCGTCAAGATCTCATATCCCAAATCTATTTATAAGCATTAGTGTATATGCTTATAATTTCATTAATTCAGCCAAACTATTTTGGTCTTTACTTAATCATATCCCTCAACATTGGGCATAACTCAATTATCATTGTATTAAATCGAGTACTACTTATGCCATGACTTTATCCTTGTATCCACTCTTAAATTTGCCTTTAGGAATCTTCTACCTTGTCAAAATTCATACCGATATAACCATCCTTAACTCTACTTGAGTGTTATCTATTTCTTTACTAGCTACTCTTAATAGTTCCCATATTTTTCTCATGCACTCTTTTACAGACATGATTCATATCCATCCATTTAGCAATATCAAAACAAATTCTCCCTCACTTCATCTGAGTTTCATTGGCTATTAGCATTTAATCTGAATCCCATCATCTTTCTTCCAATAATTCCATTATCACTACACATCTTTATCAACAATGATCAGGGAGTTTATGAATCAGAATGTGCATCCAAAATAATTCTTTTCCTTCTTTCAATTATCATAATGACAACCACTTGCTTTATCTAGCGAATCTAGGTTTCAAGGATCAGGAGTAAATCTGTGGTAATCCAACCGGCATCAAAAGATCATTAAATTTCACGGTGGTCCAAATATATGAAAATAGAGGTTCTATAGCTCTTAACCTCATGGTTACAGGTTCTATAGCTCTTAACCTCATGGTTACAGGTTCTATCGAGATATAATGCCATTGGTCGAGGCACTACAGGAGTAAATCTGGAGAAAGATTTCGCACATCAATAAATCAGGTATAAATCAGAAGATGTACGCTCAACATGATTAAACATTTAACTGTTCATCTAGTTCATATCTCTGTTCATGTTGTGGATCATGAGAATGGTTTAGATTGGTATAATCAGGACTAATACTAAAGAAACAATATCTATAACCCCAATTGACAGGTTAAATCAAGAAGGTATCCTGTCATGGTCCGAGAAATTAATATCTGGTATGTGCATCCTCTATAATCATAAGAGTAAATCAATAATGCACCGCATCCTATATAAACATATCCAGTTACATGGCCATTATCCTCTTATCTCTGTTTGGTTTCAGCCCGAGATCTTTTCCTTTATCTCTATAGGGGTTTTGGCATTACTAGCCATTTTCCTTCTTCCTCTGTCTTACATCGAGTTTCACATCTTGTGAGTACCAACTCAGTATTCTAATTTTTTGCCGTACAGATGCTTCCTTCTTGCCACTGTACTATATCCTTGTATACTTGGATAACTACCCCACTTATAGGTAATACCCTATATTATTAATTTATTAGGATAATTTTTGGTCTTCTCTTTCTGTTTGAGTGTATATATATATGGTTCCACCTTTTATATGTACATTATCGTCTTCTTTAATTTCTGTCTCAACCAACACAGGTACTTATGGTTTGTTTGTATTAAAGCTTTTAATTTATCTTAACTCAGTCATAGACTCCAGTGGAAGTATTCAGGTTTAATGGGTAAGCCCTACGAGAGCTCTGATACCAAGTTGTCACACCCCAAATTCCGCACTGTTTAGAATGGTGTGATGAACCGCTAAATAACCAACGGTTCAACCAGGATCTCGAATAGGCTATCCCCGTTTTACCCAAACTTTCACACATCCAAAATCATAATCAGAGTAATACACAATAGCGGAAAATTTATAAATAAATGAACTAAGAACTATGATGATACCATTAAATAAATAGTAAATTATTTTGTTTCCAACTGAGACATACTTATGTAAATATCAAATACATGTCTTTATAAATCCAAAGAAACCTATAAAAATATCTAATCAAATACACACGAGTTGCACACGCAAGAGGGGTCGTGTGTATCATCTTCACCTCCAGCGTCCATTGCTGCTACCATCCCGTACGTAGAAGCATTCATGTAGTCTTCAACTGTGTAACCTGCATCATCAACTAAAAATATTCGACGTCGAGGGGTGAGCACACAACACGGCTCAGTGAGTAGCCAAAACAATGCAACAATACATATGCATGCAAAAAAACATCAATTTATATCTTTGGTCTGGTTTATAGTTTGCAATGCGCAATAGAAAGGTTGGGTGGTCAAAGGTTAACGTTTATCGTCGTCCCCATCCACCCTACCATAACATTATACAACAAAGGTTAACGTTTATTGCTATATAATGCTATACCAACACGTAAGCCCCTGTTAGCGAGGGCTTGCAAACTGGGCTCGCTACTAACCAATCCTAATGCCAAACATTGTATCCAAGGCCTCACCCCAGCATCCCTCAGAATGCCCATAGAGATAGAGCTAAGGCCCCCCGGTAGAGTCAGAGACTACAAGGACCGAGACCACCTCCCCTGATACTCTACGACATAATAGTTCCGCTAAGGTAATGGCGATACGACGATGTCAATGCACAAGACTTGAGTTAGAGATAGAGCTAAAGTGCTGAGACCCGCCAAAGGTTAACGTTTATTGACGTTCTCATCACACCTCCCCTGATACTCACTCGCATCAAGCACATCAACCATACACATACAAGCACATGCCTATTCCTATCATCATCATCATCATCATGTTATAAACAATAAAGTAAATATGCATGAACAAGTAATAGAAATATTGGATGGCATGCTGTATGCACATTACAAACATATTCGCATAGAATCAAGCATAGCATAGGACTCAAGAAAATAGAAAACAGTTTATTATTAACCAATTTAGTTTGGAGTTAAGGTTCCTCACCTTAGCTTGCTAATAGATGTTTTCCCAAGCTTTAGAATCGCCTTTATAATGTTATTATATTGCTAGAAGACCTAACAAAGTCGATAGAATTTAATTAGAATTAATTCTGAATTTAAAAACCATTCTGTCAACTGAGGGTCGATGCTAGGGTCGATGCTAGGGTCGATGGGTCTATCGACCCTCCCTCTATTCTGAACTTCCCGAATGCTGAGGGTCGATGGTCAGAAACACCTAGGGTCGGATGGCCTATCGACCCTCGGTGCGACCCTCGGTGCACTCTGGTCTAATTTTCACTTTTTACATCATTCTTCGTGTTTGGGGTCCTATGGCTTGCTTCCTACATTCACTCAACATTCATTCTATGGTCTAGAACCATGTATAAACCATCTAAATAGTTTTCGTGCATCCTCCTATGGTTTTCCATGAAAACCTAACCATGGATGGATGGTTTGGGTTTCTCCGAGATCACTTTCTCTTCAATTACTAACCTAAGGTCTGTAGAAACTCATGGAATTAGTATCCATACCTGAGAAGATTACTTTTCCTCTGAAATTCTCTTCCTTTTTGCTAGGTTCTCTTCCTTGCCTCTCTTCTTCCTCTTTTCCTTCTCCTCTCTTTCTCTCAATTCAATTAGGGTTGTGAAAGGAGTAAAAGTAGCTTAGGGACGTCCTTTAAATAGGCTATAAACATCCTAAAATAAACCCCTTTGAGATTAGGAAGGAATCCAATCGAAAATCTCAAAGTTTCTTATTTTCTGTTTTCGGCAAGATCCGAGGGTCGATGGGAGGGTCGATGATCCCGTCGACCCTAGGGTCTTAAGCTGTCTGACCCTCCCCTAAAATCTGAGGGTCTGACATTCTGTTTTGGGAGGTCCGACCCTACTTAGCTGGGTATGCGACCCTCCCTTAGAATTAAGTGTTTTTGGGTCGATTTGATACCTGGGATCTCGATCTCCTTCATGCCCTTGGTCCATTTGACTCGACCATGATGGGTAAACCTGGTTCAAGGTGGTAAGACCGGGTTAGATTGACACGGGTCTTACAATACAACTATCCTAGAGTCATAGAGTAAGAAGAATGATCAAAACACTTACCGTCGACTGGCGTAAAGTGAGCGTCGTCGAACGGCAATGGCGGCACCTCCTTCTTCTTCCTAGCTTCTTCTCCTTTCCAACCTCCTTCTCCTCTCTAGGGTTTGTGAGAGATAATGGAAAGGATTTGAGGAGCTTTAAGGGTGTTTATATAGGCTAGGATTAGGGTTTCCTAACCCTATTAGGATTAGGAAAGTCCAGGTATTAGGGTTTAGGAAAGTGGGACCCACAGAGATCTAATTCTGGATCTTCGTAGTCAGCTGCGCAGAGCTGACCGGTCGACCGGTACCAAGATCGGTACCATCGATCGGTCATCATAAAATAACACTTATTTGACCGTCTTTGATCCAATTTTGTACCTGTTTGTCATCCGCTCGTCCCGTCTGGCCCGGTGATAATCGGAAGATCTGCTATGACATTAAATCAAGGTTTAGACCGAGTTTATGGAGTGCAGGTCTTACATGTTTCATGTATCATTATTGAAGAACTATGTCAGGGATCCATCGCATATCTTGACAGCAGACCCCCAGACTTGACTGAAGACTTAACATTTGAAGTGGTGTCTGTGATGCTCTCAAGTCAGAAGGTACAGCAACTTCGAACCAAGGATATCCATTATGTGAAAGTGCATTGAAAAAGCCAAGATGTCGAAGAGATTACTTGGGAAGAGGAGAGCGCGATGAGAAAGGAGTACCCTAACCTTTTTGACGATCAAGGTACGTTCAAATTTTGAGGCCAAAATTTCTTTTAAGGGTGGGGGAGTTGTGAAACCTACATGCAAATTTCGGGACGAAATTTCTTTTAGGGGTGGGGGAGTTGTAAGACCCGTACTCCATAAACCCGGTCTAAACCTTGATTTCATGTCGTAGCAGGTCTTCCGATCATCACCGGGCCAGACGGGATGAGCGGATGAAAAACAGGTACGAAATCGGATCAAAGACGGTCAAATAAGTGTCATTTTATGTTGACCGATCGATGGTACCGGTCTTGGTACCAGTCGACCGGTCAGCTCTGCGCAGCTGACTATGGAGATCCGGAATTTAATCTCTGCAGGTTCCACTTTCCTAAACCCTAATACCTGGACCTTCCTAATCCTAATGGGGTTACTAAACCCTAATCCTAGTCTATATAAACACCTCTAAACCTCCTCAAATCCTTTCCATTATTCCTCACAAACCCTAGAAAGGAGAAGGAGGTTGGAGAAGGAAAAGAGGCTAGGAAGAAGAAGGAGGTGCCGCCATTGTCGTTCGACAACGCTCACCTTACGCCAGTCGACGGTAAGTGTTTTAATCATTCTTCTTACTCTATGACTCTAGGATAGTTGTATGGTTGGATCAATACCATGCAAAGTAGGTATTGATCTAAAACCCTAATTGGCCATTAAACCCTAATTTGCCGTCAAACCCTAGATTCGAGTTCTAGGATGATTATCATCGAAACTAGACTTGAATGAGTTGGAGATAACTCTAACTCAAAGCTCAGATTTAGAATGGATAGGAGAAACCTTGGAAATCCATGGAGAATGATCGACGGCAGTCAAAAAACCCAAAGTATGGTCTTCCGGAGACATACCGGTCGACTATACCGGCTGCACCCTGTGTGACCGGTATGTTGCCACCGGTACCTTCCGGGGGGCTGGTCTGTGGGGATCGGCTGACCATACCGGTCGTCAGTCTTCCCCACAGAGCTGCGACTGGTACATGCCATCGGTCAGCTCTGTGAGTGTATTTTTGTAACCTCGTTGGTTTTCTGACCAACGTGAAACCTTAAGAAACTATTCTAATGAAACCTTAATATTATGTAGGACTTTGTGATAGCACATTTGGATCTTGCGACGTGGAGCAAGCTATCAAACGAGCGTCAGGTAAGGGAATCTGACCTAAACCCTAATAATTAATGGACAGTAAATCGTTGTTAATAACCCTGAATATATATGATGTGATGTTTGTGCATATTCACATGTCATCCTTTACTTTTAGTTATTATTATTGTTCATGCATAATAGGATGTGATTGTTTGGCATGTGATTGTTTTCGTTGGTGTGTGGAGTGGGACATGGGCCTAGGGTCATTCCTCACACTGGCACTTTTGTAGTATTCTATTTTAACATGCTTGGTACGGGTGGGGCATCAGGGGAAGGTCGTGGTACGGTGGTCTCCGATGTTGATGTTGGCCTGGCCATGGTTATGTGGCACTGTGGTCTCCGATACCGATGCTGGCTTATTCACGATGCTTTAGCTCTATCTCTATGCCGTAGGGAGTTATGTTGGGATAGGGTTTACCTGCGTATTGTTCTATCCTAGTGTGTTAGTTGCGGATAGGGTATCAGGGGAGGTACGGGGATACCTTAGCTCTATCTCTATGTCGTAGACGGCTGTGCTGGGATAGAGCCTACATTGATGACATATAGGATTGTTAGTTGCGAGCCCAGTTTGCAAGCCCTGGCCAGTAGGGGCTTAGGTACTGGTATGGGTAGAGTATCAGGGGAGGTACGGGGATATCTTAGCTCTATCTCTATTCCATGATGGGTGCATGTGGGCCGGTGGTGGTGTGATCTACTATGCGGTGCCACACACTCGTGTATAGAGGTGCGGGGGCTACCAAACCTTTCTATAGCACATTGCAAACTTAAACCAGACCACAGCATAAAATGATTGTTACTCATGCATAATATTGTGAAACTGTCTGATTGTCTTACTGAGCTAAGTTGTGAGCTCACCCTTTGTATATACATTGTTTTAGATGTTGATGCATGTTACTCAGTAGACAACTACGTGAATGCTCCGCCGTATGGTGGCGTTGCTGCTATGGATGTGTAGGCAGGAGAGGACGAGCATGACGCTTTATGCGAGTGCCCTTTCTACGTGTACCTTTGATTGGTTTTTAATTATTTTTAGTTATTTTCAGTTAGATTAAGTGGGTGTAAGGATATTATATTTTATGTTTGGATTTTAAATAATTGGATATTTTATTTAAATTTATCAATAGATTCTCAGTTTATTTTATTTTAAGACTTCTGTTGTATCTATTATATTCTGATTGTGGTTATGTGCAATGGTTTGTATGAGTGGACACGGTCTATTCGAGATCCTAGTATGAACCGTTGATTCAATGACGATTCACTCACACCATTCTGGTTGGGTTCAGAATTGGGGTATGCAGCAACCGTAGCATTTCTGTTGAGTATTGGGTATATACGAAACCCCGGTTAAGGTATTGCCCCGTGGAGTAGCCATCACAGTGTGTGATTGGTGAACCACGTTATATTGTGTGTCCCATGCATGCGCTTGTGAGTGTGGATTAGAAGTCTGTGTACTGCAGGTCTAGGTGTACACATTTGGCAGGCCAAGCCCCTGGTATGGATACCTATGGGTGTATGGTTGGTGTGTGCACGAAATGTGTTTGACAGATTGTATGTGAGAAAGTCTTAAGAAATCAGCTCAAGGCAGCAAAACACAATTTGATCAATAGCTCTTGGCAGCATTGTTCATAGCATCAGACCAAACCATTTAGTGGAAAAAGATTTTAGTGGCCACTGATTCACCCCCCTCTCAGTGTCAACCTGGGAATAACAAGTGGTATCAGAGCAAAGTTCCCAAGGGTAGAAGTTTGACAGCTTCGTGTACAGATAGTGCATTGAGACTGAGTTATGGCTACAAATGAAGAACATCATGGGCACAGCAAAATTCCTATGTTTGATGGCTCCAACTACAGTTTATGGAAAGTCAGAATGGAGGCTTACCTGATTGCACAAGGATATGGAGTATGGCTAGCTGTGAAGAATGGGTACAGGCACATAACTGGTGATATCAGTGATGCTGTTGAGATGAAGAAGAGAGAAAATGAAGCTAAGGCTGTCACAGCTCTTCTAGCTGCACTTACTAGTAATGAACTTATTAGAGTGATCAGTTGTCCAACATCAAAGGAGATATGGGACAAGTTGCAGAGCGTACATGAAGGAAACAGCAAAATCAAGGAGGCTAAATTGCAGATATTGAGATCTCAATTTGAAAGCCTGAAAATGAGTGAAGGTGAGACAATTGAGTTTTACCTGAACAGAGTAAACAAGGTCACCAATGCAATCAGAGCATTGGGTAAAGAGTTGAAGGAGATTCATGTGGTCAAGAAGGTGTTGAGAACACTTCCAAAACTGTATAATGCCAAGGTGTCAGCCCTTGAAGAAATTGCTACTTTGGATACATTGACCATAGATGAACTACATGGTATCTTGATTACCTATGAGATGAGAATGATTGAGCCAGTGCCAGCCGAGAAGGAAGCCGTTTTTGAAGCCTTTACAAAATTAAAAATGAAGGAGCCAGTGGAAAGCTCAAAAGCTGATGCAGAGGAGGACACAGATGATTCAGATGATGAACTTATAGCCTATCTGGCTAACAAACTCAAGAAGAGATCTGAGAAGTTCAAAAACAAGTCTTCAATGAGATGTTTCAACTGTGGTGGCTTAGGACACTTTGCCTCTAAGTTCCAGAAAAAGGGTAGAGTGTATGACTCTGATGAAGAAGAGTCTAAAGGAAGCCAAGAAAAGAAAGGAAAGAAGAAATTCATTCCAAGAAAGAGAAGTTATCTGTCAAAGCATGATGACCTCTCTGATGAGTCTGAAGATGAAAATGATGATGATATTCTCTTTATGGCAAGACTTGAAGAGACTCCTACAGGGAGTGAAACAACAAAAAGGAAAGGTGATAATGTCAAGAAAAGAATTGAAGAAGATGACAATCCAGATCTTGAAGCAGAGTTGCTTTCTGCACTCACAGAGCTCAAGTCAGAAAGAAAGAAAGAAGAACAAAAACTTGAATGAGCAACTCAACCAAGCAAAGGAGATAAATGCTGAAATTATGGAGACTCTCAGGAAAGCAAAAATAATTGCTGATGAGCTTGAAAATGATCTTACACAAAAGACTTCTGAGTGTAAGAAGCTTGAGGAAGTAATTGTAAGACTTATGGCAGATCTGGCCAAGTCTACAAAGAAGAAAAATCATGCTGAAGCTAGTACAAAAGCCCCTCATGTAACCATTCTAAAGTCAAAAGATAAGAATGTCAGGTTATAGGAAGATGAAGAAAGCAGTAGTTCTGAAGATGAAGACAAGGAGGAAGACAACATCCTTGATGAGATTCTGAGTTACCAGAGATCCTCTCATATTAAATCTGGACTTGGATACACTGAGCAGCTATCTGAGGAGATAAGAGAAAAGGGATCTGCAAGTAATCCCATTATGTTTGTGAAAGAAAAGGAGAAGAAACCACCAGCTATGAGAGCTACTAAAAGCAAGAATGATGAAGAGGGCTTCAAGACAGTCAGGCAAGGCAGTCAGAGAAAACAAAGTCAGTTCCAGAGGAATGGTCAGTTTCAGAGAAACAAGCAGGTACAGAGAATCAGATTCAGAGGATACTGTAATGGTTGTAATGCCTATGGGCATAGAGTGGCAGAATGTAGAAGACAACAAAGACCTCCAGTGTTCGTTGACAGAAATAGATTTGCTCCTCTTGCTGATGAGGGAGTAATATGCTATAGATGTGAAAGACTTGGGCATATAGCCAGAAACTGCAAAAGAATCCTTCCATCTCAAAGGCAAGCTAAGAGGAAGGAAAGAAAAGATCCTCCAAGAAAACCAGTTTAGAGAAAAGAAGAAAATGAAATGGTAAGAAATACAAGGAAGCCTATTACAGTGAAAGACAAGGCTACATGGGTGGAAAAATCACAGAAGAAAATGAACAATTCTTTGTTGGTGCAAGCAGCACTTAAAGCAAACAAAGAAAAACAATCTCCATGGATTCTTGATAGTGGATTCTCAACACACATGACTGGCAACAAAGAAAAATTCACAAGCCTCGATGCTGCAGAAGGAGGAACAGTAAAATTTGGGAATAATGAAGGTGCCAGTGTTGAAGGAAGAGGTTCAGTGAACTTTAACAATGGTAAGATAAAGTCCTACAATGTTTTGTATGTTAATGGGCTGAAACATAATCTACTCAGTGTGAGTCAGATATGTGATCAAGGACATGAGATCACTTTCAACAATGAAGGTTTTGTTGTCCACAGGATTGGAACAGGAAAGGTAGTGATTGCTGGTGAAAGAACAGTTGGAAATCTATATGTGTTGACAGATGCCATCAACAAGTGCATGATAACTCAAGAAGATGAAAATTGGTTGTGGCATAGAAGAATGGGACACATTCACTTCAAAAATTTAACTAAAATTAGCAAGGAGCAAGCCGTGAGGGATCTTCCCAAAATAAAGACTCCAGAGAGCCATGTATGTGGTCCATGTCAGAAGGGTAAGCAGGCAAGAGCTACTTATAAATCAAAGGAGTACCATTCAAGTAAACCACTTGACTTGATACACACATACTTGTGTGGACCTATGAGAACACAGACCATAGGAGGTGAGAGACACTTCATCTTGTTTATAGATTAGTATTCTAGAATGACCTGGGTGATGTTTCTGAAGGACAAAACTGAAGCTCTTGACAAGTTCAAAGCATTCAAGAAGAAAGTGAAAAATGAGACAGGAAATACAATTAAGTGTTTAAGGTCTGATCAAGGCAAAGAATTTACATGGAGTGAATTCTCAAACTTCTGCAGTGAAAGTGGAATCAGAATTCAACATTCAGCAGTCAGAACACCTCAGCAAAATGGAGTGGTTGAAAGGAAAAATAGAACTGTGCAAGAAATGGCTAGAACTATGATGGCAGAAAATAACACATCGAAGCATTTCTGGAGAGAAGGTATCTATACTGCAGTGCATATCACTAACAGATGTCTTCTAAGGCCTCATGAGAACAAAACACCTTATGAATTGTGGTTTGGGAGGAAAGCTACAGTGAAGTATCTCAGGGTCTTTGGTTCAAAGTGCTACATCAAGCGAAAGGAAGAAAATCTTGGCAAATTTGATGACAGAGCTGATGAAGGCATATTTCTTGGGTACTCCTTCAAAAGTAAGGCATACAGGTTCTACAACAAGAGACTAGGAAGAATTGTTGAGAGCTCAGATGTGAAGATTGATGAGAATATAGGGAATCAAAAGGGGGCTGAACCAAAAGGGTCCATTCTTGAAGAACTTGATGAAGATGATACTCTATCAGTCAACAAAGGGCAGCAGGATAAAGAAGAATCTGAAGTGCAAGAGATTTACACTGACATGCAGAAAGATGGCAGACCAAGAGACAACAGAAGGTTGAAAATTCATCCTAATCATCAAGTGATAGGAGATCCAAATGTAGGCATACAAACCAGAAGGATGAAAGCTATCACTTATTCATTATTGTCTGAGATAGAGCCTAAAACTGTACATGAGGCTAGCAATGATGAATTTTTGTTGAAAGCTATGAATGATGAGCTTGACCAAATTGAAAAGAACAACACTTGGGAGCTAGTTCCTAGACCAGCAGACAAAAATGTGATTGGCACAAAGTGGGTTTTCAGGAACAAATTAAATGAAGAAGGCCAGGTTGTGAGAAACAAGGCCAGACTTGTATGCAAAGGATATGCTCAAGTAGAAGGAATTGGTTTTGATGATACTTTTGCACCTGTGACAAGACTGGAGTCTATCAGAATGTTCTTAGCATTAGCTGTGCATAGAGGATTCAAGGTTTATCAAATGGATATGAAATCTGCATTTCTGAATGACAATCTAGAAGAGGAAGTGTACATAGAGCAACCTGAAGGGTTCCAACTCAGTAATGATGAAGATATGATCTGCAAATTGAAGAAGGCTCTATATGGGTTGAAGCAAGCCCCAAGAGCTTGGTATGAAAGGCTTGATACATATCTGCATGAGTTGGGTCTGCGAAGAGGAGTTGTAGACAGCAATCTATATGTCATGACAGAAGACAGCAATCAACTGATAGTTGTGGTCTATGTGGATGACATCATCTTTGGGGGGCATTATGAGAAGCTTTGCAAGCAGTTTGCTGAGAGGATGAAAACAGAGTTTGAGATGTCTATGCTTAGAGAGATGTCCTACTTTCTGGGGCTGCAAATTCATCAAAGAGAAAATGGCATCTTCATCTCTCAAATGAAGTATACCAGGGAGATGTTGAAGAAATTTGTGATGGAGGACAGTAAACCAGTGGGGACACCAATGACTGTGAATATCAAGCTGAGTTCAGAAGATGATTCTCCAACAGTTGATCAGACACTGTATAGGTCAATGATTGGCAGTTTACTGTACTTGACAGCTTCAAGGCCTGATATTCTGCAAGCAGTATGCCTGGTGGCCAGATTTCAGGCTTGTCCAAAGGAGACTCATCTGATGGCAGTGAAGAGAATACTCAGATATCTGAAAGGCACAACAGACTATGGATTGTGGTATCCAAAAACTAGAAGTTTTACCTTGATAGTATTTTCAGATGTAGACTGGGCTGGTAGCATTGATGACAGAAAGAACACTAGTGGTGGTGCATTCTTTTTGGGAAAGAGCTTAGTAGCATGGCACAGCAAGAAATAGTAGTCTGTCTCCTTATCTACAACAGAGGCAGAGTACATTGCAGCAGCAGCTACATGCACTCAGGTAATCTGGATGAAAAGACAGATGTCAAACTTCAGTGTTATCTGTGAAGAGCCAGTGGTCATCAAATGTGACAACATGAGTGCCATCAACATATCTAAGAATCTTGTGCAACACTCAAGGACCAAGCACATTGACATCAGATATCACTATTTGAAAGGGAAAGTGCTTGAAGGGGAAGTGAGATTGGACTTTGTTCCTATAGCAGACCAAGTGGCAGGCATCTTCACCAAGGCTCTTCCAAAAGACTCTTTTGAGAAACTCAAAGTTTAGCTAGGAGTAGTAACTCTGAGCACATTGTAGATGGCACATGTGTAGGGGGAGTTGCTGACTACATAGCATCATCTTTCATTTGTAGGATTGGAAAGATGCGGTGGGCACTCCTACAGATGAGGCTATGTAGGGAGAGTTGATATGAAGGGGGAGCATTCCTAGGGGGAGTTCATTCATCCTTTGGGACTTGTTGTCAAAGGGGGAGAAGATGGCAAGAAGGTTGTGTCACATTGAGAGAGATACCTCAAAAGGGGGAGGTTTGTTTGTTTGTTTGTTGCCAACAATTCCAAAGGGGGAGATTGTTGAAACCATGTTCAGACATTGCAAGTGTTGTCATTGTTGGCAATCTTAGCAGAGAAAGTGATATGGAGGAGAGAGAGTGTCTGTAGGACCCTCTGACAGACAGTACAGTGACAGGGTTGATGCAGCAGCCAATGAGAAAGTCCAGAAAAGAAGAGAGAGAATGAGGAGAGAGAAAGAAGAGAGAGAATGAGGGAGAGAAAGCAGAGAGAGAAAGAGGAGAGACAAAAAGGGTGGGGACCAGGTGGGTCCCACCTGGGATGGCCAGGCCATGCAAGCATGCCCAGCAGCATCAGCCATGCCAAGCCTGCAGGGGCCATGTGCACAGTAGCATGCCGTGCGTGCAGCAGCAAGGCCATGCGCACGGCTTGTCGCATAGCTCAGCTGCAGCAGCACCCTCATGCCATGCCATGCCGTAAGCCAAGGCAACAGCCCCCGCAAGCAGCATTGCATGACATGATGCCGCGTGTGCGCCGCAAGCCATCGCAGGGCACTCGGCATGCGCATGACATGTTCGACGTTTTGCCCCAAAGAAAGGCCGACTCAAAACCTTACTGGAATTTTTCGGATATACAGGGCATTACCACACTTTCTTGAGGGGTATTTTGGTCCAAGTAAAAGATGAAGATCCAAAATCGTCGCTCCATATTGAGCCACATCATTCAGATGCTCATCCCATGGCTGAGATCAAAGCGGGCTATGATGTTTCTCTCTGATCGCGTCAAGGTGCTTGCGCAAAGACTCTGGTTGGCTGGATGCAACCTAAAATGATGATCCGCGTCACACCAAACTGAATCCAGGATCCAGTGTTGTAAGCGTATGGTGCGTCGGTGCCATGGGTTTCCATCTGACAACTATCAACTGCGTCGAGTTCCGCTGACGTGATGAAGCCGATCCTAAGGCGTATATGAAATCCCACGTTTCTCTGATCGATCCAGCGGCCTGAAAACATTGATACCCTCTCGGCCAATCAGAGATCGATAAGCAACGTACGTACGTCAGACGCGGCATTGTTATGGTGCGTCGCGGCGTACGGAATCAAGGAGAAAGATTCCATTTGGAATGTTTTCATTCATCGAACTTCTTTTGATGATATATCGGTCGTCTGATGTCGGATTGAGACCTATAATATGTCAAATTGAAGGATTTTCGATTGTGAAGACTTTGGCAGTGGTTTGAGCTCGAGTAGAAGGCCTCTAATGGTGATTTTGGGGAGAACCCTCCATTGAAGCTTCTCCAAGAGAGAGAGAGACTCCTACTGGCAGGATGAGGCCATGAAAGCTTTGTTGAAACTTGAAGAGAGTGTGTGGACCAGCTGTGAGTGTCCAATGGAGTCTTCATGGTGAAAAATGAGCTGTGGAGCCTGAGAGGAGGCCGAGATGCTTGCACAGAGAGGCTTGCATCAGCAGTGAGCAAGATCGGGAGGTAAACTCGCACACAAATCCAATTTACTGTATCAGTGATATATGGGAAGGGTTTGTAATGATTTTTGATATACATATTGTATAACCTGTCAAGTGGGTGCTTGACTGGAGTTGGGGTTGGTGCCTAGGACACAGTTGTAGCTGTGAATGCGGTTGATGTTGTAGCATCGGGGTTGTGGGTGCAACCGTAGCATTTCTGTTGAGTATTGGGTATATACAAAACCCTGGTTAGGGTATTACCCCGTGGAGTAGCCATCACAGTGTGTGATTGGTGAACCACGTTATATTGTGTGTCCCATGCATGTGCTTGTGAGTGTAGATTAGAAGTCTATGTGCTGCAGGTCTGGGTATACACACTTGGCAAGCCAAGCCCCTGGTATGGATACCTATGGGTGTATGATTGGTGTGTGCACGAAATGTGTTTGACAGATTGTCTGTGAGAAAGTCTCAAGAAATCAGCTCAAGGCAGCAAAGCACATTTTGATCAACAGCTCTTAGCAGCATTGTTCATAGCATCAAACCAAACCATTTAGTGGAAAAACATTTTAATGTCCACTGATTCACCCCCTCTCAGTGTCAACCTGGGAATAACATTATGTCTACTTCCCAGATCCAAACAGGAAAGAGTAATTTAAGATGGTAGGTGAAAATGGTCGTAGAAGCTCACGAAAGCGTCACCACTCAAGGGGGCGTCATGCCGAGGACAATGTAGAAGCAGGATCTGTAGATGAGCAAAACCTGAACCCGGAAGGTGGAGAACGACAGAGTCACAGAGCACCAACAAATTTGTCAGGCCCTCCTCACACTAACTCTGGGACTATTGTGACAAATCTGGTTTATCAGATGGAAGCTCAGCAGAAGGTGTTCTTGAACAAGATGCTGAAGATGTTCAGGCCATCGGGATATATCCCTACAGAAGGTACGCCTGAGTTTGGGGGAAATAATACCACACTGCTAGTGGATGGTAGCAATGGGTCGATGAGCCAAGGACAGAACCCACAACTACCACACTAATTTCCTACATCGTGTGCCTATCAAGGGATCTATCAATACCCACCACCATGGTATGGAACGAATGCACAGGGTCAGAATGACCTAAGCCGAGCGGTGGATAGGTTTTTGAAATTGAAACCCCCTACTTTCATAGGGAAACCAGGAAAACCACTATGGCCTGCACAGTGGGTTGCTGAGATAGAGAAGAACTTCCATCTGATGACTTGCACGGAGGATAAGAAGTTGTTATTTGCTACGCACATGCTCAAGGAAGATGTTAATGCCTAGTGGAATTCTACCCGGACATACTTGGAGACAAAGCACACCCAGATCACCTGGGAAATATTCAAGGGAGCCTTCTTTAATAAGTACTTTCCTAAGAGCTTTCGCGATCAAATGGAGAAGGAATTTCTTAACCTACAACAATCCCAGTTGACTGTTGATGCATACCAGCAGAGGTATGAAGAGCTGTTTTTCTTCGCTCTAGCAAGCATGCAAGAGGAGGAAACCAAGACCTGTAGGTTCACCATGGGATTGCAAGGAAGTATCCAAGAGCACGTCTTAGGTTTGGAGAAGAAGGTGTATAACGAGGTTGTGCAGATTGCTAGGGTGATTGAATCAAGACAAAGAGACAGCTTCTTTGCTCAAAACAGGGGACTGAAGAGGCCTGCTACTGAGACTTCGGGTGGAGGAAACACTAGACCATTCCGCCCATACAGGGCTCAGTCTGCTATGGTGCTAGCAAGGAATACTACTGCACCACCACCATCACAGGTAGCTGGACAAAACCCAAACGTCAAATGTTTCAACTGCCAGCAATTGGGCCATTAAGCAAAGACCTGTACTCTACCTAGAAAGCAACTGCCACAGTAAGGGAAGATATTTGCAGTCACCATTGAAGAGACAACTGTATCACTTGATGTCATTACTGGTATGATTCCGTCCCTTACTATTTTGCTTACTGCTTTATTATGTATGAGCATGTAGAACTAAGGGATAATTAAATTTCAGGAACTGTAGATATAGCTGGTGTACCCACTAGAGTACTCTTCGACTCTGGGGCTACACACTCCTTTGTTTCTATGTCTTTTGGGAATCGAATGAAATTACCTGTCAAGTAATTAACCCCAAGCTTGATAGTTCGCTATCCGTTGGGAGTAGAAGTGGCGTTGAATGAATGCTATGGGCCGTGTACAGTTAGTATTGAGGGCTGAAACCTAGAAGCAAATCTGGTACAACTCGAGATGGCAGACTTTGACATCATCTTGGGAATGGATTGGCTAGGCCATCATTCAGTAGCTTATTATGTGGTGAAAGAAAACTTGTTTTTAAAGATGATAAGGGAAAGGAGTTTAGCTTCACTGGAACCAAATTACCTAGGAAGCGGAAGCTGATCCTCTCTGCCCTAAAAGCTAAGAGATGCTTAAAGAAGGGAGGAGTGGGGTATTTAGTGTCTGTGGTCGACATCATTGCAGAGGTGCCAAAGATGGAAGATCTAGATGTGATATGAGAGTTTTCAGATGTATTTTCAGAGGATCTACTAGGTCTACCTCCAGACAGGGCTATAGAGTTCGTGATAGACCTCATGCCAGGGTCAACGTCAGTGTCTAAGGCATCGTACAGGATGGTCCCTACAGAATTAAAAGAGTTGAAGACCCAGTTACAAGAACTACTAGATTAGGGTTTCATACGACCAAGCATATCGCCATGGGGAGCACCTGTATTGTTCGTAAAGAAGAAGGACGGTAGCGTACAACTATGTATCGACTACCAAGAGTTGAACAAGTTAACTATCAAGAATCGATACCCTTTGCGTAGGATCGATGATCTGTTCGATTAGTTGCAGGGTGCAAAGGTTTTCTTGAAGATTGACCTTAGATCAGGTATCACCAATTGAAGATTAAGGCAGTAAATATTCCGAAGACTGCTTTTAGAACAAGGTATGGGCATTATGAGTTCCTTGTAATGTCATTCGGGTTGACTAACGCTCCAACGTCGTTCATGGAACTGATGAATCGAGTGTTTCATGACATGTTGGACACTTCGGTCATTGTATTCATTGACGACATCTTGGTCTACTCAAAGGACAGGGAGTCTCATGCAACACACTTGAGAGAAGCCCTACAACGGCTGAGAAGGGAGAAGCTTTACGCCAAGTTCAAGAAGTGTGAATTTTGGCTGAAGAAAGTGGCCTTCTTAGGTCACGTAGTATCTGCAGACGGTATCAAGGTAGACCCAAGCAAGATAGCAGCTATAGTAGGATGGGAAGCACCAAAATCAGTTGCAGAAATTTGTAGCTTCCTTGGATTGGTTGGTTACTATAGAAGATTCGTGGAAGACTACTCAAGAATCGCCGTTCCACTCACCAGACTAACCAAGAAAGGAGAAAAGTTCATATGGACAGATGAGTGTGAGAAGTACTTTCAGATTTTGAAGTCAAGACTAGTCTCTGCACCTATCTTGACCATCCCAGCACCAGGCTTGCCATTTACCCTATATACGGATGCCTCAGGGTTGGGTCTTGGATGTGTGTTGATGCAAGGAGAATAAGTGATTGCCTAAGCATTAAGACAGTTGAAAGAGCATGAGAAGAACTATGCTACACATGATCTAGAGTTAGCAGCAGTCATTCACGTAACCAAGACTTGGAGGCACTACCTTTATGGTGAAAAGTTTCAGATTAAGTCGGATCACAAGAGTTTAACTTACCTTTTTACTCAAAAGGACCTGAATATGAGGTAGAGAAGATGACTGGAGCTATTAAAAGATTATGATTGTGACATCCAGTACCATCCGGGTAAGGCAAACATTGTAGCTTATGCATTAAGCAGAAAGTGGGCATTGAAACCAGAGGAAGGACCTAGTACAAATGCTGCACTGTGTGCTACAGCCTCATGCTCAATAGAGAATGATAAAGAGTATATATTAGAGATTACAGGAGATCCAGTGGAATAGGGCTTAATTCATAAGTTCACATTGATGTTCGCAGCTTTGAAGATCTCATCGGATCTCATAGATGAGGTCAAAGTAGCAATCCTACAGGATCCACACCTCAAGACTGTACAAGAAGATCTAGAGAAGGGTAAAAGTAACCTTGATTTTACCTTGGATTCAGACAAGGTACTCAGGTATCGTGGGTAATTATGTATACCTGAGAGTGAGAACTCAAATATCAGAGATAGAGTTATGACAGAAGCTCATTACACCCCATATTTGGTACATCCAGGAAGCACCAAGATGTACTATGATTTAAGAAGACTATATTGGTGGAGGGGTATGAAGGCGGATGTAGCTCGATTTGTGTTCCAATGTCTGAATTGCTAGCAAGTTAAAGCAGAAAGACAGAGACCCGCAGGTTTGCGACAACCACTATCCGAGCCAGCATGGAAGTGGGATTATATCACAATAGATTTTGTCACTGGCCTACCCTTGACACCAAGGTCAATGGATGTCGTGTGGGTTATAGTCGATCGACTTACCAAGACAGCTTGATTCATCGCTGTCAGACCTCAGTATACCATGGAGAAGCTAGACAAGCTATATGTGGATAATATAGTCAGACTTTACAGTGTCCCAGAGAGTATAGTATCTGACAGAGATCCCCGTTTTACATCAAAGTTCTGGGAAGGGTTACAAAAAGCCATGGGAACCAAGTTCAAGTTTAGCACAGCTTTTCATCCTCAAACAGACGGGCAGTCAGAAAGAACTATTCAAATCCTAGAGGATATGCTCCGAGCATGTGCCCTAGATTTCAAAGGAGCTTGGGACGAGAAGCTATCGCTTATCGAGTTTTCTTATAACAATAGTTACTAGGCTACGATCGAAATGGCTCCATATGAGGCCCTCTATGGAAGAAATATCGTACGCCTCTGTTATGGAATGAGGTGGGAGAGAAAAGGATTGTAGGACCGGAGTTCGTAGAAGAAACTTGTCGAGCGTTTGATCAAATTAAGGAAAGAGTGAAGACAGCTCAAGTTCGACAAAAACACTATGCAGATAACCGACGTCGAGATCTGGAGTTTACAGTGGGTGACAAGGTATTCTTGAAGATATCACCTGTGCGACGTCTGAAACGGTTTGGTAAGAAGGGGAAGCTATGCCCTAGGTATGTAGGACCATACGAGATTTTGACCAAATGTGGTAATGTGGCATATCAACTGGCTCTACCACCATCCATGTCAAGCGTTCATGATGTATTCCATGTTGCTTTATTGAAGAAGTATGTCAGGGATCCATCGCACATCTTGACAGCAGATCCACCAGACATGACAGAGGACTTGACATTTGAAGTGGTACTTGTGATGCTCAGAAGCCGAAAGGTACAACATCTCCTAAGCAAAGATATCTATTATGTGAAAGTGCATTGAAAAAGCCAAGATGTAGAAGAAATCACTTGGGAAGAAGAGAACGCGATGAGAAAGGAATACCCTAACCTTTTCGACGAACAAGGTACGAATAAATTTCGAGGCTGAAATTTATTTTAAGGGTGGGGGAATTGTGAAACCTACATACAAATTTCGGGGACGAAATTTCTTTTAAGGGTGGGGGAGTTGTAAGACCCGCACTCCATGAACTTGATCTAAACCTTTAATTCATGTCGTAACAGGTCTTCCAATCATCACCGGGCCAGATGGGACAAGCGGATGACAACCAGGTATGAAAATGGACCTAAAAATGATATTGTTTCATACCGATCGATGGTACCGGTCGATCGGTATGTCTGCGCAGGCAGACTACTTAGATCCGAAAATGGATCTCTGCGGGTCTCACTTTCCAAATATCGAACCCTAGGACTTTCCTAACGTAATTGGACTTCCTAAACTCAATCCTAATCTATTTAAGGACCCCTAAACCTCCTTAAATCTCTTTCATTGATCCTCACAAACCCTAGAGAGGAGAAAGAGATCGAAGAAGGAGAAAGAGCTAAGGAAGGAGGGAGAGGAGCCACCGTTGCCGTTGGACGAAGAACACCCTACTAATAACATGCAAGGTGAGGTGTTGATCTAAACCTTTAAATTTACCGTCAAACCCTAATACAGTCGATAAACCCTAGATTTGAGTTCTAGGTTGAGGATCAACGAAACTAAGACTTGAATGAAACATGAAACAACTCTAACTCGTTGCTCAGACCTAGAATGTATAGGAGAAACCTTAGAATTAATAGGGGATGACTGACGGAAGGAGAGAACTGAGCTTATGGTCTTCCGAAGGCATACCGGTCGACCATACCGGTCGCACCATATGCGATTGGTACTGCGATCGATATCTCTCAAAGACTGGTCTGTAGGGACCGGTCGACCATACCGGTCATACCTTTCCCCACAGTGCCGTGATCAGTTCCTGCGACTAGTATGCTCTGTGGGAGTGTTGACCCAGTTGGTTTTCCGACCAACATAAACCCTAAGAAAAACTATTCTAATTCAACCTTAACATCGTGTAGGACCTTGTGATAGCGAGTTTGGATTCTGTGACGCGGAGCAAGCTATCAATCAAGCGTCGGGTAAGGGAATCAGACCTAAACCCTAATAATTTAATAACAATAAAACATTGTTAATAATTATGATTCTATGGAATGGTGTTTGTGCATACTTGTATGTCATCTTTACTTTCAGTTATTATATTGTTCATGCATACTCGCTATACTAAGATGTGACTATTAGGCATGTGATTATTTTTCATTGGTGTCTGGAATGGGAAGGGCCTGGGGTCTGGGATCATTCCTCACACTAGAACCTTTTCGTATCGTTTCTATCTTAGCATGCTTGGTGCGGGTAGGGTATCAGGGGGAGGAAGTGGCATTGTGGTCTCCAGCCTGGCCACTAGACTCTAGCTCTATCTCTATGTCGTAGGGAGTTGTGCTGGGATAGGGCCTACTGTGATGACATATAGGATTGGTTATTTGTGAGCCCAGTTTGCAAGCCCTCGCCAATAGGGGCTTACGTGTTGGTATGGGTTGGGCATCAGGAGAAGTATTAGCGGTGTTTGATCCGGATGCTTTAGCTCTATCTCTATTCCATGGTGGGTGCATGTGGGATGACAATGGTGTTTGATCCATTGGACGGCTTCACACACTCATGTATAGAGGTGCGGTGGCCGCCAATCCTTTCTATAGCACATTATAAACTTAAAACCAGACCATAATGTGAATGTTACTCATGCATGATGTGTGTTGCATTGTCTGACTTTCTTACTGAGCTAAGTTGTGAGCTCACCCTTGTATACACACTATTTTTAGATGTTGATGTAGGTTACACTGTGGAGGACTACGTGGATGCTCCAATATATGGAAGAGTTGCTGCCTTGGAAGTGCAAGCAGGGGAGGTCGAGCATGACGCTTCATGCGAGTGCCCTTTCTGCGTGTACCTCTAGGATATTTGATTTGTTGATTTTCTTTATTTTCAGTTAGATTTACAAATGATGTAAGGATAATTATTTACGTTCTGGTGTTTTGAATAATTAGATATTTTATTTAAATTATCAATAGAAGTACTCAGTTCATTTAATTTTAAACTTCCGTTGTATTTTATTATATTCTAATTATGGTTATGTGCAATGATTTGTATGAGTGGACACGGTCTTATGGAGATCCTGGTGTGAACTGTTGGTTCAGTGACGATTCACTCACACTTCTAGTTCAGCTAGAATTGGGGTGTGACAGACACATTCCTAGTTTAAGCCTTGAAGAACGAAATTCGTAGATCGAGCCTAATTTGTCGAACCAGAATGAGCGGTGCTCTAACGCATCCTTAGGGCAGGCCTTACCTCATGACCGAGCCTTTTTTGGCCACCCAAGAATGTAAGACCCGTACCGAACTAACCGGTCTTACCACCTTGTACCAGGTCTACCTATCATGGTCGAGCCACACGGACCAAGTGCGTGAAGGAAATCACAAAACCAGGTATAAAATTGACCCAAAAATAGTAAAATAGAGGGTAGGGTCGCATGCCTAAACAGGTAGGGTCGACCCCACCTCAGTAGGGTCCAACCCATGACTTTTGAGTCCTAGGGTCGGATGACTTGAGACCCTAGGGTCGACGGATTCTGCGACCCTAGGATCGACCCTAGGCAAACTGACAGAAACCGAAAATTAAGAAACTTTCCTAATTCAAAGGGAACCTTTCATAAACTCGTTGGGACGTATTTTGGGAGGTTTTTCTCTATAAATAGGACGTCCCTTAGGCTCTTTTACTCCTTTTGAAACCCTAATTGAAAGTGAGAGAAGAGAAGAGAAGGAAGAGAAGGAAAGTTGGAGAAGAAGGCTAAGGAGAAGAATTTCAGAGGAATCTCTGAATTTAGCAAGACTAAGGTATGAAAACATTCTCCATAAATTGTGTAAGACCCTAGAATAGTATATAAAGAGGGTAGGATCTAGGAGAAACCCAAATCATCCATCCATGGGAAGATTTCAATGGAATCCATGGAGAGAATCGTGGTAAACAAAGTAAAGGAAGTAACTTAGAGTTTAAGCCATAGAATAATCATATAATAGACCATGAAAGTAAGCCAAAGGATCCAAACATGAAAGAGTGGACTGTGGGATGAAAAGTCAACTCAAATTACATTTGGTCGCACTTAGGGTCGACTGGTAACCGACCCCATCAGACCACAGGATCGACCCCTAGCTCTCGGGAAGTCCAGGGAAGCTATGGTCGCACCTAGGGTCGATGGATAACCGACCCTATGATCGACCCTATACCCTGGGATCTCAGATACCTGCGACCCATCCTGCGACCCATCTTGCGACCCTAGCTTTACAGCAAGCCTAAAACTGTCGAAATGAATTCTAATTAAAATCTATCGACTTGTTAGGTTTTTCTATTGATATAAAGGTGATTCTTAAAGCTTGAAAGAGGATCTACACTCAAGCAAAGGTGAGGGAACAAGACCTAAACTAATTGGTTAATAATAAACCGTTTTTGTTTATTGAGTCCAATCTCATGTATGATTCTATGATTGTATGATTGTAATGTGCATATCACATGTCATCTACTATTCATGTTATTACTGTTCATGCATATTTAATTCTGTTTATTCACAACATGATGTTGATGATGATGCTAGGAATAGGCATGTGAATGTTTGTGTGTGGTTAGTGTACTTGATGCGAGTGGGGCATCAGGGGAAGTGTGATGCGATGCGGTCCTAAGCACTTTAGCCCTATCTCTACTCAAGTCTTGTCTACTAACATCGTCGTATCGCCATTACCTTAGCAGAACTATTACGTCGTAGGGCATCAGGGGAGGTGGTCTCAGACCGTGTAGTCTTCGACTCTGCCAGGGGGCCTTAGCTCTATTTATATGGACGTATTGAGGGATGCTGGGGTGAGGCATTGGATACACTGTTTGACATTAGGATTGGTTAGTTGCGAGTCCAGTTTGCAAGCCCTCGCCAATAGGGGCTTACGTATTGGTATGGGTAGAGCATCAGGGGAAGTGTGATGCGGTGCGGTCCTAAGCACTTTAGCTCTATCTCTATCCCATGGTGGGTGCATGTGGGGGTGGCAATGGTATTTGATTCGTTGAGAGGTTCCACATACTCGTGTATAGAGGTGCGGCGGCCTCTAAACCTTTCTATAGCACATTGCAAACTTATATACCAGACCACAGATATGAATTGAATGCATGCATATGTTTGTTGCATTGTTTTGTTTGTTCACTGAGCCGTGATGTGTGCTCACCCTTTTGAATTCGAATATTTTTAGTTGATGATGTAGGTACGACTGTGGAAGATTATATGAATGCTCCCGCATACGGGCACGTTGCTGCAATGGATGCTGAAGATATAGTGGAGACGCATGACTCATCAGGCGAGTGCAACTCATGCGTTTTCGATTAGATTTTTTTATTTGGACCATTAAGGAAATGTAATTTGATATTTTATTTACTTATGTCTCAATTGATACAACATAATTGGGTATTTTATTTATGATTATCACATTTAGATTCTCAGTTCATTTAATATTAAGACTTCCGCTATGCGTATTTATTCTGATTATGGTTGTGGATGTGTATGGTTTAAGCAAACGGACACAGCCTATTTGAGATCCTGGTTGAACCATTGGCTTATTAGCGGTTCATCACACCGTTCTGAATAGTGCGGAATTGGGGTGTGACAAAGAAAGCGCACCATCTCTGGCACGGCCCTACATCAAGAACCGAGCTTCCGATATCAATCAAGGAGGCTCGACCCTGTTTTCGAAGAACGACCTTTCTTGGCCGACCCTGAAAAAAAAGACATTTTTATCTATGGCCTACCTTATTTAAACGGCCCAAGAAGGCGCGACATCTCCGGAGTAGTTCTACTTCATGATCGAGATTACTTGGCCAACCAAGAAAGCAAGAACATCAACAACATTATCTCACCAACCGACCTTACCTGGTCGACCAAGAAAGCGCGGCATCAACGACACTATTTCAACAACCGAGCTTACTTGGCCGACCAAGAAAGCGCAGCCTCCAGCATTACTTCAAAAAAAGCCAAGCTTACTCGGCCGACTAAGAAAGTGCGGCATATATAGCGTGGCATAGATAGCGCGGCTTATTTAAACAATCGAGCTTTTTTTTAGCCGACCAAGAAATCACGGCACATATAGCATGGATTATTTCAACAACCGAGCCTACTTGGCCGAACAAGAAGGCACAAAATCTACAACATTACTCTGAAGACCGACCTTACTTCGCCGACCCAAAAATTGCGGCCTCGCTCACACAGCCCCACATTGAAGTCCAATCTTCGAGGATCGAGCAAGGAGGCACAACCCCCACTTGAAGAACTGCCCTTACCAGGAAAACGCGGCTTCTCGAGAGCAGACCCACTAAAAAAAAAAAAAACCTACCTTGTTTGGCCACCCAAGAAAGTGCGGCATCTACTTTAAAGGCCAAGCTTGTTTGACACACCAAGAAAGCGCGGTGTATCTACCACATCCCTACATCAACGAACAAGCTTCAACGACAGACCAGCAAGGCACAACCCTACTTATACCAAGCCTCTTTCACCGCCCAAACAAGCAGAGCTACTTTACCCCAAGTTTATCCAACAAACGAATACACGAAAGCAATCCCAACCATATCAAAATATGGAAGAACCTCGCTAAAATGACCACCCTATGGCAAATAGCCACAAAATGCAAAAATAACACTCAAGGACATACAACCCCACAAATTACATAACAAGGGACCTAAAAGATCCCTTATTTATAGATTGGACTTATTTCTCAGTCGAATCTTACAAATTCAACAGAGTAAGAAGGCAAGTGTCAACTTTAAAATTTCTATTTTTACTCAATTGAACCTTACAGATTCAACAGAGCAAGGAGGCAAGTGTTAGGTGAATTCCCACATCACCAATAGGAGGGCGACAGTTGGAAGACTATAATCCATATCAACACCTTTGAGAAGGCTTGAGGGACATTTCCATAATTCCTATAAAAAGACAAGGACAGAGGTGTCTTTACATCAGTCTCTAAGGATATTTTCGTCTATTCCCACCATAAGCAAGGGTAAAAACGACTTTACACAAGATCACCATTTACTATAAATAGTCACAAATACCAAGATTTCAAGTATGTAGCATTTAATATTCATTCTTTTAGGGATTCGAGCTCTAACACCTCAGACCAAGAATCCCCCACTTATCCACAATTATTTAAGTGGGCTCGGATACCGAGCTCATTGATTTTTTATGGATTCTTGACTTGGGCATCTGAGTAGACCCATGGCCATAAACCCACCTCCCCTTTGCCTTGTGCTTTACCTTGCAGGTCCAATCAGCATAGTGGGCCGCGGTTATGGATTCTAGACGAAATAGTTTGTAAAGGTAAAAGAGAGATGAACTTCCTTTTCCCTTTTCTTTAGAAATTATTATATTTTATCTCTTCGAAACAAACATCGGAAAATTTTTTAACATATAAAATTTTCAAAATATTACCTCAAAACAAACAAATCCTTAGAAACAAACAGCACAGAAGGAAACTTCAAGTTCTTAGTTTTTTTTCTCGTTAACAAATTTTTTGCAACGTGTCCTCCGTAGGCTTTTACAAATTTTGAAATTTTATGCCATGTAGAGAGAGAGAGAGAGAGAGAGAGAGGGCGGGAGGGGGATTGCTCTCTACCAGCCTCTTATAAATTTTGTTCTTTGTTTGATAATTTATGTGTCGAAGAGTTTTTTTTTTTTTTTTTTTTTGGTAAAAATGTGCCGAAGAGTTAGGTTGAACCAAATTGAGCACCATGTGTTACCCAATTTCATTAAAAAAAAAAACCCAAATTCAAAAAATTATTGAAAAAAGAAAAAGATCTCTCGCTTCATTGTGGGGATTCTTTCTCACACCTTCTCAAATTCTTGTATTTTTTTGTCTCCTCTTTGACATTTTTTCCTCTTCCCTAAGCATATGAAAGTGGTTGGAAATATCATTTTCTACACCCTTATTGTTGTGATGAGGAAGATTCTCCCATAGTAGTGTAGTGTTGTGAGAAACACTCTCCCCATTGACAATGTTTTTTCTCAATGACCATCACAGTCCAACCAAATATCAGGTAGATGTAATTAATGGCTTTGTTTGGTTGTAACATAACTTAGTCTCTTTAAATACCAAAATTATCCTTCTATTGGTGGCTGAGATGCCGAGGTTACAACCAGACATACCCATAATTAGTTAAGCACTTGCCAATCTTTTTCTGTGAAGCAAATTTGTTAATTGAGCATAGACTGCCAACCTAAACCTTTTGTTAGAAATCACCATCAAAGAAAAGAAGAGAATTTTTGAATTGGAAGAGAGAGACAGACTCATAAATTCATCATTATGTAATCATTAGTCAAGGGGTATCAATGGCCAGTTTCGGTCTAGGTCAAATCGGTGTTGGGCTTTATAAGGCTTGATCAAAACATGTCCATTAAGAGGTTCGGACTGGGTGGGTTTCATTGTGCACATTAACTAATAGGTCGGTCCGATTTTGGGTTGTTATTGGAGTTAGTTTCTCGGGTTGTATCAAGCCGGTTCGGGTTAAAAACTCGATAGGAATCCCATTAAGACCATCCAGAAGGCTGACATTGTAATGCTAGGGTTTAAGATTCGGCCTAAATCAGTCTGGTCAGGGTCATTATTGGCTTTGGACTCATCAGTTCAATTTTCGGGCCGGTTTCAAATTAATCCGGACCGGACCAGGACTAGTAGAATGTGCTATACCTCAACCCGAAACATGTCCGATAACAATTTGATCTGGTTTGGTTATTAATTTGGGCATGCTCGATTAGATCCCAAAATCAACACCCTAATCATTACTCTTATTGTATATTATTTTTTCTTTTCTTTTCTTGACGTCCACACATAGCACAACCCACAGTACAAAATTTCCAACTTTGCATCAGACACAAAAATTTAAGATGGAAATCAACGCAACTTGTATCTATAAAGGACATAGAATATTCTACCAAAAAAAATAAGGGTAAATTACACCAGAGGTACCTGATATTTTAAGAAATTATACCAGAGGTACCTTATGTTTCAAAAATATTACACTTGGAGTACTTTTTATTTTTGTAATTCCAAATTTATCCCCGTTTAGCATAACTTTCTTGGTCCCCTTTGGTTTACTCTCTCGCCATCTCATTGCCGCAACGACTCACCATTTGGATTCTCATATGCTCATCGCTGTCTCAATTGCCCACCCCCTCTCCTGCCCCTATCCTCTCCTGTGACTCTTCCTCATCGGCAGACAAAGTCACAAATCTCGACTATGATACACACCTCCGGTGAAAACTCTGCACCCTACTATTTTTCTTTTGAGTGTACCAACTATCAGGCATCAAATAAGGGTAGTTCAACAAGAAACGATCAATCCCTAGAAATTCGAAGTAGATCTAATGGTTAACTTAAAGGATGTCAATATTAAATAGGGAATGTTGGAAATATAAGACGAGGTACCTCTAGGATGATTTTTGAAACGTGAGATACCTCTGGTATGATTTCTCAGAACGTCGGGTACTTATGATGTAAATTACCCAAAAAACAATAATAAAAGAAAAGGACATAGAATAGTTTAGGCTCTGTATGGCTTCAATGAATTTTGTCCTAAACCAAGTGATGCCAAATTCGCCAATAAGAATAAACACAAACAAGGCAAGCTAGGTTAGAAGTTTAGAGGCCGGGAAGGAAAATGAAATTCAGAATTTTAGTTGATCAAATCAAAATGAAAGATCTCAAAATTTCATAGTTCTGGCTGAAATGATCCAAATGAGTAATTAAGTATTTAAAAATAAAAGAAAAATAAATTATTTATATAAAATTTGATTGTATATCCTTATTTAATCTTATGGATTGTAAACTTATGTGTCAAAGTATCGAAACTTATCAATGAAGTAAATAAATTTCATAAATAAAAAGGATTACATGATCCGATAACATAAAAATATTAAAAAAAATTTACGAAGTGATAAATAGGAATAAAATGAGCATGCACATTTGCCATCATTATTCAAAAGAAATTATAAAAACTATTTGGGATGAGCTAATTCTGTGTCCTACTACATGTATCTTGTGCCAGGGCTGAATCTAATGGGAAGACAAGCACAAGTATCCAAGATGGGGGATACAGGATAATTTCACAGCTCAAGTGAGAGGGTGTTAGGGGACACAGTCCGGCTCTCGGACATGAAACATTTTACCCAAACTATTTATTATGTTTGTCTTTTTGTTGTAAGAATTTTGCAGTGGAGTGACCTCCGTTAATAAATCGGACTTCATACCTAGATCTGTGCAGGTCAAATAGAGAGTAAGCTCAAGCAGTTGACACCAGAAGAGTGAGAATTTTTTTTTTCTTATTTATTTTTTAGGAATTAGAAGAGATAAAAAAAAAGAAGAAGAAAAGAAATAGAAAAGCTTGTGAATGTTTTGGTCAATTTCCTTTCCAACTCTTGATAATGTCTTCAAATATTGGTTGTGATTAGCAAGCACATTAAATTTTTTTGAATATCTATATAATAACATTCTGTTTAATTTAGAACAGTAATGACAATATACAAATGAGATAAAATGTCTATTTTTAACATAGAATTAAAAGAAAAGAAAATTAAAGTGGTTCTGAGGTGAAAAACTGGAAGAGAGAAGGGGAAAAAATCAGTTTTAAATTCACAGTTAAGTATATTTAGTAAAAGTTTGTTTGTTTTAGATTCACAATGGGGTAGTTTTAATAAAAGGAAAGGAGGAGGGTCTTTGGGTCGGGAGTTTAGAGGATTCAAACCGTTTCCTGCTAGGAAGTCGACAGGAGATTCGGTTGCGATCATTCGATGCCCGACAAGTGGGTGTTGGCTGAATTCAAACCGTCCAACCATTTGATAAGGTGAAACGCAGAGTGCTTTCACCTTATGCACCAGTGCCGGCTGGACGGCTTGGATTCAATTGACCCATGTGTCGGGCATCAATTGGTCGCAATCGAGTTTCCTGTTGACACCCTGGCAGGAGATGATTTGAACCCAAAAATCTATGGATGTGAGCAAGAGTGAGGTCATTATCAGAAACACGTAAAGAGGAAGGTGAGGTATTTGATGTCGATTGCCCCCAACCACCTTTGGTTGACCAAAAAGAAAAAAAAAACTCTTGAGAAAACCGGACGAAGGTGCACTTGCTCTTTCCCAACAAACGGAAGCGAAAAAACCCTAATGCATTAACAAAGATAAATCGTAAAATATAATGATTTATCAATGTTTCTACAAGAAATCTTTTTTTTTTTTGCATTAATTTCCTGGTTGGTTCTAGACCTTGGGAACATCATCAATGTTCTTGGATTAGTTGGGCGAAAGTGATATGCACAAGCAAGGGATTGTAATTGCAATGGAAATTCACCAAAACTAATTCTTTGATTTCTCTCAAACAAACACCCCGACCTACGACGCCCCCCCAAAAACGGCCTTTGGGGAAAGAAGGGAAGCAATGATTTCCCCATAAAGACTGGATTACTTTTTACTCTATTTCAACAAGCGCACGTGAGGTTTCCAAAGGTGATTGATTGTAGATCAGCTTTTCTTACTGGGTCAGTTTGTTCCAAGTTCTCCATTCTTATCCCTCCTATGATACAATTACTTTTAGGTGAGGAGACAAATGCAAAGTGGGTAAGAAAAGGATACATATGCAAATACATCAAATGAAACGTGCTACGGAAATTAGAATAAAGAGGTCCGACAAGGACACAAAAGTCTAAAAAAGTAGAACTCGCTTGCATCATCTTTGAACGTGGGAAGTTGTGGATCTCTATATTTCTTTCCCAATCTTGTTTTATTGGCCATCTTTATCTTCTTCCACTCATTTGGTAGGTGTCATTGGCATGCATGCCCCGTAGGATAGAAATCGTCTCCAACGGCAGTAGATGTTCCAGCAGGCATCCAACTGTTGGAGTTTTTCTGCACGCATACGAATACATGGGTATGTGCACCAGAGAAACTCCAACAGTTGGATCCCCGCGGCTAGATCTCTCCTGCCGTAGGAGAGGATTTGAATCCTTTCCTGTATTGAAGGCTTTTGGATTTCTGTTTCATTACCTCCACGTTGGCCATTAAACTTCATCTCACCAGATCTCTTACTTCAAAAATAATAATAAAAATAAAAATAAAATAAAATAAAATAATAAAATAATAATAATAATAATAATAATAATATAACATAAAAGAAGAAGAAAAAAACCAAAACAAAAGAGTAAAGAAAGAAAAAATTTTAACTTAAAAAAAATTATAGTTATAATTCAAAATGATTGTCTAAACTATCTAAATTTTTTAACATATTTAGTAATGATATTAATATGATGTAAAATTTATTTTAGTTTTTAAATGCTAGGGAATTGAATGTAAAGTGAAATGTAAGTTAATAACTTAATATGAAATGATTGGAATTAGTTACATAGCAATATGATAGCATGTGTTGTAATCATTATAACAATTTCCTTTTTAAGTTCAAAATTTCACTTCCCTTCCCTTTAATTCCCTTGCAACCAAACTCAGCAAAAAAGATAGGGTTTCCCAAAATGCCATTGTGGAGGAACATTCCATGCCATACCAATTATGTGCAGGAGATAATATTGCCAAAAGAAACCCACTTGATCAAGAATGAGAGAAAAAATGCTAAAATTTGAGAGGATGTGAGAGAGTATAAAGTTGTGGAGATCTTTTTCGCATACTTAAACGTAATTTTAACAAGATAAATGTGAATGGTTCTTGCACACGTGGTACCACATGAATCTTTCCTATGCATGGACTATAAATATTACCTTATAAACAGAAGATGTGGCTATTTTGACCATTAGAAAAGTCATAGTTTGTATTAGCCATGTGCCATTCACACACACACACACACACACACACACACACACACACACACACACACATATATATATATATATATATATATATATATATATATATATATATATATATATATATATATATATATATATATATATATATATATATATATATATATATATATATATATATATATAACTTCAATATTGTCCCTATTATTGTGCACTCTTTCATAGCCTTGTATTTTTTAAGTTCTATATTTTCATATGGCAAATAGGACTGAAACTTAACATGTGAACAAGCCACCTAATGATTGTATGTCCAAAAAATATGACTCATTTTATCTACTATGGGACCATTGAGGCCACTAAAGTGAGGAAAGTGATGTGCATAAATGCCACCAGCCAATCAATAATGGCCTACACGTGGCGTCACACCACCCCATTCAAGGGCAATTCCATCCATGTAATATTTGCAGGGGCAAAATTGACCTTATCACCTTATCAAGGGTATACTTGACTTAAGTATTTTTTATCAGTAGTAATGAAGACAAGGGTACGGATGGACTCCACTTCTACCTCTTATAAATAGATTCACTTACCAAGGGATTCATGCGCTTGACTTCACTAGTCACTATTCATTTCCTTTCTTTCTAATGTCTAATCTTATTATCTATTGTTAACTACTCAAATTTAATTTAAATATCGGAGTGTACCCTCAGACCTTATATCCAATCACTCTTGTGTTCGTTTCTCTTATCATTTGCAGACTAGATCCAGCACCGAAGTCTCACTCTAGAAGGAAAGGTTGGACACCAACATCAACAAAAAGATTCTTATCGTGAGGTACATAGGAACCGGATTCCCCATGACTTGTTTTTGTTTTTGATAGCCTAAATCATTTTTCTCTTTTTGTCAATGTGTGATGATCCATTTTCACACCATTTCAAATATATATATATTTCATAATCACGTGGGCTTCACATTAACGATATTGTTATCCCGCACCTCCATTGGTGTGTTGTGACAACGTGGGAAACGCTCTAAAAAAAAACAGAGACCAATAAAAAAGCGCGTAATGAACCAACTGAACAGAGCAGGTCCGTGATTGGATTATTGGAAACAGCTAGTTCTCTCTCCTCTCTCTCTCTTCCCTCTCTCTCTCTCTCTCTAATTTTATCACCAAAATATGAAGCGTACAAAAAGACTTTGTGGACTCAACGTGATTCACCTCTTTACAAAAAATAATAATAATAATAAAATTAAATAAAAAATAACGTGATTCACCTGGGCAAAGACTTTTCCCAACTTTATACTTAATTATATATTTATATATAATGCATTTGGTAATCCATGAGCACTGATTTCTATTTATATCATAATCTGTTTCTTTAAATGTCCTTACAATTCTGAAGTGTTTTAAATTTATGGGCCTTAACAATGATTGATCCATCTATATGACATCGGTCCATTAATATTGATTCCTTTTCATGTATATTTAAGGGATATTATTGATATTTGAGATGAAAAAAATACTCCAATTGTATCGTACAAAAAGAGCTATTGAATGCTTCTCTTTGTTTTCATCAAAAAAAATAAAAAATTGCTTCTCTTTGTAGCCTTAGACAAATATCTCATTGTTCTTTTTTTTTTTTTTTTGGTAAAGACAAATATCTCGCACGTCATTCATGACGTGCATTGTATCATAATTGGGTCCAAAGTTGGCCCATAAATTCATTCTAATATAATATCTACCAAGATTGAGAGTGAGATTTTTTTTTTGTGGTTCTTTTTTTTTTTCCCTAAAACATCCTAATAAAAGAAATCAAACCTCACATGGGTTGGGCTTTATGAGGCATATCCAACATTTAAGCCCATTTGAAAACCCTTTCTTAGATTAGTTAATTTGAAGGCAAAGGTTTTGTGCATGTTTGCGAAAGTACACAGTCGTGTTTTTTTGGTGTCGAATGGGAGGTAGGGGAGAGTGTGTAATGACAATTCTACTCCCACTTAAAAGATGAAACACTCAACGCCCGACCATGTATGTACCCAGCTCGTGGATAAAAAAGGTCTTAATTTGAATACAAAGTTATAGCACTTCCTTTGACAACAGCAAAGCCATATCTCTTTCAAAAAGGAAAACAAGCTGCCACCTTAACCTATAAAAGCTTCATTTCGCGACATTGCCATCTGTTATCTTACTTTGACCACTGTTGTTTATTGTATATGTTCCTAGAGAATTTAACAGCATAACTCTTGTCTTTGTTCGACAATTTAGCCTATTTCCAATCCTTAGATTCACAAAAATTGTAATCATGCTCCCAAGAGCCCTACATGTTTTAATGAATACATATCGTATTATCAACCCAAAAAAAAGGTGGCAAGTGAATGTGAGACTACAAAATTATTGGTAATTCGAAAGAGTTTGTTGTCCGAGTTTGTTAATAGATCCTTTAATTTGGTTGCTCATTGTGTGCCATGTAAAGCCTTGCAGTATCCTTTACCAAAGTTGTAGGGGTCCTCTTTTTCGATGAATCTTTTCCCGCTTGTAAGTAATCTTTTCCCTTTAGATGATGATAAAATCAGCTTCTCCGGATGGTTCGTAAAAAAAAAAAAAAGAAGAAGAAGAAGAAGAAGAAGAAGAAGATGGTGTGACTCCAATAGAAAAGGGTTTATCCTTCAATCTTTTGCTTTGCTTTGTAAAGAAATTGTTGTCTCAAGATTTGTTTGTAATTTGTTTGTTTGATCATTTGTTATGTTGTCAAATAGAGATGGATTTTAAGCTTTATGGAGTCCTTTTCTCTCTCTTTTTTGGGTAAGTGGGGTGCTTTTCTCTTGATCTTTTTTATGTCATCAAATTACTGGTTTGAAGGTGCCTTTAGTCAAATGGTCAGGTTGGAGACCGGACAATTACAGGTGACAGATGGTATAAGGTGTTAGTTGGTGATGACGGGGTGTATAATTAATTAATCTCAATCAGTAGTGGTGAGATTTCAAGTGTCACGAATGAGGCTGAGCACTAGCTCAAATTCCAATTTTCATGTAGATAGACAATGAGACCTATCAGAGGATAGAATTCTTATCTTTTTTTAAAAAAAAAAAAAAAAATCTTATCTGTTGGTGAGTTGAGCAACATTTGGCAAAAAAGCATCAAGAGAAATATCCGGCAGTCATATGTTATTGAATATTTTTTTAGTTAGACCAAATTCATCAAAAGCTAACTATTCATATGACACAAATAGTCTCTTATTGTTGGAGAGATTTCATCCGTTAGATAACTACTGAAATTCGTTCGATGCACATTGGATCACGATTGAAAGAGTTAAATAACATAGATGATTTTTTTTCGTATGATCTCTGTTTATAACTCGGTGATCCTTACAAACAAATGAAGGGTTTTAATTGAAAGTTAAGATTTTGTTGGTTTTGTGTTTTTATAATGTGGAGTTATGCAATTATTATTAGAATTATATATTTAATTGTAATTGTGTGAGGATTATTGGATCTGCATTCTCTCTTTCCAGTGGTCTAGAAGGACAGTGACAACTTATCCCGGATGGTTGTCACGTGACTCTTGGTGAATCTGAGATCCATGTTTGAGCCGATACCCAGCCGACAACCCAAGCCAACAGAGGTGTCGGCTGGGACATAGGTCTCGGATTCACCGAGCCACGTGGTAACCATCCGGGATAGGTTGCCACTGTCCTCCTAGAATCACTGGGAAGAGACGATGTAGATAGGGATTATTGCGGGTTTGTTTTGTTTTTTTTTTTTGTTTTTGTTTTTTTTTTTTATCCGTCACAGCAGTTTTGGAGGGCTATAGTAATCTACAAAAACAGTAAGGTCGTAATCCATTTACGTTCTTTTTTAATTTGATTAGCTTAAACAACGAATTCCATATTAATGAAAGTTCAAAATGTCAAACGTATCGTGGCAGAGTTAGTTATTCTATGTTGTCGACATTGATAATCTTACCTAACCACGAAGTGCAAGGGCAAAAATAAAAGCCCCAGCAATGTTGCTTTCCTTTCTATTGTTATTTCTTTTTGCCGGTTCCAAAGGCAATTTTGGGTTAGGTGGCATCCTATGGGAGGAGAGTTAAAATTAGTTATTCTATGACAAGTGTCTAGTCTAGAGAAGGAGAGGATCTCCTTCCCTTGTACGTAACATAGATGGTTAGAAGGATTGGAGCCCACTAGGTTCGCTTATGGGTCCAAAGAATATTCTCAATCCCCCTTAAGTCATGAATTTGAAGTGTCAATCCGTGCACAGGCCCCATAGCCTATTCGAATGTAGGTCTGGTCCCACAAGACTAGGAATCTTGTGACAGGACAGGTTGCGACTGGACCTGCTCCGGTTGTATGTGGTTCGATTTACGTCCTAATCCCTAGCATACATGCACCTGGTTCCAATAGAAATTTCATGCCGCCATCGCATCAATTTTGTCTATGGTGGAAAACCCTGGTACCAAAAGAAAATTGAGTTAGGCTGGATTTTCTGGATGCGAGTTTTACATGTACCGCCATGATTCATGATTTAGAGTTTCATCTTGAATGATTAAGCAACTAACGTTGATGTATGGCCATACAACAATAGCACCACATAACATTCACTTGACTTGTGGTAATATGGACCAAGTGAGAGAATGTTGGACTGATGTGGCTCTATTGTCATATCAGCCTAACAGGATTGTTAGGTGGGACTCATCATCCTTTGTAACTGATCTTGATGGAAGACAGTTATAAGGAGATATATATATATATATATATATATATATATATATATATATATATATATATATATATATATATATATATATAAGGAGACTTTGGTTTTCAGATGGAATACATACTCTATCAATATGTATCATTGTGTGAGAGACTGAGAAACCATAAGACATTTCTCGAAAGGATGCAAAAGACACTTGATAGTAGCATGGTATCAAACACGTCCACAGTAACTCAGTTGCTCTCCATCGAACAAGACATTGGAGGTATGTGAATCTCCCTTTGGCTTTATAGCAATTTCCTATTGTCTAGTTAAAGGCATGTGAGAGCTAAAGAAGACACCCAATTTCCCCAAGTTAATTTGTTGACATGAAACTGAGCCATAATGGTCAATCAAACTCAAAACATGCCTACCTTCTTCCAGTTTTTGAAGAAAAAAACAAGACAATGATTAGCAAACAGTAAGTGAAAGACCGATGGCCCAAATTTGCCTATACAAAAAAAGGGTCCCAAAGGACTATGCCCTAAGAAGATACAGCAGTAAAAGCATCTTGGCATAGAATAAACAAATACGAGCTAAGGGGGCAGCCTTGCCTCGAGCCCCGGTTGAGAGTTGAGACACATTGCCTAATCCAAGTGACCCATTGTGAAACAAAACCCACAATGGGTCACTTGGAAGTTGGAACTTGGAAGTAAGATGAGATTTTTATTTATTTATTTTTTGGGAGAAGCAAGGGAAGGAAGGGATAGGGATGGGATTGGGATTGTCTGCTGTACTTCTGTGTAGTAGACTTGATCCTAAGCATTAAGAGGGCATTGGGATACAGTCCCGATACCCTTTAAATGTTTAGGATTGCCTCTGCTACACAGAGCACAGTAGAGGATCGTTTTTCATAGGGATGTACGTTTGACACTTAAAATTACAATTTCACTCCTCCACCTTTTATTTTCTCTAGTCATGGCAAACTGGCGATTCTTGACATGAACCCACCAGCTTTATGAATGAGTTATTGAAGAGGCTGGAGGCCAGATCCCCTCCTCGACCCAAGACGCTCCATGGGACTCCATAACCGTCCATCACGCTAGTCAACGGTGATGGGTCCCATGAAACGTCCCAAGTCCGAGAGAAGATCCCTACTCTATATTGAGTTCGACCCACTAGCATGATAGGCCTGGGCTTTGCAAGGGCCTAGACCCAATTAAGGGTTATTATCGTCTCCATTCGCTGGAGCCTCCAATCGAGGATCCGGCGGTTGGAGTTAACCAGGTGCGTCTACCGATGTATTGATAGGCTCGCCGGATTAACTCCAACCGCTGGATCCTCGATTGGAGGCTCGAATGATTGGAGACGAATATGACTCCCCAATTAACTCCCTTAGTCTATATAAATCGACTTAAAGGCTAGAAAACCCCAATTGCAGGTCCCTTGACTGATTTCCATGGCGAAATTGATGAATATCCAGAAATTCCTTAAGAAGAGAATAGGGTTAGGGAGAGACTCTCATTCTCTCTTCTGGAATCAAATAAGGAAAACCCAGTTTGTGGAAAGAGACATCTCCACTCATTCGGTGGACACAAAATGTTAAGAAAGAGATGTTGAGATAGCTCATTTGCATGAGTCTCAAAAGGCAACACCATTGATACCCAATGAATGAGTTCTGGGAACTATTCTGATACATTCCAAAAGTTAGAGTTCCAATAGGTGTCAGCTGAAGTCCAGGAGATATGCTATGGAAAGAATTATCTACAGACTCCGATTTTTTATATTCCAACATTTGACTTCCATGTGGCAACTTGTTATTGGGTGGTGAGTCACTACATGATCTTTTTAGAGTTTTGAATTTGAGATAGGTCCCACACTCCCCCTCCCTAGCATAGCACTATAGCAGTCTAGCACACAATTTTGATTTTCCACTCTGCATAACTACCTCCCACTCTTCACGGCCCAAAATCTCTCACTCCTTCAGCAAACCAGCCCATCATCTTCATCTTTTCTCCATTAACGTCTTCAATTACCACATCGTATTCCTTCTCAACCACCCTTTAATAAAACCTCATTATTTTCTCTCTCTCTCTCTCTCTCTCTCTCTCTCTCTCTCTCTCTCTCTAAACAAGGTACAATTTTTCTTCACCTTCTCTCACTCTCAGTCATTGACCTGAATTCCTCAACTGTAGACTCCAAGATTTTGTTAAATGGGTTAACATTCTTTTTCTGAATCTGATTTGTTAGGGACCAGATGAAAAGGAATCAAGCAAGGGGACTCAGATAATTTCCTGCTTTGGTTTCATATTTGACAGTGTCCGACCAGAGGGATCAGTTTATTAGTAGTGAGTATTGGTTGTTTCCATTTGTCTTGCATTTCTTTGTTCTTTGAAGATTTATAATCGCTATGTAATCTCTGAAGCAACCATCTAACCCATCTAGACCAGGAAAACACCTTGACACTGTGCACCCACCACAGATATAATATACCTTCAAAATATTTGGTGCCAATCCTTCTTCTCAGACATCAGCCTTCTGTAAATCTATTTGGTTGGTTCTGATCATTTCTCACTCTTTAGCTCTGCCTGACATTGTATTTCCTTCCTATTCATTTTTCTTTTTCCTGTAATCACTCTGTAACACATCTGAGAACCGTTTGATGAGTCAACATTACCCAAATAGCCAAATACTCACCTTAATATATAATAAAATAAAAAAATAAAAAAAATCCCAAAATATCTCTTATTCCATATTCAAGCTTCTCTCCAACATTTAAGTAAATTTTATATTTCGATAAATGGAAACTTTATCTGAATTTTGAAAATCTAAGGTTTCTCAATGTAACTCATCCCAAAGCCCACCTGGGTATGCAGAAAATGATAAGCTAGGTAGTATCAAATGAGTCATGAGCCTTTACAAAATAAATCTATTTGCATAAGCATTTGTTTATGTAGTGAAGAGAAGCATAATTAGATGGGCATGTGAGAACCCAGCCCCTTCAGTTTAATTGGTAACTACTTGAAATTATTTCGTTCATCTGTAGTTCCTAATAAATTATTAGACAGTCATCAATATATAGTAGTTGGATACAGATGTTAAAAATTGAAGTTCTAGAGCATTAACAGAGTCTTCAGATGAAATGAAATCAGGGTCTGTTCGTTGTGTTATCCCTGTCTCTTCCTCACTGCAAATCGAAGACTACTAATCACAGAAGAAGCAAGACAAGTAAAATGGCTAGAGAATCATCTGGGTTGGTTCCTCTCTCTCTCTCTCTCTCTCTCTCTCTCTCTCTCTATTAGGCAGTAAAATGTTTTTATTGTAATAAATATTTCTTTCTTCTTCTTGTTTGAAATCTGAATATGGGGTTTCTTTTTTTTTTGTTGTCGAATTTAGTAATTTGGTGTCTACATCACCATTGGATATCCATCTTCACATACATGGTATGAACTTCAGACTAAACAGAGTAAGAACAAGCCTTAAACACTACCCAAAAACCATTTTTTAATTACATACTTTCCTTTCTTGTTCATCTTTTTTTCCTCATTTCTCTGAATGCAGGAACTTGTGGTTGCAAAATCAGCTAAACTAGCTGTCTTACTCAAAGAGGGACAACATGAGGAGAAGCCTTCCCTTTCACTCCCAGACATCCCGGGGGACTCCAAAACCTTTGAGCTTGTTGCAAGGTTCTTCTATGGTTATGACCTGAATCTCTCTGCTAGTAATATTGTCCCTCTTGTCTGTCTTGCTTACTATCTAGAGATGACAGAAGCTCAAAGCCCCAATAACCTCTTAAAGAAGTCTCTTGCCTTCTTCCAGCAAAGAGTCCTTCCTAGCTGGAATGAATCCATCAAGGCCTTCATTACCACAGAGCATGTTCTTAAGCAAGCTTCCATAGTTGGTTTGATCGACGCCTTTTTAGATTCCATTACTAATAAAGTCCTCACTGATCCCCACCTTCTCGGTGAACCAATTCAGCATCCAATCCAAAATGACATTGATGGCGACAGCAACAATGGGCAGAGGAGTATTTCAAGGAGACTTTTTGTTCCTGACTGTCAATCAGAGGATTTAAACACATTGCCTCTCTGTCTTTATGAGCTCATCATGTTCTTCATGATTCAACGTGGTGTCCGATCGGAATTCATTGCTGGATCACTTTTCCGGTATGCAAAGAAGTGGGCTTTCACCGGAAGTGAAGAGGCAGGTGTGGTGATGTACATGAAAATGGTTCCACAGAGGGAGGTCATTGAAGTGGTGCAAAAGCTGTTGCCTGATAAAAGAAGCCTGATACCTTGCAAATCATTGTTAGAAATGCTAAAAACAGCAGTCACCTTGCAAGCTAGCTCTGACTGCATAAATGGGTTTGAGCTTAGGATTGGGAAGCAACTTGATGAAGCTACTGTTGAAGATTTATTGATACCCTGCCAAAGTTATGCCAGAGAAATGCGGTATGACATGGAATCTGTCAAAAGAATTTTGAAGAACTTCTATCGCTCTTACACATCAAAAGAAGACCCATCTAGGCTCATCACAGTGGCAGTTTTGATGGAAGGATTCTTGAGAGAGGTTGCTGGGGATATTGATATGCAAAAGGATACTTTTATATTGTTAGCAGAGATGTCAGTTGCTGCATCACATGGGACTCAACAGAATTCTGATGGGATATACAGAGCCATTGATATTTACTTGGAGAAGCATGGGTATCTGACAGAGTCAGAGAGAGAGGAGGTTTGCAAGATGCTGGATATCCATAAGATGTCAGCAGTGGCACGTGAACATGCTGCGAAGAATCAGAGGCTGCCGCTGCGGGTGGTGGTACAAGTGCTGTTTGTGGAGCAATTGCAGCTGAGGGACGTAATTTCTAATGAAATGAAAGATTTAGAGGAGCGGTGGGGAAAAGAAGAGGAGAAGGTAGTGGTGGTGGGGGATGGGGAAGAGGAGGTGAGGATAGAAATGGAGGAGATGGATGGGAGGGTGATGGAGTTGGAGGAGGAGTGCTATAGGATGAGAAGAGAGATTGAGATGGGTGGCAGATGTCCTGCACTCAAAAAGGATAAGGAGAAACTGTGGAAGCAATTCAAGAGGGTGCTTAGTTGCAAGAGTAGCATTCATGACTATGACTGCCATGTTAAGAAAAAGAAAAGCAGGTATCCAAGGGAGGATGATTCCACACTTTGATTACTCTCTCTCTCTCTCTCTCTCTCTCTCTCAATAGGATTTCCCATCCTGTAGAATGAAAATGTCTTCTTTTTTTTGGGTTAGTTAGAATGAAAATGTCTTCTTTTTTTTGGGTTAGTTAGAATGAAAATGTCATTGAACTGCTGAAGTGCAAAATCTAAATTTGTTCATTTCCACTAACAATTGAGACCCAAATTGAAAATTTTCCTGTGCCCAGCTTGGAGGTTGACATGTTTGTGTTTGTGTGTGCTGATCAACAATAGATGGCATTTTGAAGCATCCTTCAAACTTGCATGTCTACATGTTTGTGCTGAATATAAAATAGAAGTTTTGACCATATCAACCTGGACTCATCAAAAGTAGCTAATCTGGGCTAACGTTGACCAGCTCAGACCTATTTGGTTGACAACCCTAGCAGTCACCATAAGATGGTATTATGGGTAAGAAAGTCAGCAGATTCTTTGTCTAAGCGATCTTATGAAACCCTCTTTCATTCAATCAAAGACAAAGAAGAGTATAATGTAACCCATTAAGTAATTTTTTTTTTTTTTGGGGGGGGGGCTGGAGGTGGGTAAGAACCCATGAAATAAATGGCATTAGGATCCTTTCCTACTGCTGGGCAGCCCAGTGAGTAATCCGATGGCCGAGACTCATTGGGCGAGCAACCCCATGCATGGGCTGTGCACCCAGTGAGCCTCAACCGTCGGATCCATCATTGTGCAGTCCAGCTGCGGGAGAGGATTCAAGCCCAAATAATTGACATGATGGATCCTGAAACCATACTCCATGCTACGGTGAGGGTTTCAATTTATCAAAACCAACCGTTTAAAGCTGTACCAAATCGAACCGAAGTAGAATCGGAACGATAACAGTCTGAAAAAATAGAAATTTTATCTAGTACGGTATGGTATCAGTATTATGGATCAAACTGTCAGTACATACCGAACCATAACAAATATATATTAGTATATATTTATAAGGGAAAATTACTTGTACCATCTTTGGACTTAGGTCCCAATACACCTACTCTCCTAAAGTTCACAAAAATTATACGTACTATCCTTAAATGCCAAATATTGTTACACAGAAGCCCATTCCGTTAGATTTTTTTTTTCTTGTTAGTTACTGATGTTAGCCCGAATTGTATTTTTGAAGGTCAAAAATACTCTTACGGAATTGTGAAAAGACCATACTAGCATTTTGTAAAGTGTACAAAAAAAAAAAAAAAAAAAAAAAAGAGAGTAGATACCAATGTTTAGTGACCAGGGAATTAACTAATTGGTATTGAATCAGTCAACTCATAGGCCGATACCGATGTTTTTTTTGTCTTTTCACTTTACAAAATGCTAGTATGGTCTTTTCACGATACACATAAGAGTACTTTTTACCTTCAAAAATATAATTCGTGCTGACATCAGCAACTAACAAAAATAAAATCTAACGGAATGAACCTCTGTGTAACAATGTTTGACATTTAGGGGTAGTATTTGTAATTGTTGTGAACTTTAGGGTAGTAAGTGTATTTGGACTGAAGTCCAAGGGTGGTATGAGTAATTTTCCTTATTTATTATGATTTTTCTCTCTTGTACACCAGGTTTTGTATGAAACCGTATATAAAGCAGATAAGAAACAGTATGTGTACTAAATTAAAAAAAAAAAAAAAAAAAACAGAAAATCAAAACAATACAGTAACAGTATCACTACTGTGCAATAGGTTAGGTTGGGCTAGGTCTTTTTAAAACCCCAATCCAACCTTGAGTCCCCTTAGCTAGGCCTAGGCCAGTCTCGGCCCTAATTCAAGGCCTAAAAAATCCAACCTTAATCCATCGTCAGGGTTTGGCCCTAACCATGGGCAAGGGGAAGGGAGATGTAGAGGTTAGGCTAGGCCAAGGAAAGAAGAATAGAGAAGAAGAAGAAGACAAGGGCAGGTTGGGCCGGTCCGGGCTTAGCCCAACCTCAACCTTGGCCTAGCCGAACCTAACTTAGTGCCAGAAATTCTCAACCCTAACTTGTCCTTAGGCCCAGGGTATCTCACCCCAACCCATGTTCAGGCTCAAAGCAAGCCAGGGTGGGCTTGGGGGAACGGGACCAAACTTGCACTCTTAGGTATTACCCTTTTGCCTTCTTTATCAAACCGAAACCATAACAAATTACTAGTATCACTCTTTTGCCCCTCTATCAAACCAAAAACGTACCAAATTACTAATATTGAATCAACTAAACACCCTTATGCTACGGGTGCAAAATGAGTAATCCAAAATCATAGGTCAAAGTCTTTAAGGCTTTGTCTGGTTGCAAGGAAAATTGAAGGGAAGAAAAGTGAAATTTTTAAATTTCAAATGGAAACTTTTGTAATGATTACAGCACATGCTATCACATTATTATGTAACTAATTCCAAATTAATCTATGTTTAGTTATTAACTTATTCTTCACTTTGCATCCAAATCTCTCACATTTGAAAAGGAAAATCAATATTACATCTTATAAGTATCATTATAAAAAAAATGTTAATAAGTTTAGGTAATTTATATTATCATATTGTGTTATAACTTACAACTATAAAAGTTTCAATTTAATTAAAAAATTTCACTTCCCTTTCTTTCAATTTTCCTTACAACCAAACAAAGTCTTAAGGGAACCCTTACGACCATACAAAACCTAAGGGATGGGATTTAATATGCCCAAATGTCCCAACCCGTTTAAGTGCCATTCTTCACTTTTGCTTCGCCAGTCTAGTTGAAAGTTTAAAGAACTGAGTCCACGCTTTCAGAGTCATCTTCGAATTCAGGGAAGATTAACGGTAAGAATGCTCTTTATGTTCTCAAAGCAGTTTACTAATCCCTATCTATTCTCTCCCTCTGTAGTCTCTCGCATTCAAATCTTCTTGAGCTTTATCTGTTCCACCTCAAACAGTCAATTTCCGGCGGAAACCCTGACAAATAAATCAAGAACACGTTATTGTGGAGATGCTTCGGGGTCGACGAGACAGGATTGTAAGGCTTTCCGTGGTAAAAACAGTATTAATCCTTCCCTTCCTGTTGACCCGATCGATTTTGATGACAAAACGGTCGGAGAAACCATCTCCAGCTACGGCAATGATTGGAAACGTGCCTTTGAATTCTTCAACTGGGCCGAGAACGACTGTCAGTTCAAACACACTATTGATACCTATAACCGGATGATTGACGTTCTGGGGAAATTCTTCGAGTTCGATCTTTCCTGGAATTTGATAGAACGGATGCGTAATGGGTCTTCTCTGCCCGATCACACGACTTTCCGGATCATGTTTAAGAGGTATGTGTCAGCCCATATGGTTGCAGAAGCAATCTCTGCTTACGATCGAGCAGAGGAGTTTGATTTGAAGGATGAAACCTCGTTCTCTTATCTCATCGACGCGCTTTGTGAGTACAAGCATGTGATTGAAGCCGAAGAACTGTGTTTGGGAAAAGATTCACCTTACCCCATCAACACTAAATTGTACAACATGATTCTACGAGGTTGGTTTAAGATGGGTTGGTGGAGTAAGTGCAGAGAATTCTGGGAAGAGATGGATCAAAAGGGTGTCACTCGTGATCTTCATTCCTACTCCATCTACATGGATATTCTCTGCAAATCTGGGAAACCTTGGAAAGCAATTAAACTGTATAAAGAGATGAAGAACAGAGGAATTCAACTAGACGTGGTAGCATATAACACAGTTGTTCATGCTGTGGGTCTCTTGGATGGTGTGGACTCTGCAATGAGACTTTATCGTGAGATGTGGGAATTGGGTTGCAAACCAAACATTGTAACTTACAACACAATTATTAAACTTCTGTGTCAATCTGGAAGACTGAGGCAAGCCTATTCTGTGCTCGATCAAATGCCTCAGAGGGATTGTGTCCCCAATGTGATGACATATCACTGTTTCTTTGGATGCCTTAGTAGGCCCAACGAGATTCTGAACCTGTTTCAGGCAATGGTTGAGAGGGGAGTGCGTCCAAGGATGGATACTTATGTGATGCTTATGAGGAAATTTGGAAGATGGGGCTTTCTTCGACCAGTTTTTGTTGTTTGGGACAAGATGATAGAACTTGGGTACAGTCCAGATGAATTTGCTTACAATGCTCTGATTGATGCACTGGTGCAGAAAGGAATGATTGACTTAGCTCGGAAGTATGATGAAGAGATGTTGGCAAGAGGGCTCTCAGCTAAGCCACGAAAAGAGTTGGACATGAAGCCTCTATGATAATTTATGAGCTTAAAAGTATCTTAACCAGCTACCACAAAAGCCTTTTGTAGTTGGGTTCTCAGAAAGGGGTGGATAGTTGCAGATAAAGCTATTGAGTGAAGTATTTAACGAGGTATTTTCGAGCTTGGGATTATCTGGAGTTTTACTTTTCAGGTATTTTTACATGCGAGTTCTGTGAAAGAACTGTTTGAGATGGATGAGAGAAATCAAAGAATTGTGGAGATAGCTGCTTGAGCCTAATTTTATTGAAGTATTTCTCATCCATGTTTGCAGAGGCATTAAGTTTCATCGATTTTGAGGTTGTGAATGCTCCTAATGGTGGTATTTTTTTTTTATTTTTTTTTTCATGAACTTGCTGATTGCTTGAAGCTGCTTAGATCATACCATGTATCAAAAAGAGTTGGTGGTGTCAGGAATATGTCTCCAGTCCCTACTACTTGACTTGGAAAGATACAGCAGTGAAGAGATGAGAAAGGAGAGCTACTTCATGGCAACACTTTCACAGCACTGAGTTCTCATTTTGCAGACAACTAGAACTCCTGAAAGTGAATTCATTGGCTTTGGACCAGGATTTATGTGAGATTAGGGTATAATTAATCTCAACCTATGTAAAGAAATTATAATTGACCAACTCTATAAAGCCCTGCCACCAAGCAGCTGTTACTAGAGATATAATTTGAGATTCACTTTATTCTTTGTTGGAAAGAAGCAACGTTTGAGTGTGCTGGTTGAAGTGGTTGGTCCTTTTTGTGAGATCTCTGAACTGATTAAGAAGGTAAGACTTGGGAAATTCCTTCCAAATGGTAAAATTATTAAGGGAGTGGTTTTTCTAGTTTGGTAGGTCTAGAGTGTCTCTTGACTAATGCAAATATCTGGCAGTAGCAGATTGGATAGAGTTGAAATTTATAGACATGTAAACTCCAATGTTCCTTTTTCATATGTGAAGTTTCAACTAAAATGGAATAGGCCGAGTAACAAAATAAAGATTTGAAAATCTAGTAAAAAAATGAAACTTTTTGAATGTAAGTTGCGCTCCAAGCCATCGGACAAAGGGCACGTCTGCCTGGGTATGTATCACGTAAAAAGAAATTTATCCCCCCCACCCAACACAAGAAAAAAAGAAAAAGAAAAACCCACAAGGGAATTCACCAATAGATGAAACGGAATATGAATGATTATGAGAATGAAATTTGCTATGTGGCCAATTTTGACCAATTATAGATATCCATATCAAGGTCTTAGTATTCGGTGTCGAATTGGCTGAACGATCGAATTGTATTGGTAATGGCTGAGACTGATACAGATCCATTCCCATTTTTTATTTGTTCTTTAATCCTTGGTGACACGTGTTGTTCAGCTACTGGTCACACCGCCAATTCGAAATTGGAGTCGATATTGTGGCCAATACCGATTACTAAAAACCTGATCCATATAGTCAATTTTGCCAAATCAATTTTTCATGTGGAAAAATCCTAGTTGCAGGTTAGAGATATTTTTTTAATTTTGCTAGACGAGACAAAAATGTAACCAATTATTAAATGTTTTTTTTTTCATAAAGAAACAGAATAAATATCCATTTAATTATGAAAGAAAGTGCAAATTTCAATATGAAGGGCAGCCATCTATGCTCGGCCGTTTGGTTGCAAGTAAAGGAAAGGAAGTGAAATCAGATTTGAAAAGATGAGATAATTTTATAATTAGGATTATGTAACCTACCTACAACTCAGTCATATTTAGCAATTAAATATTCTAATGTAATTATGGTTTAGGTATTCGTATCAGATCAACTTTATCATATTGGTGACGACCATGACCGACATAGATACCTTGCCAATATGGTGATGTTTGGTTGAATCAGTATAGGGACCAATACCTGACTAATACTGGATGAATATGGACCAATATTGGCTGAAACGTGGCCAATACCAAACCGATACCAAAAAGATATGCCACATCAATAGATGGCAGATTTCAATTGATACCAGTGCTGCTATTTGTTCCTGTACCGTGAACTACAACCATGAATCTAATATATATTTTACCTTTACAAATCAAAGGAATTTTCTTGCAAAGTAAAGAAAGATTTGAGGAGGAATCCATCCCATCACAAAAATCTCCTATTTAATATTAATTTGAAGTGACTGATGAAAGGCCAAGCCCAAAAAGGCCCTCTACTTGACATAACCTACCAAACACCCTCATACGGGAGAATATGTCTCCCCCAATCAAGTTTCAACATGTGTATATTAGGGCCCAAGCCCTTGGGGGAAGACCCTCATTCCAGTAATCAACCTAGCAAGTATAAGACAAAAACAGTTCCTGATGAAACGAAACCACCAATGAGAATAGTGAAGAGATTTGGAGTCTCGCTATCATAAAGGCCTCGGAGCCTCACGACCATAGGGGCCTCGGAGCCTCACAGCCATAGGGGCCTCGGAGCCTCACGGCCATAGGGGCCTCGGAGCTTCGCTAGAGTAGAAGTGCCGACATCACATCAACATAGATGCCTCGACACCTCAGCAATATGGGGGGCCTCGACAGTCTCTCTAGTATAGTAATCTTAGCAGCTCTCCAAAAGCAAACCCCGTCATACAAGTCCACGAGCAACATGCCAGTTGTATAATAACGTATGAGTGGGACCCATTTCAATGAGTACAGAGATTATACTCCCCCAGATATCCTCCATGAAGTAATCGATGAAATCCTGAGAGGGAGATCCAACCATCTGATGACTCAACGTAGGATCACTTGATTCCAAATCAGTGGGCATAAATAACGTTTTAGGGGAGGACATTCCACCACAATGGAAGACATGTCCAGCTCCCACATCTTGGTCACTCCTAACCTATAAAAGGACGAAGCATACGCAGGTACGAACATAGACACTTTTCTAGCATTCAAGCTCAGAGCAAGTTAGCTACCTGAATCCCCTTAACTCAAAGGGACAACCTTCCTTATTAGTCCCATACTGTTTGTCCATCAGACTGACTTAGGCATCAGAGTGGCCAAAGGGTGTCTCCATCCGACAATCACTACGGTGTCTTCTTTCCCTTTTGTAGGAAATCTAAGCGAGCTAAAGACCAATCCAATTTGTGGTGACAACAGTTTGGCGCCGTCTGTGGGAAAATGTAGAGACTTGCGTATCTGACCTAGTAAATGTCAACAATTGAAACTAGATACCAAAAAGAATGAACAACAATCAATCAACCAACAACAATGTTAGGAGGAACATTCGTCCAAGAGCCAACCCCCAGAGGGGCGTGCATCCTCCGAAAGGCGTTCCTGGAGCAAATGAAGCCCTCATTCCTACGGTCGACAACTTCTCTCCCGAGGTGGAAATCTCCCCACCAAATTTCCCCCAGTATGTGACGAGGGAGCAATTCGACAATATAGCATGTCAGCTTAAGATCCTGACCAAGTGTGTAAGACCCGTATCAAACTAACCCGGTCTTACCACCTTGAACCAGGTCTACCCATCATGGTTGAGCCAAATGGACCAAGTGCGTGAAGGAGATCACGATCCTAGGTATTAAACTGACCTAAAAACACTTAAATAAGGGGAGGGTCACATACCCAGCAAGGGAGGGTCGGACCCCCCAATATAGAAGTCAGACCCCTAGTTTTATATGGGGGGTCGGACATTTTAAGGACCAGGGGTCGACGGGATCTCCGACCCCCCCTATCGACCCCCGGTACTCGGTAAAAACAGAAATTAGGAAACTTTTCTAATTTTAATGAGATTCCTTCATAATCTCAATGGGACTTGTTTTAGGAGTTTCTACTCTATAAATAGGACGTCCCTAAGCCTCTTTCACTCCTTTTAGAACCCTAATTGAATTGAGAGAAAGAGAAGAGAAGGAAGAGAAGAAGAAGAGAAGGAAAGAGGAGAAGAAAACAAAAGGAGAAGAGTTGCAGAGAAGGAGTAATCTTCTCAGGTATGGATACTATTTCCATGAGTTTCTAAAGACCTTAGAGTAGATAATGAAGAGGGAATGATCTCGGATAAACCCAAACCATCAACCCATGGTTAGGTTTTAATGGAAAACCATGGGAAAAATCATGAAAGCCATGTAGGTGAATGAATCATGGTTCTAGGCCATAGAACATTTGTGGAATGGACTGTAGGAGCAAGCCATAGGACCCCAAACACGAAGAATGGACTGAAGGGAGAAAAGTCGACAAAACCCACAGGGGATTGCATGGGGGATCGATGGCCAATCGACCCTACCAGACCCTGAGCATCGACCCCCAGTGTTCGGGAAGCCCATAATAGGGGTGGTCGCACCCAGGGTCGATCATAACTCAAACCCTAGCTCCGACCCCCAGTTAGCAGTATGGTTTTTAAATTTAGAATTAGTTCTAATTAAATTTTATCGATTTTGTTAGGTCTTCTAGCAATATAATAACAATATAAAAGTGATTTTAAAGCTTGAAAGAGGATTTATTAGCAAGCTAAGGTGAGGAAACAAGACTCTTAACTAATTGATTAATAATAAACTATTTTATTTCTTGAGTCCAATGCTATGCTTGATTCTATGCAAACATGCTTGTAATGTGCATTCAACATGTCATCCGATATTTTTATTTATTGTTCATGCATATTTACTTTATTGTTTATAACATGATAATGATGATGATGATAGGAATAGGCATGTGAATGTATGTGTGTGGTTGGTGTACTTGATGTGAGCGAGTATCAGGGGGGTGTCATAGGCTGGGCCTCAGCACTTTAGCTCTATCTCTAACTCAAGTTTTGTGCATTAGAATCATCGTATCGCCATTACTTTAGCAGAACTATTACGTCGTAGAGTATCAGGGGAGGTGGTCTCGGTCCTTGTAGTCTCTGACTCTATCGGGGGGCCTTAGCTCTATCTCTATGGACGTTCTGAGGGATGCTGGGGTGAGGCCTTGGATACACTGTTTGGCATTAGGATTGGTTAGTTGCGAGCCCAGTTTGTAAGCCCTCACCAATATGGGCTTACGTGTTGGTATGGCACTGTACAACAATAAACGTTAACCTTTGTTGTACAATGTTCATGAATTGGGTGCTTGTGAGTCGACGATAAACGTTACCTTCGGGCGACGTCAGACACTTATGTATAGAGGAGGGGTCAATAAACGTTAACCTTTGACCACCCAAACCTTTCTATTGTATATTGTAAACTTTAAACCAGACCAAAGATATGAATTGATTGCATGCATATGTATTGTTGCATTGTTTTGTTTGCTCACTGAGCCATGATGTGTGCTCACCCCCTCGACGTCGAATATTTTTAGTTGATGATGCAGGCATGGCCGTCGAAGATTATGTCAATGCTCCAGTGTACGGGCATATGGCGGCAATGGAAGTTGAAGATGGAGTGGATACGCATGACTCCTCTTGCGAGTGCAACTCATGTGTATTCGATTAGATGTTATTTTCATTATTTGGATTTAGTAAAGATATGTATTTGATATTTATTTATGTCTTAGTTGACACAGAATAATTTGTTATTTAAATATTAATATCACAGTAGATTCTCAGTTCATTTCACTATAAGACTTTCGCTATTGTGTATTTATTCTGATTATTAATGTGGATGTATGAGGTTTAGATAAAATGGATATCGTCTGTCCGAGATCCTGGTTGAACCATTGGTTTGCTAGCGGTTCATCACACCATTCTGAAGAGTGCAGAATTGGGGTGTGACAACTTGGTATCAGAGCATCTCAGGCCGTGTCCGCTAACCTAGCATACTTTCACGTCGAATTGTGAACTGAGATAGGATAAAAGTAAAAATCATAATATTAACACACTCTAAGCACAAGTGATGTTTAAGACCAAATTTGAAAAGAGAATAATGCATCTATTAAAGGGGGAACAATATTAAATACAATGAGAGAGAAACAAACGTATATAAATAGCTAAAGCAGAGTACAGTCCACAACCCGAACAGTTACTCTATAGTACAATGAAAGGAAATAAATACAATCATGAAGCTGGAGGTGAAGGAGGAGGCGGTGCCTCATGATCTCTGTCATAATCCTCAGCGTAGACTCTAGTCAACCAGGCTATCTGAGTCTGGGTCGTCTGAAGACTAGCTGTAAGATCAGTAACCCACTGATCAGTCCCGCGTTGAACACCCAAAAGCTCCTCCATCCGCATATCTGACCGGCGTTGAGCATCTATGAGCTCTCCCATCCTCATGTCTGATATGCCCTGGGCGTCTAGTAGCTCATCCACTCTCACACGCTGAGCGTCTAGCAACTCCCCATCCTCAGATCAGATCTGCGCTGAGCCTCTCTGATCTCATGCAATATCCCCATCATATCAGAAGGTGGGTGTGAAGGACCAGCCGCATGTGAAGGACCAGCCGCGTAAGAAGTACTAGCTCCAGCAGCATGTGTAGGTGAAGGAGGTGGTATGGAGTCCACATTCATGTACAGACGGTCATCATCATTAGCAGGCTCCCTATGAACTCCAGCGGTTGCTGCTGCTGCCTCAGCGCCAGCTATCTCTACGCGAGTGCGAGGGCGCACCATCGCGTTCCTCTCCTCATCACTGACCTGAGCATCCCGCATGCCCATCTTGCAAATGGCCTCCCAATCTAGAGGCGATGAGAAGGACTTCTCCTGAATCTTCTCATCCACTAAGTCAACCCCCAGGCGGGTAAGCAAGGTAGTGATCATGCGTCCGTAAGGAAGGTTGCCGGTGTGACTGGGCAACGTGGCACTGATCATAGTACGCATAATGATGTATGGAAGGCAGAAGGGCTGCCTAGTGCATATACAGTATAGGAGATATTGGGTCAACTGGGAGACCCTCTCGTAATGACCACTCTGTAGTATCAGGTTATGTTGAATGATCTTGCAGTATACCCGTGGATCAGAACGCAGATAGCACGCTCTCATCTGCCAGCGATCAGGTCGGATGAGCTGACTATCGATCTCGGCCCTCATCTGAAGAGAGAAGAACTGGGGCTCTCCAGGGGCACAGAAAACCATGGGGCCAGCATAGGAAATGCCCAGTAGGTCGGCCAGCTGTCGATAATCGAATGAGATGTCAACCCCCTTGACGTAACTCGTGATGCGCAGCTCATCACCCCTCTCAACATCATTGTAATCCTCCACCACCTGGAGGTTACAATAGAACTGGCATACCAAATCCGTACGGGTACACGTGTCGTAAGTGATGACAGGGAGTCATCCCATATCACCAAATGCTCTCTCCACATTGAACAAGGCTAACTCAGCCAAGTTCACCTTGCGACCTCCCTTTACTTTCTTGCGAGCGTAGTGGGCATACTGTGCCTCGGCTTCATTGGAATGGAAACGAAGAGGATCGTGAACTTTGGGTACTTTGGTACGAGCCATGGTATCTACAAATAAGAAAGAAAAATAGATAATATGTTAGTAGGGTAGAAAAATCCAAAATTTAGACATTATAACGACGTAAGTTGGCCAAAAGCCTCACTTTTCACCCATACACGTAGGCAGGATGACTTACGTAGGTTCTAACATATCCTGCAACACTCACACAGTAGGAAATCCTAACTAATGGAATCCAATTTGAAGAAATTGTGAGAAATCAAAAATTTTGACAAATTAGGGTAAAAAGAGCAAAATTCGAGTTTCTCGATAACCAACCGATGAAACCCAAATATTTTTTAGGGTTTTTGTTCCTCGAGTCACCAATAACAAAAGCCCCCAATAAAAATCAAATTTTTACTACTGGAAAAAGTTTAATTTGAAGAAAACGAGATATACGGGTAAAAACCTAGAAAAGTGAACCTAAAAACAGGTAAAGGTATGATACATACCTGTAGGGAAGGTGTAGACGTCGAAACAAGGAACCCAAATGACCAATGTAGCAGAGTTGGCACTATAGCAACTCAGGGAAAAGAGACGAGTCGAAACGAAGGAGGAAGAATGAAAAATGAACTCAGAATTGGACCTTAAAAATCTAATTTTTGGTTCGGGGGTCGGAGAATTTGACCAGGACCATCGACCCCCATATCAACCCCCATATCGACCCACGGCTCTCGGTAATCTTCCAGAGAACCAGGGGTCGCACCAGGGGTCGGACACCCATCGACCCCCATATTGACCCCCGGCTCTCGAGAAAAATAAGTGATTTCCCAGGGTCGGACACTGAGGGTCGAACATACCATCGACCCCACCATCGACCCTGCATAGAAAAGACTGTATTTTTCACAGAATGATCTAAAAATTTTGAAAATAACATCGGTTAGCGTATCTACATGAAGTATAAATGATTGCCTCACATATTTTAATGATTTTCAGGCTTTACCATTATCAGAAGAAAAACATGGCTGGGCGTAAAGTAACCAGGCAGAACCAAAACGTAGTTCCACCACCACCACCCGTGGAGGAAGCCAGTCAAGAAAATATATATGCACAGGGTAATCCACAAGTTGCACCACCAGTAAACCAAGGTCAGGCAAATCCTACAAATTTGCCGCCACCACCACCACCAGAGCTGACAACTGTGGTTATGAACCTAGCACAACAGCTACAGCAAATGCAACGAGCACATGCTCAAATGCAAGACAGCACATGTTACACCAATGCAGACTGGACAAACAAGTGCAGCACCGGTGGGTAACCACCCAGCACCTCAAACACCCCAACCACCAGCTGCACAGATTCCAGTACCAGGTCTGGAAGCAGTTCAGGTTAATTACCAGTATCCACAACCTATGTTTGGGGCATGCCCTCAGAATCAAATGGACCACTCCCGATTGGTGGAGCGATTCTTAAAGCTGAAGTCCAAGGAGTTTAACGAAAAACCATCTGATCCGCTCTGGCCGGCACACTGGATCGACGAAATGGAGTGAAATTTTCTAATGATGACTATTACAGAAGAAGAGAAGGTATTATGTGCCACCTTCATGCTAAAAGGTGATGCACATCATTGGTGGAAATCTACCAGGGCCTACCTATTGACCAAGCACGCCCTATTGACCTGGGCTATATATAAAGAAGCTTTCTTCGAGAAGTACTTTCCCCGAAGCTTCAAAGACTCTATGGAGAAGGAGTTCCTGAGTTTATATCAGGGATAGATGTCCGTGGATGCATATCAACAGCGTTTTGAAGAGCTGTTTTTCTTTGCACCACTCAACATGCAAGAAGAAGACACTAAGACCCGTAGGTTTGTCACGGGACTTAGAGGGAGCATGTTCTAGGTTTGGAAAAGAAAATATATAATGAAGCTGTGCAAATTGCTCGAGTTATAGAATTGAGTCAGAAGGAGAGCTATTTTACGCAGAATAGAGGTATGAAAAGGCCAGTTGGAAATGCTTATCACGGAGGGAATAATAAGACATTCAAACCCTTCTGTGCTCAGGGCTTTACTACTGCACCCAAGACTACCCCAGTTGCCCAACATCAGCCAAAGCCAAATACTGAAGGCCCAAAATGTTTTAATTGCAACCAAGCGGGGCATATGGCAAGGGAGTGTCCCAAGCCCAGGAAGCAGCTACATCAAGGACGAGTTTATGCTGTTACATCCGAGGATGCTGCCGCATCACCCGATGTGGTCGCAGGTATAACTGAAACCTTTTAAGTTGTATTACATTGTGTGAGCATGTAGACTAAGTTAAAATAAATCACAGGTATCGTACCTATAAATGGCATACCCGCCAGAGTACTCTTCGACTCAGGAGCTACTCATTCTTTTATATCTGTGTCATTTGGAAAGAAGCTGAATTTACCCATCAAAACATTAGACTACAAACTACTTGTACGGTCACCGATGGGGTTAGAAGTGGAATTAGAAAAAGGTTATGGGCCATGCCCAGTTCTCATTGGCGAGAAAACCTTAGATGCAACCTTGATCCAACTTGGGATGGCAGACTTTGACGTCATCTTGGGAATGGACTGGTTAGCTCGGCATTCTGCGAACCTATTATGCGCCGAAAAGAAGCTAAAAGACAAAGAAAGAGCAGAATTCAGTTTTACGGGAACCAAACTTCCCCGTAAACGCAAGCTCATACTCTCAGCACTAAAGGCTAAGAAGTGCCTTGAGAAGGCAGCAGTCAAATATCTAGTATCAGTGGTCGACCTCACCAAAGAAGCACCACGGATGGAAGATATTGAAGTCATGCGGGACTATCCCGACGTATTTCCTGAGGAATTACCAAGATTATCACCCGACCGAGCCATAGAGTTTGTGATAGATCTTATACCTGGAGCCGCACCAGTATCCAAAGCACCTTATCGAATGGCTCCTACTGAACTAAAGGAATTGAAAGTACAACTACAAGAACTACTGGACAAGGGTTATATTCGACCCAGTATATCACCATGGGGAGCGCCAGTATTATTCGTAAAGAAGAAGGACGGTAGTGTGCGATTATGTATCGACTATCGGGAGCTGAACAAACTGACAATCAAGAATCGATATCCACTACCTCAGATCGATGACTTGTTCGATCAGTTGCAAGGAGCAAAAGTATTTTCTAAGATCGATCTTCGGTCAGGCTACCATCACTTGAAGATTAAAGAAGGTGATATTCCTAAGACAACTTTCAGGACCAGATATGGACATTATGAATTCTTGATCATGTCTTTTGGATTAACAAACGCACCAGCAACTTTCATGGAACTTATGAACCGGGTTTTTTACGATATGTTGGATACGTCGGTTATTGTATTTATTGATGATATATTGGTATATTCCAAGGACAAGGAAACCCATATTAAGAATCTAAACGCCACTCTACAACGTTTAAGGAAAGAGAAGCTATATGCCAAATTTACCAAATGTGAGTTTTGGCTAAGTGAAGTCGCCTTCCTAGGCCATGTAGTATCCGCTGAAGGAATCAAAGTGGATCCCAGTAAGATCGAGGCTATTGTAAAGTGGGAAGCACCAAAGAGCGTTGCAGAAATTAGAAATTTTATGGGTCTCGCTGGCTATTATTGGTGATTTGTGGAAGACTATTCCTGGATTGCCGTACGTCTCACCAGTCTGACTAAGAAAGGTGAAAAGTTTGTGTGGACGGATAAATGCGAGAAGAGCTTCCAAACCTTAAAGACCAGATTGATATCCGCTCCGATTTTGACTATTCCTGTTATCGGACAGCCATTTACCCTATACACTGATGCGTCTGGACTGGGATTAGGATGTGTGCTTGTACAAGGAGAACAAGTAATTGCTTATGCCTCAAGACAGTTAAAGACACATGAGAAAAATTATCCCACTCATGATTTGAAGTTAGCGGCAGTAGTACATGCTGTCAAGATATGGAGACATTACCTATACGGAGAGAAGTTTCAGATTAAATCGGACCATAAAAGTCTTACTTATTTATTTAATCAAAAGGAGTTGAATATGAGACAAAGAAGATGGCTGGAACTATTGAAAGACTATGATTGTGATATCCAGTATCATCCGGGGAAAGCTAATGCAGTAACGGATGCGTTGAGCAGAAAGGAAATGATAAAATCTCAAGGAGAGGTTAGCACAATTGTAGCAATGTGTACTACTGGAACGGTATTCAATCATGGCAATGAGCAGTATGTGATAGATAGAACGGATGGATCAGCCAACCAAGGGTTCATTCATCAGTTTTCCAATATGTTCGCTGCATTGAAGATTATACCGGATATAATTGATGAAGTGAAGACAGCTATCAAATCAAACCCTTACCTGAGAACGATACAAGAAGACATTGAAAAAGGTAGAACTAACCCTGAGTTCACCTTGGATGAAGAGAAGGTATTGAAGTACAAAGGAAGAATATGTGTACCCGAAACAGAAAGTGTGGACATTAGACACCGACTGTTGAAAGAAGCCCATACCACCATCTATTCGATACACCCAGGAAGTACAAAAATGTATCATGATCTAAAGAAATTATATTGGTGGAGAGGAATGAAAGCAGACATAGCTAAGTTCGTGTCTCAATGCCTAAATTGTCAGAAAGTAAAGGCTGAACGACAAAGACCCGCAAGACTATTACAACTCCATATCGAAAGCAACTTTTTCAACCCCCCGGCGTTACCGGAACCACATGGAAATGTGACTGCATCACTATGGACTTCGTCACAGGGTTACCATTGACTCCTCGAGTAGTTGACGCAGTTTGGGTGATTATAGACCGCCTGAACAAAACAGCTCGCTTTATATCGATACGACCTCAGTATACACTAGAAAGGTTAGCAAAACTGTATGTGGATAATATTGTTTGATTACACGGTGTACCAGAGTGCATTGGGTCTGATAGAGTTCCACGATTTACTTCCAAGTTTTGGAAAGGATTGCAAAAGGCTATGGGTATAACATTGAAGTTTAGTACTGCATTCCATCCACAGACAGATGGACAGTTAGAGCGTACAATTCAGATTTTAGAAGATATGCTACGAGAATGTGTAATTGATTTTAAAGGATCATGGGATGAAAAGTTTCCACTGACGGAGTTCGCTTATAACAATAGCTATCAGGATACCATACAGATGTCACCCTATGAAGCACTGTATGGCAGAAAGTGTCGAACTCCGTTGTTTTGGAATGAAGTTGGGGAACGTAGTATCATTGGACCAGAATTTGTTGAGGAGACTTGTCGAGTGGCCGATATTATCAAGGAAAGAGTGAGAACAACCCAGAATCGTCAGAAGCAATATGCAGATACTCGACGCAGAGATCTTGAGTTCGTCGTGGGTGATAAAGTATTCTTAAAGGTATCGCCTATGCGATGTCTGAAACGGTTCGGAAAAAAAGAGAAACTAAGTCCGAGATATGTCGGGCCATATGAGATTCTAGCTAAGCGTGGGAAAGTGGCTTACCAGTTAGCACTACCACCATTTATGTCAAGTGTGCATGACGTATTTCATATTTCCTTATTAAAGAAGTATGTTAAGGATCCAACGCACGTTCTGACAGTAGATCTACCTGATTTGACTGGTGATTTGACCTTTGAAGTAACACCAACTGAAATCACCAGCCGAAAGGTTCAATGACTACGCAATCGAGATATCTATTATGTTAAGGTCACTTGGAGAAGTAGAGACATGGAAGAAATTACATGGGAAGAAGAGAATGCTATGCGAAAGCAATACCCTCATTTATTTGACTCTGAAGGTATGAACAATTTCAGGGATGAAATTTTTTATAAGTGGGGGGAGTTGTAAGACCCGTATCAAACTAACCCGGTCTTACCACCTTGAACCAGATCTATCCATCATGGTTGAGCCAAATGGACCAAGTGCATGAAGGAGATCACGATCCCAGGTATTAAACTGACCCAAAAACACTTAAATAAGGGGAGGGTCGCATACCCAGCAAGGGAGGGTCGGACCCCCCTAGTAAAGAAGTCAGACCCTCAGCTTTATATGGGGGGTCGGACATTTTAAGGACCAGGGGTCGACGGGATCTCCGACCCCCCTATCGACCCCCGGTACTCGGTAAAAACAGAAATTAGGAAACTTTTCTAATTTCAATGGGATTCCTTCCTAATCTCAGTAGGACTTGTTTTAGGAGTTTCTACTCTATAAATAGGACGTCCCTAAGCCTCTTTCACTCCTTTTAGAACCCTAATTGAATTGAGAGAAAGAAAAGAGAAAGAAGAGAAGAAGAAGAGAAGGAAAGAAGAGAAGAAAGCAAAAGGAGAAGAGTTGCAAAGAAGGAGTAATCTTCTCAGGTATGGATACTATTTCCATGAATTTCTAAAGACCTTAGAGTAGATAATGAAGAGGGAATGGTCTCAGAGAAACCCAAACCATCAACCCATGATTAGGTTTTCATGAAAAACCATGGGAAAAATCATAAAAGCCATGTAGGTGAATGAATCATGGTTCTAGGCCATAGAACATGTGTGGAATGGACTGTAGGAGTAAGCCATAGGACTCCAAATACGAAAAATGGGCTGAAGGGAGAAAAATCGATAAACCCACAGGGGGTCGCATGGGGGGTCAATGGCCAATCGACCCTACCAGACCCTGAGCATCGACCCCCAGTGTTCGAAAAGCCCAGAATAGGGGTGGTCGCACCCAGGGTCGATCATAACTCAGACCCTAGCTCCGACCCCCAGTTAACAATATGGTTTTTAAATTTAGAATTAGTTCTAATTAAATTTTATCGACTTTGTTAGGTCTTCTAGCAATATAATAACAATATAAAAGTAATTTTAAAGCTTGAAAGGGGATCTATTAGTAAGCTAAGGTGAGGAAACAAGACTCTTAACTAATTGATTAATAATAAACTGTTTTATTTCTTGAGTCCAATGCTATGCTTGATTCTATGCAAACATGCTTGTAATGTTCATTCAACATGTCATCCGATATTTCTATTTATTGTCATGCATATTTACTTTATTGTTTATAACATGATAATGATGATGATGATAGGAATATGCATGTGAATGTATGTGTGTGGCTGGTGTACTTGATGCGAGCGAGTATCAGGGGGGTGTCATAGGCTGGGCCTCAGCACTTTAGCTCTATCTCTAACTCAAGTCTTGTGCATTAGCATCGTCGTATCGCCATTACTTTAGCAGAACTATTACGTTGTAGAGTATCAGGGGAGGTGGTCTCGGTCCTTGTAGTCTCTGACTCTACCGGGGGGCCTTAGCTCTATCTCTATGGATGTTCTGAGGGATGCTGGGGTGAGGCCTTGGATACACTGTTTGACATTAGGATTGGTTAGTTGCAAGCCCAGTTTGCAAGCCCTCGCCAACAGGGGCTTACTTGTTGGTATGGCATTGTAAAGCAATAAACATTAACCTTTGTTGTACAATGTTCATGAATTAGGTGCTTGTGAGTCGACGATAAACGTTACCTTCAGGCGGCGTCACACACTTGTGTATAAAGGAGGGGTCAATAAACGTTAACCTTTGACCACCCAAACCTTTCTATTGCATATTGCAAACTTTAAACCAGACCAAAGATATGAATTGATTGCATGCATATGTATTGTTGCATTGTTCTGTTTGCTCACTGAGCCATGATGTGTACTCACCCCCTCGACGTCGAATATTTTTAGTTGATGATGTAGGTATTGTCGTCGAAGATTATGTCAATGCTCCAGTGTACGGGCACATGGCGGCAATGGAAGTTGAAGATGAAGTGGATACGCCTGACTCCTCTTGCGAGTGCAACTCATGTGTATTCGATTAGAAGTTATTTTCATTATTTGGATTTAGTGAAGACATGTATTTGATATTTATTTATGTCTTAGTTGACACAGAATAATTTTCTATTTAAATATTAATATCACAGTAGATTTTCTGTTCATTTTACTATAAGACCTTCGCTATTGTGTATTTATTCTGATTATGAATGTGGATGTATGAGGTTTAGATAAAACGGATATCGTCTGTCTGAGATCCTGGTTGAACCGTTGGTTTGCTAGTGGTTCATCACACATTCTGAAGAGTACAGAATTGGGGTATGACAAAGTGACTGCTGGACTAGCCGCCAGTAATAAATGCACAACCAGTCCCCGATGTAAGGCATCGAGAAAGGAATCATGGCCTTCTTGAACATTGTGGATGACAAGATCAGCGCAATAACCAGGAGGCACCACAACGTGCAGGGGTCGCACAGAGAGATTCCCTAGGGGCACCTCCACATCGGGCCTAGGGATATGTAAGCCATAGATCCAGGAGAACTGCAGGAGCCATACCAGGAAGGTCGTAGGGTGTAAGCTAAGTGTCGTCTTCTAGTACTTCGGCCCCAAGTCTTTACCGCAGCGTGAGCAGAGTTCCTACATTGGAGCGATTGGGGCCGCAGCGACCCCAAGAGGATGTCTAGGCAAGATTGGATGCGGTCAGGTTATAGAGGACTGCCGCCGAGGCTCAGCCTCACCAGGCTGAAGGCAATGTAGAAGAGGAGCTCCGAAACTTGAGGGCTCCATTACAAAGAATGGAAGAGGGTCGGCCCAATCCACCTCGACACTTATACTCCATGGAAAGTGCTCTATCTGAGCACATCATGAGGACTCGGTTTCCTTGAGGTTTCACTATGCCTACAGTTGAGGCCTACGATGGGACCACTGACCCAGAGCACCACCTGGATTCGTATGTGGCATAAATGGCAGTGCACACATATCCAGAGGAGATAGTTTGCTGGTTGTTCCCCGCGACCCTCAAAGGAGCCAGATGACTCTGGTATAGCAGCTTGCCCAGAAGGACAATCAACTCCTTCGAAGAACTTGCTTTCGGCTTCCTGAGCCATTTTCAAAGCCGATGGAGCTAGAGAAAAACCTTTTGTAACCTGAGGGACTACGTCCAGGGGGAAGGTGAAACACTCAGAGCCTACCTCGATCTATTCAAAATGGAGGCCCTACAAGTCAGAGGCTTCAAAGAGTCAGTCCACAAAACCACGCTTGAAGGTGGTATCAGGGACCAAAACCTGCTTCTTTTTGGCCAAGAAGCCTGCCATAACCCTAGCAAAATTACAGGCATGATGTGAAAAGTACGCTATGGCTAACTTGGCCACCAAAAAAGATAAGGCAATAGAAAAGCCTCTACTCCCTGCCTCGAAAAAGAAGAGAGGAAAAAAACTGAGGGATTAAACCTTTAAAGGGGGAATCCTCTAAAAAACAAATGAAAGAAAAAATAACTGGGGTAGAGGGCCTAAATTTTCAGCCATATGTAGACTACCACCCTCTCCGAAAAACTCCAGCGGAGATATTCATGGTGGAGAAGTCTCAGACATCCTTTTGGAAGCCAGGCAGAATGAACACTGAGCCTCGGAATCGAAACCCGAGGATAATTTTTTGCTTTCTACAATGAGCATGGGCACATAACCAATGAGTGCCAACACCTACAAGATGCCATAGAGGAGTTAATTTGAAATGGCAAGCTCAAGAAATATATGGATAGCAAAAGGCCAGCTCCACCAGGATCGGTCACAGAAGTACTAGAGCCTAGAAATTACCAAACCGAGGCCAGAAAGAACAAGGGAAGGAAGGACAATGACAAAAAAGAAGATGGTGGGGTAGGGAATACTCCTTCTCCAATCAGGCCCACCATCAGGGCTACGTACATGATCAAGGCCATCCCAGTGAAACATGGAGGAGCAAAAAAGCACGATGGAGGACGAACAAGGTCCTCAACCATGATTAATGAAGGCCTCGAAAAGAGCCTCTGGGTCTAATGCTATGATGAGCATATTCCCCCTGAGCCTGCTGACGGGTGAGGAGGACCCAAGGTCAAGGCTCTGCTGGAATTATGGGAGAAGCGATACCAGCTAGACCTCCCATGGGTTGAGATCGGACTTCCCGAACATGTCACCACTTTAGACCTTACCAGACTGACTCAAAAGGTACAGCTGGTTATACCAGAATCGTATGTAATTATCGGAGGGTCGACGGTACGCAACACCTCAGGGAGGTCAGCAAAAGTCTATACTAGGGAGCTGAGTGATGTAAAATTCGCTCTAAAAAAGTCAAGGATAGGGGACCTTCTGATCTTCAGTGATGACGACCTAATAAATGTTGTATCACCCCATGAGGACGCTCTAGTACCGTAGTCATATCAGACTTCGATGTTAGTCCAATAATGGTGGACATAGGGAGCGCAGCCGACATCCTCTACTACCACATATTTTAGAGGATGAACTTCACTGATGAGATGCTAGGACTACCATCCACACCCTAACAGGCTTCACTGGGGATTCAGTCTCCGTGAAAGGAGGGATTCGACTACACTTCATGATTGGGAAAAAGCCAGCTCAGAGGGTCATTAACGTGGAGTTTTTGGTGGTCGACCTCTGTGCCAACTACAACCTGGTCCTTGGATGACCCTCTTTGCATCATCTCAGAAGTTGCCTATCCACGTACTACCAGGTCATCAAGTTTCCCACTGTCTACAGAACTGGAGAATGTCGAGGGGATCAAAGAATCTCGAGACAATGTTATGACATCGAACTGGGAAGAATGTCAGGAACCTCAAATCTCACCGAAGGAGAAGAAACAACCAAAAGGTCCATGAAGAAAGGGAAGGCTTCGGTCCAGTCCATCATATTGGAGGATCTGAGGGATGACCTGGATCCTAAAAAAGGAGCCCCTTAGTGATGAACAACTACAGAAGGCCTGGCCCAAATTCCTATTTTAGAGGATCAACCTGATCACACCTTCCAAATTGGTGTCACCCTGCAAGGAGAAATGCGAGACGAGCTCATCTCCTTCATTAGGGAAAATGCTGATGTATTTGCGTGGTCGACAACGGATATGCCTAGCGTCGACAGAAGCCTCATGGAGCATCACCTGGCCATCACCCCACAACATCGTCTTGTGGGGTAGAAAAAGAGGAGCTTTGCACCTGATAGGCAAGAAATAATAAACAAGAGGTAGAAAAACTCCTTCAAGCTGGGTTTATTAGGGAGGTGAAATATCCCGAATGGCTATCCAATGTTGTAATGGTACCAAAGTTTGGGGATAGATGAAGAATATGTATTAATTACACCGATCTCAATAAAGCATGCCCAAAATATTGCTACCCCCTACCTCGGATAGATCAATTGATAGATGCCACCTCGGGAGATGAGTTACTCTCATTCATGGATGCTTATTTCGGATATGATCAGATCCCTATGAGTAAGGAAGATGAAGAAAGTACGAGCTTCATCACTAGCCAGGGGACATACTATTACAAAGTTATGCCCTTTGGCCTAAAAAATGCAGGAGCTACCAACCAGCGTCTAGTGAATAAGGTCTTCAAAGATCAGATAGGAAGGAACATGGAGGTGTATGCTGATGACTTCCTAGTGAAGAGCCTGAAGGCAAGAACGTACATTGATGACCTCTGTGAGGCCTTCGAGGTGCTACGAAAGCACAATATGAAACTGAACCCAATCAAATGTGCTTTTGGTATACATTCTGGAAAATTCTTTGGATTCATAGTGTCCCAGCGAGGGATAGAAGCCAATCCCGCCAAGATAGAAGCCATATAAGACATGAAGCCGCCCAAGAATATAAAACAAGTGCAAGAACTGACAGGGAGGATCACCAAGATCGATGCATGCCATTCTTCCAAATACTCAAGGGCAACAAAAAGTTTAAATGGACTTTAGAATGCCAACAAGCATTCAGGGAGCTGAGAAAGTACCTGTTGACCCCGCCAGTGTTAGTCAAACCTGAGATAGGGGATGAGCTCCAGCTTTACTTGGCTATCTCATCAGTGGTAGTGAGTGCAGTATTAGTCAAAGAGTCCAAGAAGGCACAACGTCCAATATACTATGTGAGTAAGATGTTGCTGGACGCAGAGACTTGGTACCAAGCCATAGAGAAGCATGCTCTGGCACTAGTGACCGCTGCAAGAAAATTGCGACCCTACTTCCAGGCCCACACAATTGAGGTCCTGACAAAGAAACCTCTAAAGAAGATCCTCGCGAGGAATGATATGTTAGGGAGGATGATCAACTGGGTCGTAGAGCTCGGAGAGGTCGTAGAGCTCAGAGAGTTCAAACTCCACTACAAGCCAAGGACAACGATTAAGGCACCCCAAGGGCCTCAAAGCTCGGAGGGTGGATAATTATCCTAAGTTCTAAGAATAAAGTTTTGCCTTCAGCACTAGTTCGAGAAGCCGAAGCACGGAGGGTCAATTTTGTCAACGAGAACCTCATTTGTGAAGAAGTTATCTTCAACACCCTCGGCTGCCCCAATGGCCTCGAAGCTCGGAGGGTGGATAATTATCTTAAGTTCTAAGGATAAAATTTTGGCTTCAGTACTAGTTCGAGGCACCGAAGCACGTAGGGTTGACTCTGTCGACGAAAACCTCATTTGTGAAGAAGTTATCTTCGACACCATCGGTTGCCCCAAGGGCCTCGAAGCTCGGAGGTTGGATAATTATCCTAAGTTCTATGGATAAAGTTTTGGCTTCAACACCAGTTTGAGGTGCCGAAGCATGGAGGGTCGGACCCCCTTAAGGGAAGAACACCGAAAAATCATAAGTAAAGAATAAAGGAAAAAAGCTTTGTTCTTTCATAAAAAGAAGGTAGTACACAAAAGAAATTACATCCAAAAAAAAAAAAACACATCTCTTCCGGATATTATCTTCTCATCATGGCTCGGCCGTGGGGGGGGACTTGCTCATCGGTAGAAGGAGGAACTTGCATATCAGCTTGAGGAATTTCTTTAATTTGACAGGCTTGAGAGGTCGACGCAGGAGTGATTGAGGCAGGCTAGTCTTCGGGAGCAACCTCCAGAGGCACGAAAGAGGACTGACCAGAAGGTGAAGGCAGGGTCAAGAGGGGTGACACCCTCAGAGACGCAGTAGCCCCAAGGAGCTTCTTGAAGGAACTCACTAGCGAGAGGTTAAACTGAGGATAACTGACCCAAACAAAATCTTGGATCTTAGTCAGCATCGGCATCACCAGCTGCAATAGGGACTCCGTCACAGTCTTTTTGTACTCAGCCCTAGATTTAAAGTCCTCCACAGCCTTCTTCCTTGCCTCCTGGACTCTATCCTCCGAAGCAGCTTTGAGCTTCACCAAGGTAGCACCATGAGCAGCTCTCTCATCTTTAACGGTCTTCTCCAGTGCTGTAATGGTGAGCTTGGTGCTTTGAACCTCCACCTCAAGGCGTACTCGAGTCTCCTTCAAGCCTCATACGACCTCCTGTCCTAGGCAGCCCTCTCCTCAGCATTATCCCGCTCCTGCCACAGGGTGGTCTTTTCGGTCTCAACCTCTGTAAGGTCCTCCTTAAGCTTCTTCAACTCCTCCTCGAGATCACTAGCCTAGCCTTGTGACTTCAACATTTTCTCTTGACACTCCTTGGCTAGGGCAGGAGCCTTGTCGCGGTGAGTTTCAGCATCAGAGATCCGCTGAAGAGCCAAACCTAGCCTATCCTCGAGATCCTCAACAACGGCTCAAGCTCGGTAAAGGAAATGGCCAGTTTGCAATCATAGAGTAAATCATGACATTGAAAATTACCAAGGAAAGAAAGTAACAATAAAAGTATTACCTCAATGTGATGGCATGCCTCGCGTTGAAAAGCCTCACCAAGAGACATCCTGCCATAGTTGAGCTCATCAACTAGGAGCCTTATAGTTCGGATGAGCTCTTCTGCTACAGCAGGGGCTCGCAATGCCAACTGACATGTCGAGACATTAACCTTAGGCACAAAGGGTGTCACATCATCCTTTATGTTCTTAGGATGGGTGAACTCCCCAGTTGGGTCTAGGACACGGTTGACATCTAAGCAGACAAAAGAAAATCAAGATTAAATGACAACATAGAAACAAATGTCGAAGAAGAAAAGGTTAAAGGGTTATACCTCGAGGCTCCCCCTTGGTCTTGGAGGATCTCTTCTTCTTCTTCTTCCTCTCGGACTTCTCATTGCGGCGTTTCCTTTTTTCAGGTCTGAAGCTCAGTGCCTTCCTCCCCCTCGACCTCCAGCACCTCGACATTGCCTTCAGCTGCAACAGCCTCTTGCTTAGGGGAGAAGAGAACAAGGGGAGATGATGCTCTGGCTCCCTTGACAGGCTCAGCAAGCTTAGTTGGATGGACTAGAGACCCCTTGGAGATTTGGGTATTGAGAGCATCCAACCTCCAAGACGGGCTCTCAGCCATAAGGACTGCGGCGAGATCCTCCAACCCGATGTCCACTGCCAACTAGAAAAAAGAGGTTAAATTCCAAATAATTTAAGGAGATGTAGTTAGTTAAAAAATGGGGGCTTACCCAGCCTCGTGTCCAGAAGGAACGTGAGGTCAGTCAGCTGCTCTAGAGACGGGGAGGGACAATACAGATGGCCTCGGCGCACTCATTCAAGTCCTGGTCTATTAAAGGGACAATGTTGATTACATTCATGATGACCTTGGACCAGCGGTTGCGAGGTCAAGTATCCTTGGGGAGTGGAGTCCAAGAAACAAAGAAGAAGTTATTTTTCCAGTTATGGTGCGAGGTGATGATATCTTTGGCCGAGGTATAAGACGCGTCATTCCTACGCTGGAAATAATACCAGCCATCCCCTGCAGTTGATGCTCCAGAGACTAGATGGATGAACTTCTTGAAGAGGATGACCTCGGCAAGCAATCCACTCAGCTTCGAGTGAGTCAAGAAACTGGTAATCTCTGGCCATCCATTGGGGGTAATCTGCGAAGGGACCAGTCCGTAGCTATCCAACATCTCAAAGTAAAAGGGAGGAGGAGGAAGCCGAAACCCTAGCTGGAACATTTCCTTGTATACGATAATGGCATCGCCACAGGGGGTGCACATTCAGTCCTCCGACTCTGATAGCATAAAAGCAAAGTTTTCGAGGACCCTGCCAAGCTCCTTAATGGCATCTAATCAAGATCGAGTCATTCGACTCTCGAACTTGCTAGTAGCAAAGTTAGTACCTGGTGGGACCCTCGAAGATGGAGGGGGTCTAGGGTTCGCCGCCTGTATTTGGTCTGCTTGGACTGCCCGGGCCCTTTGGACCTCATTCCTCCAACCTATTACCATTTGGTGAATGACGAGAAGAATAGAAGCTGAAGTGGAAACCTAGCCACGTCGTCTGGCAGGCCCAAGCCTGAGGCTTCCTCTTCAGGGTTAGTCTCTACTCTATCATTGGGTTTCTTAGACCTAGCCATACCTACTTGGAGACTATGAAGATTGATGAAGAGCATTGTAGAAAATACGAAGAAAGAACAATGAAAAAACCAGAGAAATCGAAGAAGAAGCAGAAGGAAGGAGGTAGAGAGGATGAACAGTATATAAGGACCATACGTTCGGATAAAAAATCCGAACGTAGTTCATAATGGGCTAGTAACCTATGAAACAGCTGTAACCGTCACGTCGTAAAAGTAAGAGTCCACATGGACGCACCCTACTCGCTCTCTAACTACCACGTTTATGACATGATAGGGCAAACAGCAAAAAACAAGGTAAGTGGCGAGACCCACAACTAAAAATTTAAAAATCCTGCTCAAAAGGTAACCATTACGATTTCTCAAGAGGTAGCTTCATGGGCCTCAGACAAAGAATGGAAAGACATATTACTCTCCCCACCTTCGAGAAGCAGGTAAGAGCAAGGGGCATCTGATACGGGAGAATATGTCTCCCCCAATCAAGTTTTGACATGTGTATATTAGGGCCCAAGCCTTGGGGGAAGGACCCCATTCGTGTAATCAACCTTGCAAGTATAAGAAAAAAGTAGCTCTTGATGAAAGGGACCACCAATGAGAATAGTGAAGAGCTTCGGAGCCTCGTTATCATAAAGGCCTCGGAAGGTCATTGTCATTAAGGCCTTAGAGCCTTACGACCATAAGAGCCTCGGGGCCTCTCGGACAAAAGGACTACGGAGCCTCGCCAGAGTAAAAGTGCCGACATTACACCAACATGGAGGCCTCGACACCTCGACAATATAGGCAGCCTCGACGGTCTCTCTAGTATAATAATCTTGACAGCTCTCCAAAAGTAAACGCCACCGTATAAGTCCACGCATAACATGCCAGCTATATAATAACGTTTGAGTGTGACCCATTTCAATGAGTATAGAGATCAAACTCCCCAAGATATCCGCCTTGGTGTAATCAACGAAATCTTGAGAGGGAGATCCCACCATCCGATGACTCAGCGCAGGATCCCTTGATCTCTAAATTAGTGGGCATAAATCAAGCTCCAGGGGAGGACATTCCACCACAATAGAAGACATGTCCAGTTGTAAGACCTGTATTGAACTAATCGATTTTACCACCTTGTACCAGGTCTACCTATCATGGTCGAGCCAAGTGGACCAAGTGCGTGAAGAAATCACAAGACCAGATATGAGTCTAACCCAAAAATAGTAAATGTGAGGGTAGGGTCGCATGCCTAGACAGGTAGGGTCGACCCCACCTCAGCAGAAGTCCAACCCATGATTTTTTAGTCGTAGGGTCGGATGACTAAGAAGTGTAGGGTCGACGGATCCTGCGACCCTACATCCGACCCTACGATGACAGACATAAATCATAAATTAGGAAACCTTCCTAATTCAAAATGGGTTCTTTCTAAACTCGATGGGACTTATTTTGGAGGGTTTTTCTCTATAAATAGGAATTCCCTTAGCCTCTTTCACTCCTTTTATAACCCTAATTGAAAGTGAGAGAAAGAGAAAGAGAAGGAAAAGAAGAAGAGAAGGAAAATTGAAGAAAAGACTAAGGAAGAGGAGGAAGTTCAGAGAAACCTCTGAATCTCAACCAACTTCAGGTATGAACCTAATTTCCCTCATAAATTAAGAGCCTAGAATAAATTATGAAGAAGTTAGGATTAAGAGAAACCCAAATCATCCATCCATGGACGAGTTCCAAAGGAATCCATGGAAGTAATCATCATAGGCAATGGAAAGTGTGTAAAAATTATAGTTTGAGTCATAGAACAATCATAGAATGGACCATGAAAGTAAGCCAAAGGATCCAAACGTGAAGGTATGGACTTTAGAATGAAAGGTCGACTCAGGATACGTGTGGTCGCACGTAGGGTCGAATGATATCCGACCCTACAAGACCACAGGATCGACCACATGCCCTTGGAAAGTCCCAGGGAGGGTGTGGTCGCATGTAGGGTCGAATGGTATCCGACCCTACACCCTAGGGTCGTAGAAAACTGCTATCCTAGGTGCTACCCTACCTGTGACCCTACGATTTAGGTTAGTCTAAATTTATTAGAATTAATTCTAATTAAAATCTATCGACTTGTTAGGCCTTTCTATTGATTTAAAAGTGATTCATAAAGCTCGAACGAAGATCTACACTCAATCAAAGGTGAGGGAACAAGACCTAAACTAATTGGCTAATAATAAACTATTTTTGTTTATTGAGTCCAATACCATGGATGATTCTATGTTTGTATGATTGTAATGTGCATATCACATGTCATCTACTATTTCTGTTGTTACTGTTCATACATATTTAATTTCATTTATTTATAACATGATGATGATGATGATGCTAGGAATAGGCATGTGAATGTATGTGTGTGGTTAGTGTACTTGATGCGAGTGGGGTATCAGGGGAAGTATTATACGGTGTTTGATCCGGGCACTTTAGCTCTATCTCTACTCAAGTCTTATCCACTAACATCGTCGTATCACTATTACCTTAGCAGAACTATTACGTCGTAGGGCATTAGGGGAGGTGGTCTCAGACCGTGTAGTCTCTGACTCTGCTAGGGGGCCTTAGCTCTATCTCTATGGACGTATTGAGGGATGCTGGGGTGAGGCCTTGGATACACTGTTTGACATTTGGATTGGTCAGTTGCGAGCCCAGTTTACAAGCCCTCACCAACAGGGACTTACGTGTTGGTATGGGTAGGGCATCAGGGGAAGTGTTATACGGTGTTTGATCCGGACACTTTAGCTCTATCTCTATTCCATGGTGGGATGGATGTGGACGACAATGGTGTTTTATCCGTTGGGTGGGTTTACACACCCTGTGTATAGAGGTGAGGCGACCACCGAACCTTTCTATAGCACATTACAAACTTATGAACCAGACCAAAGATATCAATTGAGTGCATGCATATGTTTGTTGCATTGTTTTGTTTTCTTACTAAGCCGTGATGTGTGCTCACCCTTTTGACATCGAATGTTTTTAGTTGATGATGCAGGTACAATCATAAAAGATTATATAAATGCCCCTATGTACGGACATGCTACGGCGATGGACGCTGAAGTTATGATGGAATCGCATGATTCATCATGCAAATGCAACTCATGCATTTTTTATTAGATTTTGTTTAGATTATACAGAAAATATAATTGATTATTTTACTTACTTATGTCTTAGTCAAATGAAGATAATTGGATATTTTATTTATGTTAACACTCTTAGAATTCTCAGTTCATTTAATAGATAAGTCTTCCGCTATTGTTTATTTACTCTGATTATGGTTGTGGATGTGTATGGTTTAAGAAAAAGGACACAACCTATTTGAGATCCTGGTTGAACCGTTGGTTTATTAGCGGTTCATCACACCATTTTGAATAGTATGGAATTGGGGTGTGACAACTTGGTATCAGAGCTCTCAGGCCCTGTCTATTAAACCAGTATAATCCCATAAAAGTTGTGAACTGAGTTAGGATAAAATTTAAAAGTTGTAATAAGAACACACTGTAAGCACCTGTGTTGTTTGAGATAAAATTAAGAAGAGAATAATGTATATATAAAAAGGAGAAACATGTTTCATATACATCAAATAAAAAGCATGTTTATACATATCCAAATCAGAGTACAGTCCACAATCCGGACAGTTACTCTATAGTACAAAGAAGGATAAAAAGAAAATATACATCATGGAGCTGGAGGTGATGGAGGAGGAGGTGCCTTGTGATCTCTGTCGTAGTCCTCAGTATACACTCTAGTCAATCAGGCTACCTGAGTCTGGGTTGTTTGGAGACTAGCTGTCAACTCGACCATCCACTGATCAGACGCACGCTGAGCATCTAGAAGCTCGCCCACTCTCCCGTCAGTCGCGCGCTGAGCATCTAGAAGCTCTCCTACTCTCCTATCTGTCGTGCGCAGAGCATCTAGAATCTCTTCCATTCTCTAGTCCGTCGCACTCTGAGCCTCTCTAATCTCACGCAGTAGCCCCATCATATCATCAGATGATGTGTGTGAAGGACCAGTCATGTGTGAAGGAGCCCGAGATAGACCAACTCTAGTAGAATGTGGAGGTGATGGAGGAGGTATAACATCTACATCCATATACATGTGATCCTCATCCTCAGCGTTACCACCATGGACCCCTGCTCTGGCTGCTGCTGCTGCTGCTGCTACTACCTCAACGTGTGCTGTCTCTACTTGAGTATGAGGACGCACCAGAGCGTTTCTCTCATCATCACTGACCTGAGCATCCTACATACCCATCCTACAGATGGCATTCCAGTCAAGATTCGATGAGAAGGTCTTCTCCTGAATCCTCTCATCTATTAAATCAACGCCTAAGTGAGTGAGCAGTGTAGTGATCAGACGTTCGTAGGGCAGGTTGCCTAGCTGACCAGGCAATGTAGCACAGATCATCGTCCTCATGATAATGTAAGGTAGGCAGACATGCTACCTAGTGCAAATGCAGTAGAGGACATACTGAGTCAACTGGGAGATCCTCTCATAATGTCCACTCTGGGGTATCAGGTTGTGCTGGATGATCTTGCAGTACACCCAAGGCTCTGGACGTAGGTTGATCGCTTTCATCTCCCAGCGATCATCTCTAATAAGCTGACTATCAATCTCAGCACGCATCTCCAAGGATAAGAACTGAGGCTCCTTGGGAGCACAGTACACCAAAGGGCCATCATTTGATATGCCCAAAAGATCAGTCAATTGCTGATAGTCAAATGAAACCTCTACCCCTTTGACGTAGCTCGTGATCCTGAGCTCCCTACCTCTCTCGGTGTCATTGCGATCCCCCACTACCTGAAGATTACAATAGAACTGTCTTACCAAATTAGGGTGGGTACAAGCCTCATAAGTGATCACAGGAAGCTAGCCCATGTCACCAAAAGCATCGTCCATGTTGTACAAGGCTAGACTAGCCAAGTTCACACAACAACCCCCCTCTACTTTCTTACGCTCATAGCGAGCATACTGAGCTTCAGCCTCGTTGGAGCGGAAACGAACTGGGTCATGAGCCCTAGGCACCTTGGTACGAGCCATACTATCTGTCAAGACATAGAAAAACAAACAAGATATTAGTAATGGTGAAAAACTGAAAATTTCGACATTATAACGGCATGAATTAGTCAAAAGCCTCACTTTTCACCCAAACAACTGGGCAGGAGGACTTACATAGGTTCCAAACCATCCTGCAAGGCTCATACAATTGAAAATTTAATCTAGAAAGATCGAATTTGAAGAAATTTCAATAAATTTGAAAAATCTCAAAAATTAGGTCAAAAATGGAAAATTTCAAGTTTCTCGATAACCAACCGATGAAACTCAAATATTTTTTAGGGCTTTCGTCCATTGGGTGACCAATAGAAAAAGCCCCCAATAAAAATTAAATTTTTACGGTTGGAAAAAGTTTAATTTGAAGAAAACGATGTAATGGCGAAAAACCTAGTTTAGAAAGCTTAAAAAATGGGAAACAGTTGAGAGCATACCTTTAAAGAAGGAACGGAAGTCGCCAACGGAAGGAAAGATCACCAAACACTAGGGGTTGATACTGTACCAACTTAGGAAACGGGTTGAGTTGGAATATAGGAGAAAGAATGGTAAATGAATCCAAAATTGGGTTTTAAAAACCTAATTTTGGATCGTAGGGTCACAGAATTCAACCAAAATGTGCGACCCTACGTCAGACCCTACCATCGACCCTAGGCTCTCGGTGATTTGACAGAGAACCATGGGTTGGACCTAGGGTCGGACATATACCAACCCTACAATCGATCCTAGGCTCTCGGTAAGCTGACAGGGTTTATTAGGGTCGCATAAGGACCGACCCTACCATCGACCCTACGATGGAAAATACAGTATTTTGTCAAAATGATCTGAAAAATTGGAAATTTATATTAATTAGATGGATAAATGACCATGGATGCATACCAACAGCGTTATGAGGAACTGTTTTTCTTTGCACCCGCCAGCATGCAGGAAGAAAACACAACAACCCGAAGGTTCGTCATGGGACTCAGGGGAAGCATCCGTGAGCATGTTCTGGGATTGGAAAAGAAGGTCTATAATGAAGCAGTACAAATTGCTCGGGTAATAGAGTCGAGCCAGAAGGAGAGCTACTTTGCTCAAAACAGGGGTATTAAAAGGTCAAATGGGAATTCTTATAATGGAGGGAATACAAGGACATTCAAACCCTTCCGTACTCAAGGATTCAATGTTGCAGCCAAGACTACTGCAGTAGCTCAACCGCAACAAAAGCAAAATAATGAAGGAGTAAAATGCTATAACTGCAATCAAATGGGACATTATTTCAGGGAGTGTCCTAAACCCAGGAAGCAGCTACAACAAGGAAAGGTTTATGCAGTTACATCTAAGGATGCTGCCGCATCGCCTGATGTGGTCACATGTATCGTACCTATTAATGGCATACCCGCTAGAGTACTCTTTGATTCTGGAGCTACTCATTCTTTTATATTTGTGTCATTTAGAAAGAAGCTAAATCTACCCCTCAAATCTTTAGACTACAAACTGCTTGTACGATCGCCTATGGGATTAGAAGTGCAATTAGAAAAGGGTTATGGACCATGTCTAATTCTTATTGACGAGAAGACTTTGGATGCAACCTTGATTCAACTTGAGATGGCAGACTTTGACGTCATCTTGGGAATGGACTGGTTAGCTCGGCATTCTGTAAACCTATTATTGTGAGGACAAAGATGGAAATCATGGAAGTCGCCACCTAGATTAAGGTCTAGGACCTTGAAAAATGTAAAATCTCAACCTAAGGTAAGACTTCGATTGAGTCATGGCCCTTAGATTAGATTTCTGATCCATCAGAGATTGGGTAAGCATCAGGTTACGATTATGGGAAGGGGTTAGGCACCCAAACCGCCCGATCGAAATCGGTCTCCTATACCTTTCCTATGCTAGATACTATCTGTTAAACCTAACCAAACCAAGTGGTTTGATATCATTGAACCGAATCTGTGTCCATCAGATTGCCTACGTATCACGGAATTATTCTAAAAATCAGGTTCACCATCGTAGTTCAGGTGTGATTAAAGTTTATGGCTGTGATTTATGCTTGTGCATGATTAAGTTCATTGTTCAAGTTGAAATTTATGCTTGAATGGATGAGAAACCCTATGGGTTAGGATCTGAATAGTCCACGTGGACTGATAAATAGTCCTAGTGGATCTAAGATAACCCTATTTGGGTCAAAATATGGATAACCCTTTATGGGTTGGAATATGGATAACCCTATCTGGGTTGAAATGTGGATAACCCTATCTGGGTTGGAATGTAGATAACCCTATTTGGGTCAAAATGGGGCTTGGATTGAAATGGTTGAATATCCTAGTGGATCTATAGATAATCCTATTTGGGTTGAAATGTGGATAACCCTATCTGGGTTGAAATGTGAATAACCCTATATAGGTTAAAATATGGGTAAATATCCTAGTGGATCTATGTATAGTCCAAGTGGATTAAAATGTGGATCCGAATTTGGGTTTCTCCCAAATAGCCTATGTATCCTAGGGTTTGACCTAGGAATCAGAATCCGCATAGTTCAGACTCTGGGTTGAAATGGGAATGGATATCCTAGTGGATCTATGGATAGTCCAAGTGGACTAAGGTATGGATCTGAATTTGGATTTCTCCCAAATGGCCTACGTATCCTAGGGTTTGCCCTAGGAATCAGAATCCATGCAGTTCGAAATTGGGTTGAAATGATTGGATATCCTAGTGGATTTATGGATAGTCTAAGGGGACTAAGGTGTGGATCCGAATTTGGGTTTCTCCCAAATGGCCTACGTATCCTAGGGTTTGCCCTAGGAATCAAAATCCACGTAGTTCGGGCTAATGGGTGGATATCCTAGTGGATCTATGGATACTCCGAGTGGACTAAGGCTGTGTTTGGTATCATTTTTGTTTTTGATTTTTGTTCAAATTTATAGTTTTGAAGGGGTTTGGCACAATTTATGAATGCTATTTATGAAAAATAAAAATAAAAACAAGTCAAAATTCAAAAAGAGGTCTCAACCTCTTTTTGATTTTTGGTCAAAAATTATTTTTGTTGTGTTTTGCGCAAAACACTTAAAACATGTGTTAAAATAAAGGGTTAAAAAAGTAATTTAGTTTCTTTTTATAAAACCACCCCAAATCAAACCCTCAAGCACTCTTCTCGTTGACAAACGGAAGTAAAGCACAGAGACGCAGACCTGCAACTTCATCCTAGAGACGGCTCTGACGGCGATGACGACGACGACGATAATCATTCCAACGGAGGCGACGTCGTTTCTCCAAAGACGGTTCCTGGTTTGATTTCTTTCCATAATCCCTATGTATTTGATGTGGGTTCTTTTAGGGTTTCATTCTTCTTCTCAACTCCTTCTCTTTCATTATGGCCTCTTGTCTCCATTGAAACAGTGGTCACTATCTGTCACACCCCAATTTTGGTCTAACCAGAATGGTGTGATGAACCGCTAAATAAACAACGGCTCAACCAGGATCTCAAATAGGCTATCCCCGCGTTATCCGAACTTTACACGCATCCACAATCATAATCAGAGTAATACACAATAGCGGAAAATTTATAAATAATATGAACTGAGAACTAAGATGATACTCATAAATAATAGCAAATTATTCTGTGTTTAACTGAGACATAAATATTTAAATACCAAATACATGTCTTATAAATCCAATAAAGAAACCTACAAAAAATATCTAATCAAATACACACGAGTTGCACTCAAGAGGGATCGTGTGTATCGTCTTCAGCTCCAACTTCCATGGCTGCAACGTTTTTCGCACGCCGACGCGTTCATATAATCTTCAACTGTATAACCCGCATCATCAACTAAAATATTCGACGTCGAGGGGTGAGCACACAACACGGCTCAGTGAGTAGCCAAAACAATGCAACAATACATATGCATGCAAAAATCAATTTATATCTTTGGTCTTGGTTTATAGTTTGCAATGTGTAATAGAAAGGTTGGGTGGTCAAAGGTTAATGTTTATTGACACCGCCTCTATACACAGGGTGTGGAAGCCCGCCCGAAGGTTAACGTTTATCGTCGTCCCCATCCACCCTACCATAACATTATACAACAAAGGTTAACGTTTATTGCTATATAATGCTATACCAACACATAAGCCCCAGTTAGCGAGGGGCTTGCAAACGGGCTCGCTACTAACCAATCCTAATGCCAAACAAGTGTATCCAAGGCCTCACCCCAGCATCCCCTCGGAATGCCCATAGAGATAGAGCTAAGCCCCCCGGTAGAGTCGGAGACTACAAGGACCGAGACCACCTCCCCTGATACTCTACGACATAATAGTTCCGCTAAGGTAATGGCGATACGACGATGTCAATGCACAAGACTTGAGTTAGAGATAGAGCTAAAGTGCTGAGACCCGCCAAAGGTTAACGTTTATTGACGTTCTTATCACACCTCCCCTGATACTCGCTCGCATCAAGCACATCAACCACACACATACAATCACATGCCGATTCCTATCATCATCATCATCATGTTATAAACAATAAAGTAAATATGCATGAACAAGTAATAGAAATATTGGATGGCATGCTGTATGCACATTACAAACATATTCGCATAGAATCAAACATGGCATAGGACTCAAGAAAAGAAAACAGTTTAATATTAACCAATTTTGTTTGGGGTTAAGGTTCCTCACCTTAGCTTGTTATAAGATATTTCCCAAGCTTTAAAATCACCGTTACAATGTTATTAGATTGCTAGCAGACCTAACAAAGTCGATAGAATTTAATTAGAATTAATTCAGAATTTAAAAACCATTCTGTCAACTGAGGGTCGATGCTATGGTCGATGCTAGGGTCGATGGGTCTATCGACCCTCCCTCCATTCTGAACTTCCCGAATGCTGAGGGTCAATGGTCAGAAACACCTAGGGTCGGATGGTCTATCGACCCTCGGTGCGACCCTTGGTGCACTCTGGTCCAATTTCCACTTTTAAACCCATTCTTCGCGTTTGGGTCCTATGGCTTACTTCCTACATTCATTCAACAGTCATTCCATGGTCTAGAACCATGTATAATCCATCTAAATAGTTTTCGTACATCCTCCTATGGTTTTCCATGAAAACCTAACCATGGATGGATGGTTTGGGTTTCTCCGAAATCCTACACTCAACCATATCTAATCTAAGGTCCGTAGAAACTCATGGAATTAGTATCCATACCTGAGAAGATTACTTTTCTCTGCAATTTCTTCTCCTTTTTGCTAGATTCTCTTCCTTGCCTCTCTTCTTCCTCCTTTCCTTCTTCTCTCTTTCTCTCAATTCAATTAGGGTTGTGAAAGGAGTGAAAGTGGCTTAAGGACTTTCCTAATTTCAGTTTCGTCAGAAACAGAGGGTCGATGGGAGGGTCGATGATCCCATCGACCCTAGGGTCTTAAGCTGTCCGAACCTCACTTAAAAACTGAGGGTCTGACTTTCGTTTTGGGAGGTCCGACCCCCGCTTCACTGGGTGTGCGACCCTCCCCTAGAATTAAGTGTTTTTGGGTCGATTTCGCACTGGGATCTCGATCTCCTTCATGCCCTTGGTCCATTTGACTCGACCATGATGGGTGAACCTGGTTCAAGATGGTAAGACCGGGTTAAATTGACACGGGTCTTACAACTCCCCCCAACTTATAAAAATTTCGTCATCGAAATTGTACGTACCTTCTGAATCAAACAAGTCAGGGTATTGCTTCCTCATAACATTTTCTTCTTCCCATGTAATCTCTTCCATGTCTCTACTTTTCCATGTGACCTTAACATAGTAGATTCGAACCTCTTCAATCCTCGCATAGGCGATACTTTCAAAAATACTTTTTCACCTACGGCGAACTCTAGATCTCTTCGTCGAGTATCTGCGTATTGCTTCTGACGGTTCTGAGCTACTCTTACTCTTTCCTTGATGATGTCGACCACTCGACAAGTCTCTTCAACAAATTCTGGTCCAACAATACTACGTTCTCCAACTTCATTCCAAAACAAGGGAGTTCGACACTTCCTGCCATACAGTGCTTCATAAGGTGACATCTGTATAGTAGCCTGATAGCTGTTATTATAAGTGAACTCGATCAATGGTAACTTTTCGTCCCATGATCCCTTGAAATCAATCACACATGCTCGTAGCATATCTTCTAAAATCTAGATTGTACGCTCTGACTGTCCGTCTGTTTGTGGGTGGAATGCAGTGCTGAACTTCAATGTTGTGCCCATGGCCTTTTGCAGTCCTTCCCAAAATTTGGAAGTAAATCGTGGATCTCTATTAGACACAATGCTTTCTGGAACATCATGTAGCCGAACAATATTATCCACATACAGCTTTGCTAACCTTTCGAGTGTATATTGGGGTCGTATCGGTATGAAGCGAGTTGTTTTAGTCAGACGGTCTACAATCACCCAAACTGCGTCAACTACTCGAGGAGTCAGTGGTAGTCCTGTGACGAAGTCCATAGTGATGCAGTCCCATTTCCATGCTGGTTCCGGTAATGGTTGTAACAGTCCTGCGGGTCTTTGTCGTTCCGCCTTTACCTTCTGACGAACTTGGCTACATCTGCCTTCATTCCCCTCCACCAATACAGTTTCTTTAGATCATGATACATTTTTGTACTTCCAGGATGTACCGAGTAGATGGTGGTATGGGCTTCTTTCATGAGTCGGTGTCTAATGTCCACACTTTCTATTTCGGGTACACATATTCTTCCTTTGTATTTCAGTACCTTCTCGTCATCCAAGGTGAACTCAGGGTTAGTCCTACCTTTCTCAATATCTTCTTGTACCGTTCTCAGATAAGGATCTGCTTTGATAGCTGTCTTCACTTCATCCACTATATCCGGTATTATCTTCAATGCCGCGAACATATTTGAAAACCGATGAATGAACCCTTGGTTGGTTGATCCATCCGGTGTATCGATCACATACTGCTCGTTACCGTGATTGAATACCATCCCGGTAGTACACATTGCTGCAGTTGTGCTAGTTTCTCCTTGAGATTTTATCATTGCTTTTCTGCTCAATGCATCTGCTACTACGTTCGCTTTGCCCGGATGATACTGGATATCACAATCATAGTCTTTCAATAGTTTCAGCCATCTTCTTTGTCTCATATTTAACTCCTTCTGATTAAATAGATACGTAAGGCTTTTATGGTCCGACTTAATTTGAAATTTCTCTCCGTATAAGTAGTGTCTCCATATCTTGACAGCATGTACTACTGTCGCTAACTCCAAATCGTGAGTGGGGTAATTCTTCTCATGTACCTTCAACTGTCTCGATGCATACACAACTACTTGTTCTCCTTGCATAAGCATACATCCTAATCCCAGTCCCGATGCATCAGTGTATAAGGTAAATGTCTGTCCTGGAACGGGAATGGTTAAAATTAGAGCGGATATCAATCTGGTCTTCAGTGTTTGAAAGCTCTTTTCACACTTATCCGTCCATACGAACTTTTCTCCTTTCTTGGTCAAACTGGTGAGAGGTACGGCAATCCAAGAATAGTCTTCTACGAATCTCCGATAATATCCAGCTAGACCCAGGAAACTTTTAATTTCTGAGACGCTCTTTGGTGCTTCCCACTTCACAGTAGCTTCGATCTTACTGGGGTCCACTTTGATTCCTTCCGCGGATACTACATGGCCTAGAAAGGCGACTTCACTTCGCCAAAACTCACACTTTAAAAATTTGGCGTATAACTTCTCTTTCCTTAAACGCTGTAGGGCTGCGTTTAGGTTCTTGACATGGGTTTCCTTGTCCTTGGAGTATACCAATATGTCATCAATAAATACTATCACCGACGTGTCCAACATATCGTGGAAAACTCGGTTCATAAGTTCCATGAACGTTGCCGGTGCATTAGTTAGTCCGAAGGACATCACTAGGAACTCATAATGTCCGTATCTTGTCCTGAAAGCTGTCTTCGAATGTCACCTTCTTTAATCTTCGGTTGATGATAGCCTGATCGAAGATCGATCTTTGGAAATACCTTCGCTCCTTGTAACTGATCGAACAAGTCATCGATCCTGGGTAGTGGGTATCGATTCTTGATGGTCAGTTTATTCAACTCTCGATAGTCGATGCATAATCGAACACTACCATCCTTCTTCTTTACGAACAACACCGGTGCTCCCCCATGGAGATATCGGGTCTAATATAACCCTTATCCAGCCAGTTCTTGTAGTTGCACTTTTTATTCCTTCAGTTCAGTAGGAGCCATTCTATAAGGTGCTTTTGATACTAGTGCGGCTCCAGGTATAAGGTCTATTACAAACTCCGTGGCTCGGTCGGGTGGTAATCCGGGTAATTCCTCCGGAAATACATCAGAAAAATCTCGCACGACATCAATATCTTCCATTTGTGGCACGTCCTTGGTTAGGTCGACCACTGATACTAGATATCCGACCGCTCCTTTCTCAATGCACTTCTTAGCCTTTAATGCTGAGAGTATGAGCTTGCGTCTCCTGGGAAATTTGGTTCCCGAGAAACTGAATTCTGCTCCTTCTTTGTCTTTGAACGTTAGCTTCTTCTCGGCGCATAACAAATTTGCAGAGTGCCGAGCTAACCAGTCCATTCCTAAGATGACATCAAAGTCTGCCATCTCAAGTTGTATTAAGGTTGCATCCAAGGTTTGCTCTCCAATGAGAACTGGACATGGTCCATAACCTTTCTCTAATTCCACTTCTAATCCCATCGGTGACTGTACAAGTAATTTGTAGTCTAATGTTTTGATGGGCAGATTGGTCTTCTTTCCAAACGACACAGATATAAATGAATGAGTAGCTCCTGAATCAAAGAGTACTCTGGCGGGTACGCCATTGATAGGTACGATACCTGTGATCTGTTTTTACTTAGTCTACATACTCAATCAGTGTAATTATAATCTTAAAAGTTTCGGTCATACCTGTGACCACATCGGGCATGCGGCTGCATCCCTCGATGTAACAAGATATACCCGTCCTTGATGTACGCTTCTTGGGTTTTGGACATTCTCTTGCCATGTGCCCCGGTTGGTTGCGGGTTATAACACTTCGGGGCTTCGAATTTGGCTTTGGCTGTGGTTGAGCTGCTGCAATAGACTTTGGTGCAGTTGCAAAATTCTGAGGACGAAAGGTTTATACGTCCTGTTATTGCCTCCGTTATAAGAATTCCCAGCTGGCCTTTTTATGCCTTTGTTTTGAGTGAAATAACTCTCTTTCTGGCTCGATTCAATCACTCGAGCGATCTGGACGGCTTCATTATATATGGTCTTTTCTAATCCCAGAACATGTTCCCTGATACTTCCTCTCAGTCCCGCGACGAATCTACGGGTTTTTGTATCTTCTTCTTGCATGCTAGTCGGTGCGAAGAAAAACAGCTCTTCATAGCGCTGTTGATATGAGTCTACGGACATCTGCCCCTGATACAGACTCAAAAATTCCTTCTCCATTGAATCTCTGAAGCTTCTTGGGAAATTCTTCTCGAAGAATGCTTCCTTATATATAGCCCATGTTAGTAGGGCGTGCTTGGTCAATAAGTATGTCTTTGTAGATTCCCACCAATGGTGTGCGTCGCCTTTGAGCATGAAGGTGGCGCATAGCAATTTTTCTTCCTCAGTAATGGTCATCATAAGGAAGTTCCTTTCCATCTCGTCTATCCAGTGTGCTGGCCACAGTGGATCAGACGGCTTGCCATTGAATTCTCTTGGCTTCATTTTCAAAAATCTCTCTACTAGTCGGGAGTGATCCAGTTGATTTTGGTATGCCCCAAACATTGGGGGTGGATACTGATAGTTCCCTTGGGCTGCTTCTAGGACTTGCACAGGAACTGGTGCAGCCGGTTGTTGAGGTGTCTGTTGCGCTGGGTGGTTACCCATTGGTGTTGCACTAGCTTGCCCAATGTGCATGGTTGCAGCCTGAGTGGCTTGAAACATAACTCCCATTGCAACCTGCATTTGAGCTTGTGCATGTTGCATCTGCTGTAGTTGTTGAGCTAGGTTCATAACCACAGTTGCTAGCTCCGGTGGTGGAGGTGGCAAATTTGTAGGGTTTGCCGGTTCTGGATTACCCTGTGCATGGTTATTCTCTTGACTAGTTTCCTCCACGGGTGGTGGTGATGGGACTGTGTTCCGGGTCTGTCGGGTCACTCTACGTCCAGACATATTTCCTTTCTGAGATGGGTGGTGCCAAAGTGCCAAGATTGCGTGATCCACTTCGCTTTCGTTCGAATGAAGCCGAGGCACAGTATGCCTACTATACAGGCAAGAAAGTGGAAGGGGGGTCGTATGGTGAACCCGGCTGAACTAGCCTTGTTCAATGTAGAGAGAGCATTCGGTGACATGGGGTGGCTCCCTTGTCATCACATACGACGCGTGCACATGTCCGGACTTGGTGCGCCCGGTTCTATTGTAATCTCCGGTGGTGGGGGGATTACAATGATATCGGCGTGGTCGGGAGTTGCGCATCACTAGCTACGTCAAAGGGGTGCACATCTCCTTTGACTATCGGCAACTGGCCGATCTGTTGGGCATTCCCTTCGATGGCCCTATGGTGTCTTGGCGCCGGGAGAGCCACAGTTTGTTGAGATGGAGATGAGAGCTGAGATCGACAATCGGTTGCTCCGTCCCGATAGATGGCGAGATGAGAGCTTGCTACTTGCGTCCATCTCCACGAGTCTTCTGCAAGATTATCCAAAGCATAATCTGATTCCGCAGAGTGGGCACTATGAGAGGGGTGTCTCAACTGACCCGAGTTCTTGATCTACAGCATATGCACTTTCGACGGCCGGTTTGCCTTCCTTACATCATCATGCGGACGATGATCGAGTGCCACATTGTCCGGTCATAGGGGTAATCTACCCTATGGACGCATGATTCCGATGCTTCTGACCCGTTTGGGGGGTGGATCTGGTTGATGAGAAGATCCAGGAGAAGACCTTCTCGTCGCCTCTAGATTGGGAGGCTATGCGCAAGATGGGGCTACGAGATGCGGAGGTTAGTGATGAGGAGAGGAACGCGATGGTGCGCCCTCACACTCGGGTTGAGATGGCTGATCCTGAGGCTGCTTCGCTAGGGCTCGTGGGGATCCGGTCGACGATGATCGCTTATATATGGATGTCGATGCGATACCACCGCCATCACCTACGCATGCGGATCGGGCTGGTACTTCTGCTGCGACGGCTTCGGTACCCAAGTCCAGTCCTTTTCACGATGCTGGTCCTTCACGCCCACCAGCTGATGACGTGCTGAGTATGTTTCACGAGATTAGAGAGGCTCAGCGTGCATCGGATCTGAGGATAGGGGAGCTCCTAGACGCTCAGCGCCGGACTGATCAGAGGGTGGCTGATCTCACAGCTAGTTTCTGGGCGACTCAGACCCGGGTGGCATGGTTGACTAGGGTCTATGCCGAGGACTATGACGGAGATCGTGAGGCACCGCCTCCTCCTTCGCCCCCGGCTTCCTGATTGTACTTTACTTTTTCTTGTACTACAGAGTAACTGTCCGGGTTGTGGACTGTACTCTGCTTTAGCGATGTATATACGTTTTGGTTCTCTTACTCATTGTATGTAACTGATTTTCCATTTAATAGATGCATCATTCTCTTTTTAATTCGATTTCAATCATCACTTGTGCTTACAGTGTGTTTGTATTAAAGCTTTTAATTTATCCTATCTCAGTTCGCAATGGTCTTGAATGTGTGTCAGTGCGGCGGCAAGGCCTGAGATGCTCTGATACCAAGTTGTCACACCCCAATTTTGGTCTAACCAGAATGGTGTGATGAACCGCTAAATAAACAACGACTCAACCAGGATCTCAAATAGGCTATCCCCGCGTTATCCGAACTTTACACGCATCCACAATCATAATCAGAGTAATACACAATAGCGGAAAATTTATAAATAATATGAACTAAGAACTAAGATGATACTCATAAATAATAGCAAATTATTCTGTGTTTAACTGAGACATAAATATTTAAATACCAAATACATGTCTTATAAATCCAATAAAGAAACCTACAAAAAAATATCTAATCAAATACACACGAGTTGCACTCGCAAGAAGGATCGTGTGTATCGTCTTCAGCTCCAACTTCCATGGCTGCAACGTTTCCGTATGCCGACGCGTTCATATAATCTTCAACTGTATAACCTGCATCATCAACTAAAATATTCGACGTCGAGGGGTGAGCACACAACACGGCTCAGTGAGTAGCCAAAACAATGCAACAATACATATGCATGCAAAAATCAATTTATATCTTTGGTCTTGGTTTATAGTTTGCAATGTGCAATAGAAAGGTTGGGTGGTCAAAGGTTAATGTTTATTGACACCGCCTCTATACACAGGGTGTGGAAGCCCGCCCGAAGGTTAACGTTTATCGTCGTCCCCATCCACCCTACCATAACATTATACAACAAAGGTTAACGTTTATTGCTATATAATGCTATACCAACACATAAGCCCCTGTTAGCGAGGGCTTGCAAACTGGGCTCGCTACTAACCAATCCTAATGCCAAACAGTGTATGCAAGGCCTCACCCCAGCATCCCTCAGAATGCCCATAGAGATAGAGCTAAGGCCCCCCGGTAGAGTCAGAGACTACAAGGACCGAGACCACCTCCCCTGATACTCTACGACATAATAGTTCCGCTAAGGTAATGGCGATACGACGATGTCAATGCACAAGACTTGAGTTAGAGATAGAGCTAAAGTGCTGAGACCCGCCAAAGGTTAACGTTTATTGACGTTCTTATCACACCTCCCCTGATACTCGCTCGCATCAAGCACATCAACCACACACATACAATCACATGCCTATTCCTATCATCATCATCATCATCATGTTATAAACAATAAAGTAAATATGCATGAACAAGTAATAGAAATATTGGATGGCATGCTGTATGCACATTACAAACATATTCGCATAGAATCAAACATGGCATAGGACTCAAGAAAAGAAAACAGTTTATTATTAGCCAATTTTGTTTGGGGTTAAGGTTCCTCACCTTAGCTTGTTATAAGATATTTCCCAAGCTTTAAAATCACCGTTACAATGTTATTGGATTGCTAGCAGACCTAACAAAGTCGATAGAATTTAATTAGAATTAATTCAGAATTTAAAAACCATTCTATCAACTAAGGGTCGATGCTAGGGTCGATGGGTCTATCGACCCTCCCTCCATTCTGAACTTCCCGAATGCTGAGGGTCAATGGTCAGAAACACCTAGGGTCGGATGGTCTATCGACCCTCGGTGCGACCTTTGGTGCACTCTGGTCCAATTTCCACTTTTAAACCCATTCTTCGCGTTTGGGTCCTATGGCTTACTTCCTACATTCATTCAACAGTCATTCCATGGTCTAGAACCATGTATAATCCATCTAAATAGTTTTCGTACATCCTCTTATGGTTTTCCATGAAAACCTAACCATGGATGGATGGTTTGGGTTTCTCCGAAATCTTACATTCAACCATATCTAATCTAAAGTCCGTAGAAACTCATGGAATTAGTATCCATACCTGAGAAGATTACTTTTCTCTGCAATTTCTTCTCCTTTTTGCTAGATTTTCTTCCTTGCCTCTCTTCTTCCTCCTTTCCTTCTTCTCTCTTTCTCTCAATTCAATTAGGGTTGTGAAAGGAGTGAAAGTGGCTTAGGGATGTCCTTTAAATAGACTAGGAATGTCCTATAATAATCCCATTGAGATTTGGAAAGAATCCCAACCGAAAATTAGGAAATTTCCTAATTTTAGTTTCGTCAGAAACCGAGGGTCGATGGGAGGGTCGATGATCCCGTCGACCCTAGGGTCTTAAGCTGTCTGACCCTCCCTTAAAACCTGAAGGTCTGACTTTCTGTTTTGGGAGGTCTGACCCTGCTTCACTGGGTGTGCGACCCTCCCCTAGAATTAAGTATTTTTGGGTCGATTTCGTACCTGGGATCTCGATCTCCTTCATGCCCTTGGTCCATTTGACTCGACCATGATGGGTAAACCTGGTTCAAGATGGTAAGACCGGGTTAAATTGACACGGGTCATACACTATCTCCCTTATTTTCGTTTTTATTATATAATTTTTCCTTCTTAATGTTTTATCTCCCCTCTCCTATTTTTTCTTTCCCAATTGAGATTGGATCACTTGACAGAGGAAGAGGAATAGACGCTCCATGACAGAGGAATAGGAAGACTTTCAAAATCATTTTTAGACATAGTATGCCAAATCTATTTTTCATTTTACCATCTATTTTTATTATAGCTACCAAACAACATTTTATTTTTGAACAAAAATCATTTTCAAAATGATTTTTGTTAAATAGATAAAAAACAAAAATAAAAATGATAGCAAACATAGCCTATGGTGTGGATCTTAATTTGAATTTCTCCCAAATAGCTTACATATCCTAGGGTTTGCCCTAGGAATCAGAATCCACGTAGTTCAAAATTGGGTAACCTTATTTGGGTCAAAATATGGATAAATATCCTAGTGGATCTATGGATTGTCCGAGTGGACTAAGGTGTGGATCAAAATTTGGGTTTCTCCCAAATAGCCTACGTATCCTAGGGTTTGCCTTAGGAATCAGAATCCACGTAGTTCGGACTTGATAACCCATTCTGGGTCAATGATTGAGAACCTATTCTAGGTTTAGGGTTGAGAACCTGTTCTAGGTTTAGGGTTGAGAACCTGTTATAGGTTTAGGGTTGAGAACCTATTCTAGGTTTAGGGTTTATCAATGGGCAAAATCATCCTGAATTATCCTTTTCAACCTAAGCCCTAGTTTTGGAAAGTTTGACAAAGCATTTTTCTTTCTTTATTAAGGTTTTTATTATTCCCATTATGTCCTTCCCAAGAATGTGGGTGCCTAAATGCACGTCCCCACACCTAGATTGTCTTCTAGAAGTGTGCATATATGGCAGTTCGACTAGGGTGTTGCATAAATTAAATTATTACCCAAAATAGAATATTCTATCTAAATATGGCATATAAAACATTTATAGCAAGAAATTCACATGTAGTAAGATTGTTTAAAATCTCTCGAATATGGCATGTATTGCAAATAAGGCAAGAACCTATATGACATGATCTAGTATGCTATCTTCTAAGCATGGCAAGACCTAATATGGCAGTGAGCATTTAAACATGGCAATGAGCATCCAAACAGACAGATATGATCATGAGCAATCCAAACATGGCAATGTGATCATTCCAATCATGACAATAAGCATCTAAACATGGCAACAAGCATCCAAACATGGCAATGATCATCCAGACATGGCAGTGAGCATCCAAACATGTCAGTGTATCTAAAAACACTCATGATGAAAAATTCAATGGTATAAATCACTATTGTTGATAATCTAACCGTTCAGATTCATTTCAATCACTCCCAAAGATAATCTAACGGTCCAGATCACTTATCATGATAATCAAACCATTCATTTCCATTTACATCACTTTGAAGACAATCCAACGGTTTAGATTACTCAAATTAATAATCTAACCATTCAGATTACTCAAATCAAGGTAAATTATGATCAACGGATCAAATCAAAACTCTAAGATCAATGATCCAATTTTATCAAAATCCAAGATCAATGGTTCAATCATATCATAATTCCAAGATCAACGACCCAATTTTATTACAATTCCAAGCATATGGGATCAGTTAATTTCATCATAATTGGATCAAATCCATACAAATTCCACAATCGGATCAATTAAAACACATGGACCAATTTTATCTCATGAAACCTAAGCGTTCGGATCAATTTTTACCACATAGAATTTCAAGCACAAGGCTGGACCATTGTATGATCAGGTTTTCGGTGGTGTATGATCAGAGGGATAATCGGGTGGTTTGGTGATGGTTATCACGGGTAGGTGATGAAGAAGACAAGTGAGTTTGCTGGATATCTGTTACAAAGTTGTATGGGATAACAGATTTGTCGGTAAAGACTTGGCTTGGGTTTGCTAAGGAGATGGCGCATCAAGGTGATGGCTGTGGTTCACGATTGGAGAAGGTGGAAGGAGGCTTTCTGTAGGGAAGTGGGTTGTGAGGTATTGAATCAGGTTTGTTTTGAGGGATGGACAGGTGTGAAGGGCGGTGATGGGTCTAAAGAGGTAGCAGCAGGAGGTGGTGGTTAGGGAGATTTCTAGGTGGCTCCTACTTAAGTGTATGGCCAAGTTTTGGCCATGGGTAATCGGTAGCTAAACGAGCAAAAGCAAAAAAAAAAAAAAAAAACAAAAGAACAACAAAAAGCAAAAAAAGTGGGGGCGGGTTTACCTAAGATGCATAGGTTCCCTCCCTGCTCGCCTTTTTCTTTTTCTTTTGTCTTTCGCTCGATTCTTCTCTTCATCTCCCTTCTTCTTCATCTCCTCTCTCGATCCCACTCCATCTCTCTCTCGGCCTTTATTTTTTTATTTTTTTAATCTCTCTCGCACCGGTCCCCATTTTTTTTCAATTTCTCTCTCTCTTCAGCTTTTCTCTACATCTCTCCAGCCCCCTCCTTTTTATATATTTTTTTCTTCCTTTCCCCCCTCTCTCTCTCTCTCTCTCTTCTTTCGGTTTCTCTCCATCTCAATTTCATCTTTTTCTCACCCTCTATTTCTCCTCTCTCGATCCCACTCAATCTCGATTTCTTTCATTTTTTCTTTTTTTATTCCCTCTTCCTTCTTCTCCTCGATCTTCTCCTTTTCCTTTCTTTTTTTTCTCACCACCCCCACTCTCTTTTTATTATTTTTTTTCCTTTTTTCTTATTTCTTCCACAGCTCTCCCTCTCTCCCCTCTTCTTGATCTTCCCCTCTTCTTTTATCTCCTCGATCTTCTCCTCTTCTCCTCTTCTCCTCTCTCCTCGATCTTCTCCTCTTCGGTTTTTTTTCTTTTTTATTCTTCTCTTTCGATCTTCCCCGATCTTCTCCTCTTCTCCCTCGATTCTTTCCTTTCTTTATCCTTTCTTCTTTTTTCGGTTTCGCCATCCCTTTATTATTATTTTTTTTCTCCATTTGGCAGTCAATCCTCCCACGATCTCCTTTTTTATTATATTTTTTTATCTCTCTCGGCCCTCTCTCCATATCTTTTTCTCTCCCCAGCCCTCTCTTCTTTTTTATTTTATTCTTCTTTTTTTTCGGTTCCCCCTCTCTTTAGCTTTTTTCCTTTTTTTTATTCTCCCAATCTCTCTCTCACTCATATCGGATTGCCTCTCAATTTCTCATCCTTCCCTTTTTTCTATTCGGATCCTACTTCATTTTTACATATAAAATATATAAATATATAATATATTAATATATTAATATATGTAATATAATTTACATATAAAACAAATGTATATATTATATGATATATTATAATATATTATACATTATATAAACATATAAATAATATATAAAAGAAATACATACATATGCGTCGACATGAATTGGTCCGGATTGACAAGGATTGACTGGGTTGGGCCAAGACTGGCTTGGGTTGAGCTGAGTTGACTGGATTGACTGGAATTAACTGGGTTTTCTCTCTATCATTTTATGGGCCATTTTCACTGTCATTCCGCACGGAATTTTCTGATAGCCTTTATTCCACATTTTTTGCGTTCAGTTTGTAGAACATTAAAAATGAAGAATATTGGAGCTTGAATCAACTCATTTGGAAATAAAATGGTCAACCTATGAATTTTTGAAGTTGAAGCAGGCCAATTATCGATAATTTGGTTGACCATTCTGCATGGGATCCTTCGGAGATTTCTACCAGAAATTCTTTATGTCCAATTTGTAGAGTACTAAAAATGGAACATAATGAAACTGAAATCACCTGATTTGGATATAGGATGACCAAAATATGAATTTCCAAAGGTTAAATGATCATTTCCATGTGTAATTTTGCATGGCACCCTTCAGAGACTTCTACCCACGATTTTTCATGTTCACTTTATAGAATATCATGAATGAAGAATAATGGCCTTGGAATCATCTGAATCCGACCTAGAACGGAAAAGATATAAAGCTTTGAAGTTCTAACGATAATTTACATGAAAGTTTGCATGGGGCCCACTGGTGACTTCTACCCCGGATTTTTCATGTCCACTTTATAGAACATCATGATTGAAGAATAATGACCTTGGAATCATCTGAATCCAACGTAGAACGGAAAATATATGAAGCTTTGAAGTTCTAACGATAATTTTGCATGAAAGCTTGCATGGGGCCCACTGGTGACTTCTACCCGAGATTTTTCATGTCCACTTTGAAGAGAACTGAATAAGGAATATTGGCCTTTGAATGATCTGATTTCGATATCAGATTACCTAGATATGATGTCTTGAAGTTTGAATGATAATGCATGCATGATACGATAATTACGTAAATGCCCCTACACTTTCAAACTGCGATATCTTCTTTGTTTGAAGTCAGAATTTGATGATTCTAGTCTCATTTCAAAGATAATTCCACAACCTATTCATCCAAGTAGATAATTACCCATGACCCTACTGTGGGGTTCAGTGGAGAATCACAAATCCTTGGGTTAAAGGCCAAAAACTGCCATATTGGTTCACTTATGCAAAGGGTGGAAAAAATGGGATGCTTACAGATGCCCCTCTTTTGTCGAGATTATTACCAATTGAAGGCTGAAGATAAAGGAACCATATTTTTGGGGGATGAGTGAGATTGCTTTTTGGGCTGCACTTAGGGTAATTTGTCCTAAACTGCCTACATATTCTAAAGGTGTCCTAGAAATCAAGCCCAGAACGTAGTTTGACTGGCAAGAATGTTTGCTCTTCTTAGAAAATTGATGATTGTTCTTCTTGTATGAAGCTAGGCTATGAAAATACAAGGCTCATTTGTAGGCTAGGAACCTCTTCTTGCTGAGGTGACTCATGATGCAAGGTATGTGCGGGCTTGGACCCGGCTTTATCCATTTGTAGGCTGATAAACCTCTTCTTGTACGAAGCTAGGCTGTGAATACAAGGCTCATTTGTAGGCTGGAAACCTCTTCTTGCTGAGGTGAAACTCATGATGCAAGGTATATGCGGGCTTGAACCTGGCTTGATCCATTTGTAGGCTGATAAACCTCTTCTTGTATGAAGCTAGGCTGTGAATACAAGGCTCATTTGTAGGCTGGGAACCTCTTCTTGCTGAGGTGAAACTCATGATGCAAGGTACTCGCGGGCTTGAACCCGGCTTGATCCATTTCTAGGCTGATAAACCTCTTCTTGTACGAAGCTAGGCTGTGAATACAAGACTCATTTGTAGGCTGGGAACCACTTCTTGCTGAGGTGGAACACATGATGCAAGGCACTCACGGGCTTGAACCCAGCTTGATCCATTTGTAGGCTGATAAACCTCTTCTTGTATGGAGCTAGGCTGTGAATACAAGGCTTATTTATAGGTTTAGAACCGCTTCTTATATGAAGCTAGGCTATGAATACAAGGCTGATTGCATGAGCTTGAGCTCGGCTTTGATTTGTCTGGATGGAAGACTTAATGTCTTTTCTTTGATTGAACGAAGGCTCTTTTGATTGAGATTCTGAGATTATTTTTCTGAATAAGCTAGGGCTCTGCATTTGATTCACTTATAGGCTGCGATTGATTTGATCTTTGAATGAGCTAATGAGATTGACTTGATCTTTGAATGAGCTAGGGCTCTACATTTGATTCAATAATAATCTGAGATTGATTTGATCTTTGAATGAGCTAGGGCTCTACATTTGATTTACTTAGACTGAGATTGATTTGATCTTTGGATGAGCTAGGGCTCTACATTTGATTCACTTATAAACTGCGATTGATTTGAACTTTGGATGACCTAGGGCTCTGCATATGATTTACTTAGACTGAGATTGATATGAACTTGGATGAGCTAGGGCTCTACATTCGATTCATTTCTAGACTGAGATTGATTTGATCTTTGGATGAGCTAGGGCTCTACATTCGATTCATTTATAGATTGAGATTGATTTGAACTTTGGATGAGCTAGGGCTCTGTATTTGATTCTGAAATGAGCAAGAACTCAGAAGGTCACTTTCAGGGTAAGGAATTTGCTATTGATTCTGAAATGAGCAAGAACTCCAAAAGGTCACTTATAGGGTGATACTGAATGACTCATCTTTGAAGTTCCTACCAGCTTTGGACCTTCGGGATTGAAAATTGGAATATCCTTCTTGGAAGCTCTATGGCTATGAACTTTTGGAAATGGAAACTAGAATATCCTCTTAAGTAGCTTTGTCGCTATGAACCTTTAGGATGCTCGAAAGTGACCCACACAGGAAGTCTTTGTTGACTTTGAACCTTTAGGGTTGAAATCTGACCCATCTTGGAAGTCTCTTGACTTTGAACTTATAGAGTGCTGGACATATTTGAAATGATGGTGAATTCCTTGGCAGTTTTCCAAGGTTTTGCCCCTGCTTTATTAGTGAAGGCATAAAATATGGCATCAATGGAAATGGTATCATGGACTTTGCTGGCATGATACCTAGATTTGAAATTTGCCATTTATGACTTGGTACTGAAAGTTTGACTCAATTTTAGCACGGTAGGGATGACTTGGTTGCTCCCTTGGAAAGGTTCCATGTAATTTGAAAATGATGATTTTCTTCAGCCAACATTGGTGTTGTTGGATTTTAGATTGAAAGAAACTCTAGTGAGGGTTTTGGACAAGAATAAGGGGAGCTTGACAGTCTCTAACCAAAGTGATTTTATTGATTGACCTTGGTGTTAAACTGTCGAGGGGCATCTGGTCAACTAAATTCTTTGACTGTGTACTATGGTAGACCAAATTGGTAGAACAGCCAAGCAGCAATGAAATGTGACATGGGTTTGGCCCTTGATCTATGCTCATGAAAAGCTCAGGGCTTTACAACATTGTTGTGCCAATTTTGAAAGATGAATGAACTATGGCCCCAAAGTAGGCACGAGGAGCAAAGGATTTGAAGTGTTCCTTCAGAGAATTTGGTGACCAACTCCTAACAGGTGAGCGACCACGTTGGATTTTCTTCATCAACAGGATTGGGAGAACTGAGGAAATGGCAAAAACCAACTTGGACGGACCTAATTCTATTGAATAGAAAAGTCAGTGATTTCTGACTAGACAATGGATCCTAGATGTAATGCTCATGATCAAGTTCAATTCATCTACATAGGGTATATCTATGCCCCAACGTCTGTATGTTGTGACAGACCACTACTGTAGTGTGCTAGGAGAAAGATAGAAGGAAATGGAGAATCTACCCATAATTGAAACTAGGTTGAACCTGGATTGCATCTAGAATTTGACCATGCTTCCAAGGTCAGGGGAAGATTGACAGATTCACTGTAGAAAGTAACTTCTTTAATAAACCCTTTCTGAATCTTGGAAAATGAGGGAGCTGATGATTTGATGAATTTGGCTACATCCGTAACCAGGTCATGAGAATTTGCTCTAGTGATAAAGGATTTGAAGATAGAATTCTATTGAAAGGCAATGCTATGGAGCCCAAAAGGCAAATAGATGATGGTTTGTTCAACTCCTCTGAGTATGATTTACTAGAGGGCAAGAGGGGTTCCTTTCCTTATGGAGGGTAGACTGGGTATGACACTTGTCCACATGAACCATTGAATTTTTCTATGAAGGGCCAATGAGGGCAATGCTTTAGGGTTGCATCAGGTCGCCTATCACCACTGAGGTATTATGGGTTACCCATTGAGGTTTCTTGGGTTGCTTTTTCTTGTTGAGGTTTCTTTTCTTCCTTTATTTTTTTTATCATTTTTGCAAACCCCATCTTAGGTTGAATAAAGAGTCCTGATATGGTGAGGATATTGCTAAAATTATGGTTCTATCCAATGGTCTGAAACCCTTAGGGAAAATCCAAATGGCATGACTTTCATGACAAATGGGTAGCCTTGCCCCACTGTTTAAGTTGACACCTACACGTATTGATAGGCGGGCAGCTATTTGAATCATCACTAAAAGCGACCTTAGGGAAATGCAGTCCCACACCAAAATTAAAAATGGTGTCAAATTATGTTTTCCTTTATTGGAGATGTTCAGATGGAACACGTGTCTCAACAAGCTACATCGAGATGCCGAATCAGTCACGATCATATCTGGGCCTGGAACCTTTGAGTTTGTTGACAAGTATTGATGTTGAAGGTCCGGGAGGTCTGATGTGAAATTATCCACATGGGTCTACCACTGGGAGAGTGTTTGGTTGTTTATGTATAATGGGTTTATCTTACCGAGAAGATTCCATTTTATTGGCTTAAAAAATGAAGGGCTTATAGGAACCTAGGGAAGCCTTCGGATGTAATGAACGACAGATGAGAGTTCCAGCTAGATTCATGAATTTATATATAAAATGATGACATGATCACGAGATATAATGCCATGAAAACTGATAATCAAAAGAAGGGCTTATGATAGAGACTTCTTGGAAGGTCGTCAGATTGATAAACGGGGAGAGAGAGTCTAATGCCGATGAGAAATCTTTCTCTGATGATGAAGAAGTGATGAAATCGTCTCCTGTAAAGGCGGGGTGTAATTGGCCAAAATCAAAAGTCCGGTCCAACATGCTGTGAATCTCGACGAATGATCGAACTTGCTATCAGGCTTTGATTGGAACTACCATCTTCTTGAAGTGAGAGGAACAATTGGCTTACTGTCAAGCTCCAATGCCATTCAACATCTTACTTTTTTTTTTTCTGATGTGGAGGCCACCTAATGCAGTACTTCACTTTATCGCAAAGTTGAATCACTACTTTCAATATTGGATTTGAACCTTCTTCTTCCAAAAATTTCCAATCAGATAGAACATCTTTGCCCCAGTTAGTACTCTGATCTTCTATAAACTTTATGAGCATTTGTGACTGCTCATCTAAATCTGATTTTATCTGAATGGTGAATCCTTATGCTATCCTCTGAAAGTTAATCATCACCTTCTATCTGATGTGACTGCCTTCCCATTATTGATGTAGATAAAACATAGGCTTGAATTTTTTTTTGGGTATTCCAATGACCTCATTCTTTGATTTTGAGATTGATTATTCATCATGTATCTTTTGCTTGCAGATGATGTACTTTGTAAGGACTTTGGTATTTCTATCTTTTTGGTGGCACATCTTTCCTCCACTCATTTGTACTGATTGGCTGACCTATTGATATGATCTATTACTAACTAGTGCTTTCCTTGGAATCTTTTCATTGGTAGAACAAATGGCAGCTTCTCTAATACATGTTTATTGAGACTACTCTTGTGTCTCTCGATTGATCATTTAAAGCTTTCCCAAACGGGTTGGACCTTTCTTTCTCAAGAGGCTGGGTGACGTAGAAGTTCAGGAGATGGCTCATCGTTTCAATCATCTTCAAAGTCAGAATTGATTGCGCACGTAGAATAGGAGGCTGTATGAAACTGGGTAGAAATGTATGGAAGAGACAAAGTACAGAGTTTGAAATCCTAAACGGGGTGATTTTCTTTTACTTACAGGGTAGATTGGACTAGACTTGTTAACAAGCATATCAATCTTGGACCCAGACATGGATGACTTATCGAATACTGATAATAGAAAGTTGAAACAACTAGTTCGTCCAAGAGGCTTCAGTTGGGCATAACGCCTTCGACGACCACCTTTAATCGTTGTGGGAATAAACCTTCCTTCAGACCTCTAACAACAGGACTCATCATGCCCCTCTATCAATAGGTGCAAGATGTCTACCTTTCAGGGTTCCATACAATTCTTACCCTCTTTCTTTTCTCTCATTTTGGGATCCATTCATAACCGGACTATTGCTTTTTAAGCTCAAGGTTACTCTGGTTCATGCCCCAGTTTGGGGTTCAGTGGATTCATATGGACCGCTTCTAGTTGAGTTCAAAATCATTTTAGCTTATGCCCCAGCTTGGGGAGGTATCGCTATTGCACTACACCATTTTGAGTCCATGATTAGACTAGTTTATGCCTCGGCTTGGGGGGTTCAATGGATTTCTTCATTAGACCACTCTCAGTTTGGGTCAAGGTCAATTTGATTCATGCCCCAGTTTAGGGCATAATGGCTTTCTTCATTAGACTATACTCAATTTGGGTCCAAGGTCAATCTAGTTCATGACCAGCTTAGGGCTCATGACTTTCCTCATTGAACCATACCCAATTTAGGTCCAAGGTCAATCTGGTTCATGCCCCACTTAGGGCTCAAGGGCTTTCCTCATTGAACCATACCCAATTCAGGCTCAAGGTCAATCCGGTTCATGCCCCAGTTCAGGGGTCATTGGCTTTCCTCATTGGACCGCACTCAATTTGGGTCCTAGGTCAATCTGGTTCATGACCAGCTTAGGGCTCATGACTTTCCTCATTGAACCATAACCAATTTAGGTCCAAGGTCAATCCGGTTCATGCCCCACTTAGGGCTCAAGGGCTTTCCTCATTGTACCATACCCAATTCAGGCTCAAGGTCAATCCGGTTCATGCCCCAGTTCAGGGGTCATTAGCTTTCTTCATTGGACCGCACTCAATTTGGGTCCTAGTTCAATCTGGTTCATGCCCCAGTTCAGGGCTTATTGCCTTTCCTCATTGGACCGCACTCAATTTGGGTCCTAGTTCAATCTGGTTCATGCCCCAGTTCAGGGGTTAAGGGTTTCATCATTGGACCATTCCCTAGCTGTGATTTTGGTTTCTATCCTAGCTTGGGGAATATCGGATCTCATCTTTGGTCTACCCTACTGCTCGGGAAAATTCCATTCCCTTTCTTTGAATAATAAGAAATATGAGGGCAACTCTTTGGATTCAAGCATTTCCTTAGCCAATGGGGCAGAAATGCCGAAATGCCCGAGATGTGATAGCACTATCATAGCTGAAGGTTTCATGTTTTCCTGATGACTCCAGAATCTAGAATTGATCTTTACTGACAGGTAATGAGGAATGCGTCTTGTTCGCCATTCCTGACGAGCAATCCTAACTTGCAGCACTGGGCTATGATAGACATGGATCGGGCTCTCATTGATAGAGCCAGAGATTGATTTTGAATCGGTTTCTGATTGATAGAGACAAGATTGACTTTGAATTGCTCTGATTGATAGAGATCAATATTGTCTTTGAATTGGTCTCTGATTGATAGAGATCAAGATTGACTTTGAATAGGTTTCTGATTGATAGATATCAAGATTGGCTTTGGTCTCTGATTGATAGAGATCAAGGTTAACTTTGAATTGGTCTCTGATTGATAGAGATCAAGATTGACTTTGAATTGGTTTCTGATTGATAGAGATCAAGATTGATTTTGAATTGATCTCTGATTGATAGAGATCAAGATTGACTTTGAATTGATCTCTGATTGATAGAGATCAAGATTGACAGTCATAGACTGGGCTCTAATTGCTAGAGGCAAGGATTGCTTGAGTTGGTTTCCGATTGATAGAGGCCAAGGATGACAATCATGGATTGGACTCTAATTGCCAGAGATGATGGATTGATTGAGTTGAAATGACTAAAATTATCTCGATTCTTTCATGAAATGGAACATGGATCAGAGGTAATGGTCGAGCAGGCCTAGAGGCTAACTCATGCTCACATTGAGTTCATATGAATGGAACCTTTCTTAGTTCCAACATGAATCGGAACCTGAACTGGAGTTGACGGTTGGACAAGCCTAGTGGCTAATTAAATTCAAATGAATGGAACTCTTCTTAGTTCCAACATGAATCTGAACTTGAACCACAGTTGATGGTTGGACAAACCTAGTGGCTAAATGAATTCAGATGAATGGAACTCTTCTTAGTTCCATCATGAATCGAAACCCTAACCAAAGTTGATGGTTGGATAAACCTAGCGGCTAATTGAATTCAGGTGAATGAAACTTTTCACAGTTCCGACATGAATCAGAACCCTAACCAAAGTTGATGGTTGGTTAATGGAACTCTTCTTAGTTCCAACATGAATCAGAACCCTAACCAAAGTTGATGGTTGGATAAGCCTAGTGGCTAATTGAATTCAGATGAATGGAACTTTTCTTAGTTCTGATATGAATCAGAACCCTAACCAAAGTTGATAGTTGGATAAGCCTAATGGCTAATTAAATTGAGATGAATGGAACTTTTCCTAGTTCCAACATGAACCAGAACCTAAACAGGAGGTGAAGGGTGAAAAAAAAGCCTAGGGACCGAATGCCTCCTCCATTTTAACATGATCTGGGAGTGATGATTGAACCTGCCTAGGGGTTAAACCTTTCTTCAGTTCTGAGATGAACCAAAAATGGTGGTTGAATCAGGGGTTGAATATTTCTTTGATTTTGAGATGAATTGGATGTGATTGAATCAGCCTAGGGGCTGAATCATTCCTTAATTCTGGATGAACCAAAATGATGATTGGACCTGCCTAGGGGCTAAATCTTTCCTTAATTCAAAGGTGAATAGGGAATATTGATTGGATTTGCCTAGGGACTGAATCTTTCCTTAATTCAAAGGTGAATTGGGAACATTGATTGGATTTTCCTAGGGGCTGAATCTTTCCTTAATTCAAAGGTGAATAGGGAACAATAATTGGATTTGCCTAGGGGCTGAATCTTTCCTTAATTCAGAGGTGAATAGGGAACAATAATTGGATTTGCCTAGGGGCTGGATCTTTCCTTATTTCAAAGGTAAATGGAGAATGGTGATTTGATTTGCCTAGGGACTAAATCTTTCCTTAATTCTAAGATGAATCGAGAATGGTGATTGGATTTGCCTAGGGGCTGAATCTTTCCTTAATTTTGAGATGAACTGAATATGATATTTGAGTAAGCCCAATGACTAACTGTATAGGAATATTGTAAACTTTTTAAGTATAGGTGCTTGTCGCTGCCTAAACTGAATGCTCTATTGCACCAGATTCATGAGTTACTGATTGTGTTTCCAAATCTGGTTGCCTTCTTTCTTACAAAAATTTGATGTTCAATCAAGATCTAGATTCATGACTTCCATTGATTCATTTAAAAAGATAACATGGATGGATCTCAAGGTGGGAGATCAAACAATTCCCTAATTATAGGGGCTTCCCACCCTAAAAGGGTGGATATGGTTGTAGTTTGATTCTCTTTCCCAAAGGCATTGAAACCCTGAGTCAATTTAATTAAATTTGATTAATCCATGTGTTCAGTCTTGGGACCTCGTGATTCTAAAAAATGGATAATCAGTGGTACCAAGGTCTGGCCAATTGGATTACCAAATTTGATGGAATTGAAATGGATATATTAATCCGTCGTCCTTATTAGGGATGGTTATCAAAAGCGGTTCATAGATGAACAAACTAGTAAATTTCTTCTTGACCATGGTATCTATGTCTTGACAGGGATTTTCTGTTCATTTTTTGAAATCGACGTATTAACAATGAGAGATTGATACATCGAGCTTACTTAATGGAGGGTGTATAGTGACCGTCTACTATGATGTAGAACTGGTGTATATATAACCTCATAATACCAATGGGTGAGAGTTCAAGATGCTCATCATGTAGATTCTAACAGGTTGACCAATCAAGGATAAAAACGGAAAGAACTTCGACGTCTCGAGCATGGATGTCATGGTTAAGTAGATTTTACTGGGTCGATTCAGGGATGAACAAAAAAATAACAAGCATTGGGTTACAATCTGGGTTAGGACAAAAAATGTAAGACCCACACGTCACGAACACGGCCTAACCTTACATTTCGTGTCGGGACCCGTCTACATATCATGGTCGAGCCAAGTGGACCAAGTGTGTGAAGAAACCCAAGACCCAATATGAAAATTTACCCAAAAACAGTCAAAATGAGGGTAGGGTCACAAGTTTTAACAGGCAGGTCCGACCCTCCCATCGACCCTCACCATCGACCCTCAACCATGGGTCGCAGAGGGTCTATGAGTTGTCCGACCCTCCCATCGACCCTCAGTATTCGGGAAAAATAGCACGAACCGAAAATTGAGAAACCTTCTTAATTTCAATTGGAACCTTTCCTAAACTCAATGGGACTTATTTTGGGAGGTTTTACTCTATAAATAGGACGTCCCTAAGCCACTTTCATTCCTTTTACAATCCTAATTGGATTGAGAGAAAGAGAAGAGAAGGAAGAGAAGAAGGGAAGGAAAACTTGAAGAAAATGCTAAGGAAGAAGAAGAGTTGCAGAGAAGGAGTATTCTTCTCAGGTATGGATACTAATTCCATGAGTTTCTACAGGCCTTAGTTTAGATAATGATGAGAGTCTGATCTCGGAGAAACCCAAACCATTAACCCATGGTTAGGTTTCCATGAAAAACCAAGGGAGAATACATAAAAACTATATAGGTGGATGATTCATGGTTCTAAACCATGGAATACATGTTGAATGTACTGTAGGAGCAAGCCATAGGACCCCAAACACGAAGAATGGACTAAAAGGAGAAAAATTGACCAAAACCCACAGAGGGTCGCACAGAGGGTCGACGACCATCCGACCCAATGTGACCTGAGTATCGACCCTCAGGGTTCTGGAAGTCCAGATTTGGGGAGGGTCGCACCCAGGGTTGATCATGACTCCGACCCTACCTCCAACCCTTAGTTAACAGCATGGTTTTTAAATTCAGAATTAGTTCTAATTAAATTTTATCGACTTTGTTAGATCTTGTAGCAATATAATAACATTATAAAGGTGATTCTAAATCTTGGAAGAAGATCTATTAACAAGCTAAGGTGAGGGAACAAGACCTAAACTAATTGGTTAATAACAAACTATTTTTATTTTTTTTGAGTCCAATACCATGATTGTGATATACTTGTGTGCTTGTATTGTGCATTCAACATGTCATCCAATATTTCTATTATTACAGTTCATGCATATTTAAATTTATTGATTATAACATGATGATGTTGATGATGGTAGGAATAGGCATATGAATGTTTATGTTTGGCTGGTGTACATGGTGCGGGTAGGGATGGTATCAACCGGTACTTCGATGCCGTTCTCATCGGGGTATATTGTGCCATGGTCTATTCAAGTCATGTCCACTAAGCAAGTGTTAGTGTGCTTGATGCGAGTGGAGCATCAGGGGGAGGACGTGACATTGTGGTTCAGCCTGGTCACCAGACTCTAGCTCTATCTCTACTCAAGTCTTGTCTACTAACATCGTCGTATCGCCATTACCTTAGCAGAACTAATATGTCGTAGGACATCAGGGGGGGACGTGGCATTGTGGTTCAGCTTGGTCACCAGACCCTAGCTCTATCTCTATGGATGTATTAAGGGATGCAGGGTGAGGCCTTGGATACATTGTTTGTCATTAGGGTTGGTTAGTTGCGAGCCCAGTTTGCAAGCCCTCACCAACAGGGGCTTACGTGTTGGTACGGGCAACCGGTACAGCCATGCCATTTTCATGGGGTGTATATTGTCCTTGGTGGGTGCATGTGGGGCGACAATGCTGTTTTCATTGGGCGTTTCCACACACTCGTGTATAGAGGTGCGGCGACCACCTATCCTTTCTATAGCACATTGCAAACTTTAAACCAGACCAAAGATATGAATTGATTGCATGCATATGTATTGTTGCATTATTTTGTTTGCTCACTGAGCCGTGATGTGTGCTCACCCTTCCTAATTCAAATACTTTTAGTTGATAATGCAGGTACCACCGTTGAAGATTATATGAACGCTCCTGTGTACGGGCATGTGGTGACAATGGAAGCTGAAGACTTAGTGGATATGCATGACTCCTCATGCGAGTGTAACTCATGCGTATTCGATTAGATTTTGTTTAATTTTAATAAAGACATGTAATTGATATTTATTTAATTATGTCTCAGTTGATTTATCAATAATTTGATATTTATTTATGGTTATCACAATTAGATTCTCAGTTCATTTACAATAAGATTTCCGCTATTTACCTTATTACCTTTGATTAATGTGGAATGTGTTTTGGTTTGTCATATGTGGGATAGCCTATTCGAGATCTCGGTAGAACCATTGGTTTATTGACGGTTCATCACACCGTTCCGAATGGTGCAGATTTGGGGTGTGACAACTTGGTATCAGAGCTCTTGTAAGATCCGTACTTTCAAATTTCGAGGTTGAAATTTCTTTTAAGGGTGGTGGAGTTGTAAGACCCGCAAGCCACGAACCCGGCCTAACCTTACTTTTTGTGTCGGGACCCGTCTACATATCATGGTCGAGCCAAGTGGACCAAGTGTGTGAAGAAACCCAAGACCCAATATGAAAATTTACCCAAAAATAGTCAAAATGAGGGTAGGGTCACAGGTTTTAACAGGCAGGTCCGACCCTCCCATCGACCCTCACCATCGACCCTCAACCATGGGTCGCAGAGGGTCTATGAGTTGTCCAACCCTCCCATCGACCCTCAGTATTCGAGAAAAACAGTACGAACCGAAAATTGAGAAACCTTCCTAATTTCAATTGGAACCTTTCCTAAACTCAATGGGACTTATTTTGGGAGGTTTTACTCCATAAATAAGACGTCCCTAAGCCTCTTTCACTCCTTTTACAACTCTAATTGGATTGAGAGAAAGAAAAGAGAAGGAAGAGAAAAAGGAAAGGAAAACTTGAAGAAAAGGCTAAGGAAGAAGAAGAGTTGCAGAGAAGGAGTATTCTTCTCAGGTATGGATACTAATTCCATGAGTTTCTACAGGCCTTAGGTTAGATAATGATGAGAGTGTGATCTCGGAGAAACCCAAACCATCAACCCATGGTTAGGTTTCCATGAAAAACCATGGGAGAATACATAAAAATATATAGGTGGAAGATTCATGGTTCTAGACCATGGAATGCATGTTGAATGGACTGTAGGAGCAAGCCATATGACCCCAAACACGAAGAATGGACTAAAATGAGAAAAATTGACCAAAACTCATAGAGGGTCGCACAGAGGGTCGATGACCATCCAACCCTATGTGACCTGAGTATCGACCCTCAGGGTTCTGGAAGTCCAGATTTGGGGAGTGTCGCACCCAGGGTCGATCATGACTCCGACCCTACCTCCGACCCTCAGTTAACAGCATGGTTTTTAAATTCAGAATTAATTCTAATTAAATTTTATCGACTTTGTTAGATCTTGTAGCAATATAATAACATTATAAAGGTGATTCTAAAGCTTGGAAGAAGATCTATTAACAAGCTAAGGTGAGGGAACAAGACCTAAACTAATTGGTTAATAACAAACTGTTTTTATTTTTTTTGAGTCCAATACCATGATTGTGATATGCTTATGTGCTTGTAATGTGCATTCAACATGTCATCCAATATTTCTATTATTACTGTTCATGCATATTAATTTATTGATTATAACATGATGATGTTGATGATGGTAGGAATAGGCATATGAATGTTTATGTTTGGCTGGTGTACATGGTGCGGGTAGGGATGGTATCAACCGGTACTTCGATGCCGTTCTCATCGGGGTATATTGTGCCATGGTCTATTCAAGTCATGTCCACTAAGCAAGTGTTAGTGTGCTTGATGCGAGTGGAGCATCAGGGGGAGGACGTGACATTGTGGTTCAGCCTGGTCACCAGACTCTAGCTCTATCTCTACTCAAGTCTTGTCCACTAACATCGTCGTATCGCCATTACCTTAGCAGAACTAATATGTCGTAGGACATCAGGGGGGGACGTGGCATTGTGGTTCAGCCTGGTCACCAGACCCTAGCTCTATCTCTATGGATGTATTGAGGGATGCTGGGGTGAGGCCTTGGATACATTGTTTGACATTAGGGTTGGTTAGTTGCGAGCCCAGTTTGCAAGCCCTCGCCAACAGTGGTTTACGTGTTGGTACGGGCAACCGGTACAACCATGCCATTTTCATGGGGTGTATACTATCCATGGTGGGTGCATGTGGGGCGACAATGCCATTTTCATTGGGCGTTTCCACACACTCGTGTATAGAGGTGCGGCGGCCACCTATCGTTTCTATAGCACATTCCAAACTTTAAACCAGACCAAAGATATGAATTGATTGCATGCATATGTATTGTTGCATTGTTTTGTTTGCTCACTGAGCCGTGATGTGTGCTTAACCTTTCGAATTCGAATACTTTTAGTTGATGATGCAGGTAACACCGTTGAAGATTATATGAACGCTCCTGTGTACGGGCATGTGGCGACAATGGAAGCTGAAAACTTAATGGATATGCATGACTCCTCATGCGAGTGCAACTCATGCGTATTCGATTAGATTTTGTTTAATTTTATTAAAGACATGTAATTGATATTTATTTAATTATGTCTCAGTTGATTTATCAATAATTTGATATTTATTTATGGTTATCACAGTTAGATTCTCAGTTCATTTACTATAAGATTTCCGCTATTTACCTTATTACCTCTGATTAATGTGGAATATGTTTTGGTTTATCATATGTGGGATAGCCTATTCGAGATCCTGGTTGAACCGTTGGTTTATTGACGGTTCATCACACCATTCCGAATGGTGCAGATTTGGGGTGTGACAACTTGGTATCAGAGCTCTCGTAGGCCTTACCCATTAAACCTGAATACTACCACTGGAGTCCATGAACTGAGTTAGGATAAATTAAAAGCTTTAATACAATCAAACCATAAGCACCTGTGTTGGTTGAGACAGAATTTAAGTAAGACAATAATGTACATGTTAAAGGTGAAATCATATATATACACTCAAACAGAAAGAGAAGACCAAAAATCATCCTAATAAATAAATGATATAGGGTATTATCTATCAGTTGGGTAATTATCCGAGTATACAAAGGATATAGTACTATAGCAAGAAGGAAGCATCTGTAAAGCAGAAAAATTGAATGCCGAGTTGGTACTCACAATATGTGAAACTCGACGTATGACAAAGGAAGGAGAAAATGGCTAATAATGCCTAATTCCCTGCAAAGGTAAAGGGAAAGGTCTCGGGCTAAATCCAAACAGAGATAAAAGAATAATGGCCACACATTAAGAATAAGAGCAACTATAAAGAAGCTTAAGCTATACTCCTGGGTAACGTGGAGACTCAGAGTGAGATCCATTACAAGCTGATCTATTGGCCACTAAGCAAGAAGAGGATGTTGCAACTTGACCCCACCACTATCTGGGTCGAGAACGGGTAATGAAAACTCATCTGAGTTGGTAATCAGATTAAAGAAAATAAGAGGAAATGAACAACCAGGCCACTCTAGCCAACCACCTGGACTACCAATTACCTTGGTCACGGTTGTCATAAACTTGACCCAATAAAATACAAGAGCAACAACAGAGGAGAGCGACTATGCAAGTTGCTATGTAAATCATCACCCAAGTTGCTGATGCTACATCAACACCTCCGAGTCAAACCAAGTATGGTACCAATTGGTAGCATCACTGTACCCCAACACCTATTAGCTAGCACACAATATCTACCATACAGCAAGTCCCAGTAATGCACACCCCAGTACAGAAGTTTGGTGCACAACAAGCAGTGTATCAAGGTGGTTAACCTTATCAGCCACCGATGTATGGGATAGTTGCATCATGACAGAATGATTCGACAAGGATTGAAGAATGTCTTCTGAAGATGATACCTCGAACATTTTCAGCAAAGGATCAAATTTATTATGGCCATATATCTAGATAGGTTTATATAAGATGCAGTGCATTATTGATTTACTCTTATGATTATAGAGGATGGACATACCAGATTTTAATTTCTCGGACCTTGACAGGATGCCTTCTTGATTTAACCTGTCAAGTGGAGTTATAGATATTGTTTCTTTAGTATTAGTCCTGATTATACCAATCTGAACCATTCTCATGATCGACAACATGATCAGAGATATGAACTGAATGAATAGTTAAATGTTTAATCGTGTTGAGCGTACATTTTCTGATTTATACCTGATTTATTGATGTACGAAATCTTTCTCCTGATTTATACCTGATTTACTGATGTATGAAAGCTTCTCCAGATTTACTCTTGTAGTGCCTTGACTAATGGCATTATATACTCGGGAAAAATGGATGATTTCCCAGGGTCGGATACCTATCGACCCCCACCATCGACCCTGCATAGAAAAGACAGTATTTTTTACTGAATGATCTAAAAAATTTAAAAATACCTTTGGTTAGTGTATCCAAATATGAGAATGAAGTATATATTGATTTCCTCACGTGTTCTATGACTTTTCAGACACTACACCACCAGAATAGGAAATGGCTGGGCGAAGAGGGAACAGACGCGGACGTAACCAAATCCCACCACCACCACCGGTAGATGGAACCAGTCATGAAATTCCTGAAGTACCAGAGAATCCAAACGTGGCACCGTCAGGAGCTAATGGTCAGGAAAATCCTATAAACTTGCCAGCCCCACCTATAGATTTAGTTACAGTCGTAATGAACTTGGCACAACAACGGCAATGAATACAACAGGTGCAAACTAATATGCAAGCTGCCATAGGTGTGGTTTTTCCAGCTGCACATACGACATAGATGCCAGCAGGATAGGCAAGCACAATACCAGGGGGAAATAATGCAGTACCCCATGCACCTCAAACACCAGTCATGCAAGCTCCAGTGCAAAACCCTGAGATAGCTCAAGGTGGTTATCAGTACCAACCACCTATGTATGGGGCCTATGCTCCGTATCAACTGGACCGCTTCAGACTAGTCGGGCATTTTCTTAAGATGAAGCCTAAAGAATTCGATGGTAAGCCAGTAGATCCTTTGTGGCCGGCACACTGGATTGACAAAATGGAAAGAAATTTTATGATGATGACCGTAAATGAGGAGGAGAAAGTGTTGTGTGCCACATTTATGCTCAAGAACGATGCACACCATTGGTGGAAGTCTACCAGGACATATCTATTAACTAAACACACCCACTTGACCTGGGATATATACAAAGAGGCATTCTTTGAGAAATACTTCCCAAGAAGTTTCAGAGATTCTATGGAGAGAGAGTTCCTGAGTTTATATCAGGGGCAGATGACTGTTGACGCATATCAACAGCGTTATGAGGAGCTGTTTTTCTTTGCACCAGCCAGTATGCAAGAGGAGGATACAAAAACCCGAAGGTTCATCATGGGACTTAGGGGAAGCATACGCGAACATGTTTTGGGACTGGAGAAGAAAATCTACAATGAAGCTGTACAAATAGCTCGAGTGATAGAGTCGAGCCAGAAAGAGAGCTATTTTACTCAAAATAGGGGAATCAAAAGGCCAAATGAAAATTTTTACAACGGAGGGAACACCTAGGTATTCCAACCCTTCCGTACCCAGGGCTTCAATGCTGCAACCAAAACCATTTCAGCAACCCCACGACAACCAAAATAAATTGGTGAGGGGATCAGGTGTTTTAACTGCAACCAAGTAGGGCATGTCTCAAGAGAGTGTACTAAGCCCAGAAAACAACTACAACAAGGAAGAGTTTACGCTCTTTCAGCCAAGGATGCTGCCGCATCGTCTGATGTGGTCACAGGTATGACCTGAACCTGTCATTTTATGTTACATTGCATGAGCATGTAGACTAAATTAAAACAAATCACAGGTATCGTACCTAGTAATGGCATTCCTGCCGGAGTGCTCTTCGATTATGGAGCTACTCATCCTTTTATATCTGTGTCATTTGGAAAGAAACTAAATATACCCCTTAAGTTTTTAGATTTCAAACTGCTTATATGATCGCCGATGGGAATTATGAAGTCCAAGGAAGGACCCAGTATAAATGCTACCTTATGTTTTGCAGCAATAGATTCAGATTTAGAAGGAGAGTAACATATAATAGAACTCATGATGAACCAATTAAGCAAGAATTTATGGATGAATTTATGGAGCAATAGTTCGACGGTTGCGCTTGTGGCATTAAAGATCATCTTTGAATTGATGGATGAAGTAGAAGTAGTAATGTTGTTAGATTTGTATATAGGAACAGTGTAAGCAGACTTAGAAAAGGAAGACCAAACCCTGACTTTTGTTTTGGGAATGGAATTGTAGTATTGTGAACTATGTCAATGATTTTCCATTGACTTCCAAATCGCTTGACATGGTTGGGTGGTTGTTGATCGTCTTATGAAAATAGCTCATTCCATTGCTATACGACCTCGGTATGCTTTGGAGCGGCTAAATAAGCTATATGTGGATAATATTGCCAGATTGAATGGTATGCATGAGAGCTTAGTGTCGGTCAGAGGCTTATGCCTTATCTCGAAGTTTTGGAAGGATCTACAAAAATAATGGGGACAAAGTTGAAGTTTAGTACCACACTTTACCTCAAACCGACGGACAGTCAGAGCGGACTATACAGATCCTAAGAGATATGCTCCGAGCTTGTAAAATTGATTTCAAGGAGCTTGAGTTGAGAAGTTAACCGTGAATCGAAGTTGCTACCAAGCTACTATGTAGATGTCACCTATGAAGCATGGTACGGTAGAAATGTCAAATCCCTTTATTTTGGAATAAAGTCGGTGAATGAAGAATTTTGAGACCTAAGTCTAATGAAGAAAACTATCGAGTGACAAACAAGATCAAAGAAAAAGGGATAGTATAGCTCAGGATCTGAAAAGAGACACCAAGACCTTGAGTTCACCATAAGGGACAAAGTGTTTTTGAAGATATCACTTATGCACAGTTTGAAATGATTAGATAAGAAGGAAAAGTCATATTTTATATATTTGTTGGATCTTATAAACATTGGAGAGACGTGAAAAAGTTACATATCAATTAGCGTTACCGCTACCCATGTCTAGTGTGCATGATGTATTTCGTTTGTCTCTATTGAAAAAAAGTACATTGGAGATCCATATCAAAGGTATTGACCACGGAATCACTGAATTAGATAGAATGTTTAACTATTGAAGTGGTACCAGCTTAGTTCACTAGTGGAAAGGTATAATATTTCCAAAGTAGGGATAATTATTATAGGAAGGTAACCTGGCAAAGACAATACGTGGAGAAGAGTGCATAGGAGGAAGAAGATGCAATGCGGAAATAGAATTCCCACCTATTGACTTCGAAGTAAATTTAAATTTTGAGGACAAAATTTATTTTAAGGATGGAGGAGTTGTAAGATCCGTACTTTCAAATTTCGAGGACAAAATTTCTTTTAAGGGTGGTGGAGTTGTAAGACCCGCACGCCACGAACCCGGCCTAACCTTACATTTTGTATCCAGACCCGTCTACATATCATGGTCGAGCCAAGTGGACCAAGTGTGTGAAGAAACCCAAGACCCAATATGAAAATTTACCCAAAAACCATCAAAATGAGGGTAGGGTCACAGGTTTTAACAGGCAGGTCCGACCCTCCCATCGACCCTCACCATCAACCCTCAACCATGGGTCACAGAGGGTCTATGAGTTGTCCGACCCTCCCATCGACCCTCCCATCGACCCTCAGTATTCGGGAAAAACAGCACGAACCGAAAATTGAGAAACCATCCTAATTTCAATTAGAACATTTCCTAAACTTAATGGGACTTATTTTGGAAGGTTTTACTCTATAAATTAGACGTCCTTAAGCCTCTTTCACTCCTTTTACAACCCTAATTGGATTGAGAGAAAGAGAAGAGAAGGAAGAGAAGAAGGGAAGGAAAACTTGAAGAAAAGGCTAAGGAAGAAGAAGAGTTGCAGAGAAGGAGTATTCTTCTCAGGTATGGATACTAATTCCATGAGTTTCTACAGGCCTTAGGTTAGATAATGATGAGAGTGTGATCTCGGAGAAACCCAAACCATCAACCCATGGTTAGGTTTCCATGAAAAACCATGGGAGAATACATAAAACCTATATAGGTGGATGATTCATCGTTCTAGACCATGGAATGCATGTTGAATGGACTGTAGGAGCAAGCCATAGGACCCCAAACACGAAGAATGAACTAAAAGGAAAAAAATTGACCAAAACCCACAGAGGGTCGCACAGAGGGTCGATAACCATCCGACCCTATGTGACCTGAGTATCAACCCTCAGGGTTCTGGAAGTCCAGATTTAGCGAGGGTCGCACCCAGGGTCGATCATGACTCCGACCCTACCTCCGACCCTTAGTTAACAGCATGGTTTTTAAATTCAGAATTAATTCTAATTAAATTTTATCGACTTTGTTAGGTCTTGTAGCAATATAATAACATTATAAAGGTGATTTTAAAGCTTGGAAGAAGATCTATTAACAAGCTAAGGTGAGGGAACAAGACCTAAACTAATTGGTTAATAACAAACTGTTTTTATTTTTTTTGAGTCCAATACCATGATTGTGATATGCGTGTGTGCTTGTAATGTGCATTCAACATGTCATCCAATATTTCTATTATTAGTGTTCATGCATATTTAAATTTTTTGATTATAACATGATGATGTTGATGATGGTAGGAATAGGCATGTGAATGTTTGTGTTTGGCTGGTGTACATGGTGCGGGTAGGGATGGTATCAACCGATACTTCGATGCCGTTCTCATCGGGGTATATTGTGCCATGGTCTATTCAAGTCATGTCCACTAAGCAAGTGTTAGTGTGCTTGATGCGAGTGGAGCATCAGGGGGAGGACGTGACATTGTGGTTCAGCTTGGTCACCAGACTCTAGCTCTATCTCTACTCAAGTCTTGTCTACTAACATCGTCGTATCGCCATTACCTTAGCAGAACTTATATGTCGTAGGGCATCAGGGGGGGACGTGGCATTATGGTTCAGCCCGGTCACCAGACCTTAGCTCTATCTCTATGGATGTATTGAGGGATGCTGGGGTGAGGCCTTAGATACATTGTTTGACATTAGGGTTGGTTAGTTGCGAGCCCAGTTTGCAAGCCCTCGCCAACAGGGGCTTACGTGTTGGTATGGGCAACCGGTACAGCCATGCCGTTTTAATGGGGTGTATATTGTCCATGGTGGGTGCATGTGGGGCGATAGTGCCGTTTTCATTGGGCGTTTCCATACACTCGTGTATAGAGGTGCGGCGACCACCTATCCTTTCTATAGCACATTGTAAACTTTAAACCCGACCAAAGATATGAATTGATTGCATGCATATGTATTGTTGCATTATTTTGTTTGCTCATTGAGCCGTGATGTGTGCTCACCCTTTCGAATTCGAATACTTTTAGTTAATGATGCAAGTACCACCGTTGAAGATTATATGAACGCTCCTGTGTACGGGCATGTGGCAACAATGGAAGCTGAAGACTTAGTGGATATGCATGACTCCTCATGCGAGTGCAACTCATGCGTATTCGATTAGATTTTGTTTAATTTTATTAAAGACATGTAATTGATATTTATTTAATTATGTCTCAGTTGATTTATCAATAATTTGATATTTATTTATGGTTATCACAGTTAGATTCTCAGTTCATTTACTAAAAGATTTCCGCTATTTACCTTATTACCTCTGATTAATGTGGAATGTGTTTTGGTTTATCATATGTGGGATAGCCTATTCGAGATCCTGGTTGAACCGTTGGTTTATTGACGGTTCATCACACCGTTTCGAATGGTGCAGATTTGGGGTGTGACAAAAAAGGCCACCTTGACAAGGATGGGGTAACCTATCACTGACTGCATGATGAATAATGGGCCCTCAATCCCTTTATATACTATGTTGCAAGGATCCAAGCGTTGTGGAGTAGCATAACGCATTCTCAGGTGGACCCAAGAAATGCTCATTAGAGGCTGCTCGCCGGTCGTGGTCTCACAAAGTACAGGCCAAGGCTGTATGTTTCGCCTAGCGGGCTGCCCCATATGCATGGGACCCTGTTCGGCTACTCGCACCAATGTGTGACTGAACCCATTCCTCCCAAAGCAATATTATACAAGCATAAATATAGTATCCTAAAATCTAGCATCCAATTCACACAAGAAAAGTTTTCATTTAGGAGTTTCACGTTTATATCCCTAGTGAAGTCGCCACTGTGAGGACAAAGATGGAAATCTTGGAAGTCGCCACCTAGATTAAGGTCTAGGACCTTGAAAATGTGAAATCTCACCCTAAGGTAAGACTTCGATTGACTCATGGCCCTTAGATTGGATTTCTGATCCATCAGAGATTGGATAAGCATCAGGTTACGGTTATGGGAAGGGGTTAGACACCCAAACCGCCCGATCGAAATCGGTCTCCTATACCTTTCCTATGCTAGATACTATCTGTTAAACCTTACCAAACCAAGTGGTTTGATATCATTGAACCGAAACTGTGTCTATCAGATTGCCTACGTATCACGGAATTATTCTGAAAATCAGGTTCACCATCGTAGTTCAAGTGTGATTAAAGTTTATGGCTGTGATTTATGCTTGTACATGATTAAGTTCATTGTTCAAGTTGAAATTTATGCTTGAATGGATGAGAAACCTTATGGGTTAGGATCTGGATAGTCCATGTGGACTGATAGATAGTCCTAGTGGATCTAAGGATAACCCTATTTGGGTCAAAATATGGATAACCCTTTATGGGTTGAAATATGGATAACCCTATCTGGGTTGAAATGTGGATAACCCTATCTGGATTGGAATGTAGATAACCCTATTTGGGTCAAAATGGGGCTTGGATTGAAATGGTTGAATATCCTAGTGGATCTATGGATAACCCTATTTGGGTCGAAATGTGGATAATCCTATCTGGGTTGAAATGTGAATAACCCTATGTGGGTTAAAATATGGGTAAATATCCTAGTGGATCTATGGATAGTCCAAGTGGATTAAAATGTGGATCCAAATTTGGGTTTCTCCCAAATAGCCTACGTATCCTAGGGTTTGACCTAGGAATCAGAATCCGCATAGTTTAGACTCTGGGTTGAAATGGGAATGGATATCCTAGTGGATCTATGGATAGTCCAAGTGGACTAAGGTATGGATCCGAATTTGGGTTTCTTCCAAATGACCTATGTATCCTAGGGTTTGCCCTAGGAATCAGAATCCGCGTAGTTTGAAATTGGGTTGAAATGGTTGGATATCCTAGTGGATCTATGGATAATCTAAGTGGACTAACGTGTGGATCCGAATTTGGGTAACCTTATTTGGGTCAAAATATGGGTAAATATCCTAGTGGATCTATGGATAGTCCGAGTGGACTAAGGTGTGGATCCGAATTTGGGTTTCTCACAAATAACCTACGTATCCTAGGGTTTGCCATAGGAATCAGAATCCGCGTAGTTCGGACTTGATAACCCATTCTGGGTCAATGATTGAGAACCTATTCTAGGTTTAGGGTTGAGAACCTTTTTTAGGTTTAGGGTTGAGAACCTATTCTAGGTTTAGGATTTATTGAGGGGCAAAATCATCCTGAATTACCCTTTTCAACCTAAGCCCTAGTTTTGGAAAGTTTGGCAAAGCATTTTTCTTTCTTTATTAAGGTTTTTATTATTCTCATTATGCCCTTCCCAAGAATGTGGGTGCCTAAATGCACGTCCCCACACCTAGATTGTCTTCTAGAAGTGTGCATATATGACAGTTCGACTAGGGTGTTGCATAAATTAAATTATTGCCCAAAATAGAATATTCTATCTAAATATGACATATAAAACATTTATAGCAAGAAATTCACATGTAGTAAGATTGTTTAAAATCTCTCGAATATGGCATGTATTGCAAATAAGGCAAGAACCTATATGGCATGATCTAGTATGCTATCTTTTAAGCATGGCAAGACCTAATATGGCAGTGAGCATTTAAACATGGCAATGAGCATCCAAACAGACAGATATGATCATGAGCAATCCAAACATGGCAGTGTGATCATTCCAATCATGGCAATAGGTATCTAAACATGGTAACAAGCATCCAAACATGGCAATGATCATCCAGACATGGCAGTGAGCATCCAAACATGTCAGTGAATCTAAAAACACTTATGATGAAAAATTCAACGGTATAAATCACTATTGATGGTAATCTAACCATTCAGATACATTTCAATCACTCTCAAAGATAATCTAACGGTCCAGATCACTTATCATGATAATCTAACCATTCATATCCATTTACATCACTTTGAAGACAATACAATGGTTTAGATTACTCAAATTAATAATCTAACCATTCAGATTACTCAAATCAAGGTATATTATGATCAACGGATCAAATCAAAACTCTAAGATCAATGATCCAATTTTATCAAAATCCAAGATCAATGGTTCAATAATATCATAATTCCAAGATCAACGGCCCAATTTTATTACAATTCCAAGCATATGGGATCAGTCAATTTCATCATAATTGGATCAAATCCATACATATTCCACAATCGGATCAATTAAAACACATGGACCAATTTTATCTCATGAAACCCAAGCGTTCGGATCAATTTTTACCACATAGAATTTCAAGCACAAGGCTGGACCATTGTATGATCAGGTTTTCAGTGGTGTTTGATCAGAGGGATAATCGAGTGGTTTGGTGATGATTATCACGGGTAGGTGATGAAGAAGACAAGTGAGTTTGCTGCATATCTGTTACAAAGTTGTATGGGATAACAAATTTGTTGGTAAAGACTTGGCTTGGGTTTGCTAAGGAGATGGCGCATCAAGGTGATGGCTATGGTTCACGATGGGAGAAGGTGGAAGGAGGCCTTCTGTAGGGAAGTGGGTTGTGAGGTATTGAATCAGGTTTGTTTTGAGGGATGGACAGGTGTGAAGGGCGGTGATGGGTCTAAAGAGGTAGCAGCAGGAGGTGGTGGTTAGGGAGATTTCTAGGTGGCTCCTACTTAAGTATATGGCCAGGTTTCGGCCATGGGTAATCGGTAGCTAAACGAGCAAAAGCAAAAAAAACAAAAGAACAATAAAAAACAAAAACAGTGGGGGCGGGTTTACCTGAGATGCGCAGGTTCCCTCCCTGCTCTCCTTCTTCTTCTCCTTTTGTCTTTCACTCAATTCTTCCATTCATCTCCCTTCTTCTTCATCTCCTCTCTCAATCCCACTCCATCTCTCTCTCGGCCTTTGTTTTTATTTTCTTTTTTTAATCTCTCTCTCACCGATCCCGAATTTTTTTTGGTTCCTCTCTCTCTTCAGCTTTTCTCTACATCTCTCCAGCCCCCTCCTTTTTATATATTTTTTCTTCCTTTCCTCTCTCTCTCTCTCTCTCTCTCTCTCTCTCTCTCTCTCTCTCTCTCTCTCTCTTCTTTCGGTTTCTCTCCATCTCGATTTCGTCTTTTTCTCACCCTCTCTTTCTCCTCTCTTGATCCTACTCAATCTCGATTTCTTCTATTTTTTCTTTTTTTTTATTCCCTCTTCCTTCTTCTCCTCGATCTTCTCCTTTTCCTTTCTTTTTTTCTCACCGCCCCCACTCTCTTTTTATTATTTGTTTTTCTTTTTTTCTTATTTCTTCCACCGCTCTCCCTCTCTCCCCTCTTCTCGATCTTCCCCTCTTCTTTTATCTCCTCGATCTTCTCCTCTTCTCCTCTCTCCTCGATCTTCTCCTCTTCGGTTTTTTTTCCTTTTTTATTCTTGTCTTTCAATCTTCCCCGAACTTCTCCTCTTCTCCCTCAATTCTTTCCTTTCTTTATCCTTTCTTCTTTTTTCGGTTTCGCCATCCCTTTATTATTATTATTTTTTTTCTTCTCCATTTGGTATTCAATCCTCCCACGATCTCCTTTTTTACTATATTTTTTTTATCTTTCTCGGCCCTCTCTCCATATCTTCTTCTCTCCCCGGCCCTTTCTCTTCTTTTTTATTTTATTCTTCTTTTTTTTTTTCGGTTCCCCCTCTCTTCAGCTTTTTTCCTTTTTTTTAGTCTCCCAATCTCTCTCTCACTCATATCGGATTGCCTCTCAATTTCTCATCTTTCCCTTTTTTCTATTCGGATCCTACTTCCTTTTTATATATAAAACATATAAATATATAATATATTAATATATTAATATATATAATATAATATACATATAAAACATATGTATATATTATATGATATATTATAATATATTATACATTATATAAATATATAAATAATATATAAAAGAAATACACGCATATGCGTCGACATGAATTGGTCCGGATTGACAAGGATTGACTGGGTTGAGCCAAGACTGGCTTGGGTTGAGCTGAGTTGACTGGATTGACTAGAATTAACTGGGTTTTCTCTCTCTATCATTTCATGGGCCATTTTCGTAGTCATTCCGCACGAAATTTTTCGATAGCCTTTATTCCACATTTTCTGTGTTCAGTTTGTAGAACATTAAAAATGAGGAATATTGGGGCTTGAATCAACTCATTTGGAAATAAAATGGTCAACCTATGAATTTTTGAAGTTTAAGCAGGTCAATTATTGATAATTTGGTTGACCATTCTGCATGGGATCCTTCGGAGACTTCTACCAGAAATTCTTTACGTCCACTTTGTAGAGTACTAAAAATGGAACATAATGAAACTGAAATCACCTGATTTGGATATGGGATGACCAAAATATGAATTTCCAAAGATTAAATGACCATTTCCATGTGTAATTTTGCATGGGACCCTTCGGAGACTTCTACCCCTGATTTTTCGCGTCCACTTTATAGAATATCATGAATGAAGAATAATGGCCTTGGAATCATTTGAATCCGACCTAGAACGGAAAAGATATAAAGCTTTGAAGTTCTAACGATAATTTGCATGAAAGTTTGCATGGGGCCCACTGGTGACATCTACCCAGGATTTTTCATGTCCACTTTATAGAATATAATGAATGAAGAATAATGGCTTTGGAATCATCTGAATCCAACGTAGAACGGAAAATATATGAAGCTTTGAAGTTTTAACGATAATTTTGCATGAAAGCTTGCATGGGGCCCGTTGGTGACTTCTACTTGAGATTTTTCATGTCCACTTTGAAGAGAACTGAAAATAATGAATATTGGCCTTTGAATGATCTGATTTCGATATCAGATGACCTAGATATGATGTCTTGAAGTTTGAATGATAATGCATGCATGATACGATAATTACGTAAATGTCCCTACACTTTCAAACTGCGATATCTTCCTTGTTTGAAGTCAGAATTTGATGATTCTGGTCTCATTTCGAAGATAATTTCACAACCTATTCATCCAAGTAGATAATAACCCATGACCTTGCTGTGGGGTTCAGTGGAGAATCACAAATCTTTGGGTTAAAGGCCAAAAACTGCCATATTGGTTCACTTATGCAGAGGGTGGCAAAAATGGGGTGCTTATAATTATGTGCAGAAAAGAAGCTGACATTTAAAGACAAGGAAGGAGCAGAGTTTAGTTTTGTGGGAACCAAACTTCCTCGAAAATGAATACTCATCCTCTCTGCATTAAAGACTAGGAAATACCTCGAGAAAGGAGGAGTTGGGTATCTAGTATCAGTGGTCGACCTCACCAAGGAAGCACCACGAATGGAGGATATTGATGTTGTGCGTGACTTTCCAAATGTATTTTCTGAAGAACTATCAAAACTACCACCCGATTAAGCGATAGAGTTCGTTATAGATCTGATACCTGGAGCCGCACCAGTATATAAAGCACCCTATAGAATGGCTCCTACTGAATTGAAGGAATTAAAAGTACAGTTATAGGAATTACAAGACAAGGGTTACATCAAACCTAGCATATCACCATGGGGAGCGCTAGTATTATTTGTAAAGAAGAAGGACGGTAGCATTTGACTGTGTATAGACTATCGGGAATTAAATAAGCTGACAATTAAGAATTGGTATCCATTGCCTCGGATCGATGACTTGTTCGATCAGTTGCAAGGTGCCAAGGTGTTCTTCAAGATTGATCTTCAGTCAGGATACCATCAGTTGAAGATTAAGGACGGTGATATTCCAAAGACAGCATTCAGAACAAGGTATGGACACTATGAATTTTTAGTCATGTCTTTTGGATTGACTAACGCACCCGTAACTTTTATGGAACTCATGAATCGGGTATTCCATGATATGTTGGATACGTCGGTCATTGTGTTTATTAATGATATATTGGTCTACTCCAAGGACAAGGAAACTCATGTCATTAATCTAAGAGCCGCTCTACAGCGATTAAGGAAAGAAAAGCTTTACGCCAAATTCACAAAGTGTGAGTTTTGGCTAAATGAGGTCACTTTCTTAAGCCATGTTGTATCCGCTGAAGGAATTAAAGTGGATCCCAGCAAGATTGAAGCCATTGTAAAGTGGGAAGCACCTAAGAGTGTTGCAGAAATTATAAGTTTCCTAGGTCTAGTTGGGTATTATCGACGATTCGTGGAAGACTATTCCAAAATTGTCGTACCTCTCACCAGTTTGACTAAGAAAGGAGAGAAGTTTGTTTGGATTGATAAATGTGTGAAAAATTTCCAAACATTGAAGGGTAGATTGTTATCTGCTCCGATCTTGACTATTCCTATTCCAGGACAACCATTTATCTTGTACACTGATGTGTCTGGGTTGGGTTTAGGATGTGTTCTTATGCAAGGAGAACAAGTAATTGCGTATGCCTTAAGACAACTGAAGACACATGAGAAGAACTATCCCACTCATGACTTGGAACTAGAAGCAGTGTACATGCTGTCAAGATATGGAGACATTATTTGTATGGAGAGAAATTTCAGATTAAATCAGATCATAAGAGTCTTACTTATCTATTTAATCAGAAGGAGTCGAACATGAGACAAAGAAGATGGCTGGAATTATTGAAGGATTATGATTGTGATATCCAGTATCATCCAGGAAAGGCTAATGTAGTTGTTGATGCGCTAAGCAGAAAAACAATGATAACATTTCAAGGAGAGGTTAACACGACTGTAGCAATGTGTGTTACGGGAAAAGTATTCAATTATGGTAATGAGCAGTTCGTGATAGATGCATCGGGTGAATCAATCAACCAAGGGTTTATTCATCGATTTTCAAATATATTTACAACATTGAAGATTGTACCTGAAATAGTTGATGAAGTGAAAGCCGCTCTTAAATAAGACCCTTATTTGAGAACGGTACAAGAAGACATCGAAAAAGGTAGGACTATTCCTGAGTTTGCTTTGGACGATGAAAAGGTGCTGAAGTACAAAGGAAGAGTATGTGTTCCTGAAACAGAAAATTTGGATATTAGACACCGACTAATGAAGGAAGCTCACACCACCGCCTATTCGGTACATCCTGGAAGTACAAAGATGTATCATGATTTGAAGAAATTATATTGGTGGAGAGGAATGAAAGCAGATGTAGCTAAATTCGTGTCTCAATGCCTAAATTGTCAGAGAGGCTAAACGACAAAGACCTACAGGACTGTTGCAGCCACTGCCAGAACCAGCATGGAAATGGGACTGCATCACTATGGACTTCGTCACCGGGTTACCATTGACTCCTCGGGTAGTTGACGCGGTCTGGGTGATTGTAGATCGTCTGACTAAGACAGCTCGCTTTATAGCTATACGTCCACAGTATACCCTGGAGAGGTTAGCCAAGCTATATGTGGATCATATTGTTAGATTACATGGTGTACCTGAAAGCATTGTGTCCAATAGAGACCCACGCTTTACTTCAAAGTTTTGGGAAGGATTGCAAAAGGCTATGGGTACAACGTTAAAGTTCAGTACTGCATTCCATCCTCAGACAGACGGACAGTCGGAGCGTACCATTCAGATTTTAGAAGACATGCTTCGAGCCTATGTAATTGATTTTAAAGGATCATGGGATGAGAAACTACCATTGATCGAGTTTGCCTATAACAACAGCTATCAGGCTACTATATAGATGTCACCCTATGAAGCACTGTATGGAAGGAAGTGTCGAACTCCTTTGTTTTGGAATGAAATTGGTGAACGTAGCATTGTTGGACCAAAATTTGTTGAAGAGACTTGTCGAGTTGTCGATATTATCAAGGAAAGAGTCAGAACAGCTCAGAATCGTTAGAAATAACATGCAGATACTCGACGCAGAGACCTTGAATTTGTCATAGGTGATAAGGTATTCTTGAAGGTATCACCTATGCGGGGTTTAAAACGATTCGGACAGAAAGGGAAGCTAAGTCCGAGATATGTTGGGCCATATGAGATTTTAGCCAAACGTGAAAAGGTAGCTTATCAGTTAGCACTACCACCATCCATGTCAAGTGTGCATGATGTATTTCATATATCATTATTAAAGAAGTACGTAAGAGATTCAACGCATGTTTTGACAGTGGATCCACCAGATCTAACTGATGATTTGACATTTGAAGTAGCACCAACTGAAATCACTAGTCGAAAGGTTCAACGACTACGCAACCGTGACATCTATTATGTTAAGGTTACCTGGAGGAGCCGAGATATAGAAGAGATCATGTGGGAAGAAGAGAACGTTATACGGAAGCAACATCCTCACCTTTTCGACTCATAAGGTATGTATAATTTCGAAGATGAAATTTTTAATTAGAGGGGGGGGGGGAGTTGTAAGACCCATATCGAACTAACCGGTCATACCACCTTGTATCAGGTCTACCTATCATGGTCGAGCCAAGTGGACCAAGCGTGTGAAGAAATCACAAGACTAGGTATGAGTCTAACCCAAAAACAGTAAATGTGAGGGTAGGGTCGCATGCCTAGACAGGTAGGGTCGACCCCACCTCAGCAGAAGTCCAACCCATAACTTTTTAGTCGTAGGGTCGGATGACTAAGAAGTGGAGGGTCGACGGATCCTGTGATCCTACGTCCGACCCTAAGATGACAGACAGAAATCGTAAACTAGGAAACCTTCCTAATTCAAAAGGGGTTCTTTCCTAAACTCGATGAAACTTATTTTGGAGGGTTTTTCTCTGTAAATAGGACATCCCTTAGCCTCTTTCACTCCTTTTAGAACCCTAATTGAAAGTGAAAGAAAAGAGAAAGAGAAGAAAAAGAAGAAAAAAAGAAAAATTGAAGAAAAGACTAAGGAAGAGGAGGAAGTTCAGAGAAACCTCTGAATCTCAGTCAACTTTAGGTATGAACCTAATTCCCTTCATAAATTAGGAGTCTAGAATTGATTATGAAGAAGTTAGGATTAAGAGAAACCCAAATCATCCATCCATGGACGAGTTCCAAAGGAATCCATGGAAGTAATCATAATAGGCAATGGAAAGTGTGTAAAAATCATAGTTTGAGTCATAGAACAATCATAGAATGGACCATGAAAGTAAGCCAAAGGATCTAAACGGGAAGGAATGGAATTTAGAATGAAAGGTTGACTCAGGACACGTGTGGTCGCACGTAGGGTCGAATGATATCCGACCCTACAAGACCACAGGATCAACCATATGCCCTCGGGAAGTCCCAGGGAGGGTGTGGTCGCACATAGGATCGAATGGTATCTGACCCCACGTTCGACCCTACACCCTAGGGTCGCAGAAAACTGCTACCTTAGGTGCTACCCTACCTGCGACCCTAGCATTTAGGTTTGTCTAAATTTATTGGAATTAATTTTAATTAAAATCTATCGACTTGTTAGGCCTTTCTACTGATTTAAAAGTGATTCATAAAGCTCGAATGAGGATCTACACTCAATCAAGGGTGAGGGAACAAGACCTAAACTAATTGGCTAATAATAAACTATTTTTGTTTATTGAGTCTAATACCATGGATGATTCTATATTTTTATGATTGTAATATGCATATCACATGTCATCCACTATTCCTGTTGTTACTGTTCATGCATATTTAATTTCATTTATTTATAACATGATGATGATGATGATGTTAGAAATAGGCATGTGAATGTATGTGTGTGGTTGTACTTGATGCGAGTGGGGCATCAGGGGAAGTGTTATGCGGTGTTTGATCAAGGCACTTTAGCTCTATCTCTACTCAAGTCTTGTCCACTAACATCGTCGTATTGCCATTATCTTAGCAGAACTATTACATCGTAGGGCATTAGGGGAGGTGGTCTCGGACCGTGTAGTCTCTGACTCTATCGGGGGGCCTTAGCTCTATCTCTATGGATGTATTGAGGGATGCTGGGGTGAGGCCTTGGATACACTGTTTGACATTAGGATTGGTTAGTTGCGAGCCCAGTTTGCAAGCCCTCGCCAACATGGGGTTACATGTTGGTATGGGTAGGGCATCAAGGGAAGTGTTATGCGGTGTTTGATCCGGACACTTTAGCTCTATTTCTATTCCATTGTGGGGTGGATGTGGACGATAATGGTGTTTGATCCGTTGGGTGGGCTTACACACCCTGTGTATAGAGGTGAGGCGGCCACCGAACTTTTCTATAGCACATTGCAAACTTATGAACTAGACCAAAGATATGAATTGAATGCATGCATATGTTTGTTGCATTGTTTTGTTTGCTCACTGAGCCGTGATGTGTGCTCACCCTTTCGACGTCGAATGTTTTTAGTTGATGATACAGGTACGATCGTAGAAGATTATATAAATGCCCCTATGTACGGACATGCTGCGGCGATGGACGCTGAAGTTATGATGGAGTTGCATGATTCGTCATGCGAATGCAACTCATGCGTTTTTTTATTAGATTTTGTTTAGATTATACAGAAAATGTAATTGATTATTTTACTTACTTATGTCCTAGTCAAATGAAGATAATTGAATATTTTATTTATGTTAACACTCTTAGAATTCTCAGTTCATTTAATATATAAGTCTTCCGCTATTGTTTATTTACTCTGATTATGGTTGTGGATGTGTATGGTTTAAGCAAACAGACACAGCCTATTTGAGATCCTGGTTGAATCATTGGTTTATTAGCGGTTCATCACACCATTCTGAATAGTGCAGAATTAGGGTGTAATACCAGCTCCCACATCCTGGTCACTCCCAACCTATAAAAGGACGAAACATACATAGGTACAGACACAGACACTTTTTTAGCATTCAAGCTTAGAGCAAGTTAGCTACCTGAATCCCCTTAACTCAAAGGGACAGCCTTCCTTATCAGTCCCATACTGTTTGTCCATCAGACTGACTTAGGCATCGGAGTGGCCAAAGGGTATCTCCACCCGATCATCACTACGGTGTCTTCTATCCCTTTTGCAGGAAATCCAAGCTAGCTAAAGACCAATCTAGTTTGTGACGACAACACACCTAAAGAAAAAAAATTTGTCCCATAGAACATTTCTGGAGAAAATTTTCTTTCACTTTGGGTGAAAAGAAAGAAAATAATTGATAAAATTGATAATTTACTCCTGATACGAGACAATGTGTCTTGCTCAATCAAATTTTGACATGTGTATATTGGGGCTCAAGCCCTCGAGGGAAGGCCCCCCTTCCCATAACCAACCTACAAGTATAAGACAAGAGCAGCTCCTGATGAACCGGAACCACCAATGAGAATAGTGAAGAGCTTCAAAGCCTCACTGTCATAAGGGCCTCGGAGCCTCACACCCATCAGGGTCTCGAAGGTTCACGGCCATTAGGGCCTCTGAGCCTCACCAGAGTAGAAGCCCAGATATCATACCAACGTAGAGGCCTCGACACCTCGGTAATATGGGAGGCCTCGATGCCTCTCCAGTATAGTAATCTTGGCGCCTCTCCAAAAGCAGACCCCACCGTATAAACTTACGCACAACAAGCCAATTGTATAGTAACGTATGAGTGGGGCCCATTTCAATGAGTACAGAGATCAAACTCCCCCGAATACTCACCGTGGAGTAATTAACGAAATCCTGAGACGGAGATCCCACCATCCGACGACTCAGCATAGGATCACCTGGTCTCCAAATCCATGGGCGTAAATCACGCTCTAGGGGAGGACATTGTGCCACAACAGAAGACATGTCCAGCTCCCATATTCATGTAACTCCAACCTATAAATAGATAAAAGATACACAGGTAAAGACACAAACATTTTTTCTAGCATTTAAGCTCAGAACAAGTTAGCTACCCAAATCCCCTAATTCAAAGGGACAACCTTTTTATTTATCCTATACTGCTTCTCCATTAAACTGACTTAGGCATCGGAGTGGCCAAAGGGTGTCTCCACCCAACCATTACTACGGTGTCCTCTCTTCTTTTTGCAGAAAATCTAAGCGAGCTAAGGACTAATTCAGTTTGAGGCGACAATAGTTTGGCTCCGTCTGTGGAAATACGTAGAAACTTGCGTATCTGACTTCGTGGATGTCAACAATTGAAACTAGATACCGAAAAAGAATGAACAACCATTAATCAACCAAGAGCAATGCTGGGAGGAACCTTCCTCCAAGAGCCAACCCTCCGCGGGGCGTGCATTCTTCAGAAGGCGTCACTGGAGCAAATAAAGCCCTCATCCCCGTAGTCGAGGACCTCATCTCTGAGGTGGAAATCTCCCCACCAAATTCCCCTCAGTACGTGATGAGGGAACAATTCGACAATATAGCACCCCAGCTTGAGCTCTTGAATAAGAGACTACTGGACCAGCCACCTGCAATGAATGCTTAACCCATCCCCAACACGGGTCGTCAAGGGAGAAATCATGGCCTTCCTGAACACCACGGGCGATAAGATCAACACAACAACTAGGAGGTGCCTCGACTTGCTGGGGCTGCACAGAGGGAGGCCCAAGGGAACCTCCAAATCAGGCCCAAGGATTGGTAAGCCACTATTCTAGGAGATCCACAGGGGTCATACCAGGAAGGTTGCAATGTGCGAGCCAAGCATCTTTTTGCAGCACCTCGACTGCAAGTGTTCACCTCAGTGTGAGGAGAATTCTTGCCTCGGAACGATTGGGGCCACCGTAGCAACCTCCTGAGGATATCCAGGTAAGACTGGATGAGGCCACATTACAAAGAGCTATCTCCAAGGCTCAGCCTCACCAGGCCAAAGGCAATGTGGAACAGGAGCTCCGAGATTTGAGGGCTCGATTACAAAGAATGGAGGAAGGTCGACCAAATCCTCCTCGACACATATACTCTATGGATTGTGCTCTATCCGAGCACATTATGAGAACCCGCCTCCCTCGTGCCGACTACCGAGGCCTACAATGGGACCATCTACCCAGAGCACCACCTGGATTCGTATGTGGCACAAATGGCAATCCACGTATATCAAGAAGAGATAGTTTGTCAGGTGTTCCCAACGACCCTCAAAGGAGCCGGATGACTCTGGTATAATAGTCTACCTAGAAAGACAATCAACTCCTTTAAAGAACTTGCTTCTAGCTTCCTGAGCCATTTCCAAAGTCGGTGAAGCCAGAGAAAGACTTCGTACAACTTGAGGGGCTGCGTTCAGGAGGAAGGCCAAATACTTATGGCCTACCTCGATCGATTCAACCTAGAGGCCCTACAAGTCAGAGGCCTCGAGGACTCGGTCCATAAAACCACGCTTGAAGGTGGTATCAGGGATCAGAACCTGATTTTCCCCTTAGCCAAGAAGCCTGCTATAACCCTGGCAGAGTTATAAGCGTGGTGTGAAAAATACGCTATGGCTAACTTGGCCACCAAGAAAGACAAGGTATGAGAGAAGCCTTTACTCCCTGCCTCGAAAAAGAGAAGAGGAGAAAAACTAAGGGATTCAACTTTAAAAGGGGAACCCTCTAAAAAATAAAAGAAAGAGAAGATAGCAAGGGCAGAAAGTCTAAATTTCAAGCCCTATGAAAACTACCACCCCTCCGAAAAACCCCCGCAAAAATATTTATGGTGGAGAAATCCTAGACGATGATGACAGAGAAGATGGTTGGGTAGGAAATACTTCCTTTCTGGTCAGACCCACCATTGGGGCAACGTATATGATCAAGGTCATCTCAGTGAAACCGAAAAGAACAGAAAAGCACAATAGAGGACGAACAAGGTCCTCAACCATGATTGATGAAGGCCTCGACAAGAGCCTCTAGGTCCAGTGTTATGACGAGCATATGCCCCCCGAGCCTGCTTATGGATGAGGAGGACCCAAGGCCAAGGCACTGCTAGAATTTTGGGAGAAGCAGTACCGGCTAGGCCTCCCACGGGTTGAGATCGGACTCCCTAACCATGTCATAGCTTCAGACCTCACCAAACCAATTCAAAAGGTACAATTGGTCATTCTAGAAACATATGTGATTACCCAAGGTTTGACAGTAGGCAACACCTCGACAAGTCAGCAAAAGCCTATGCCAGGGAGCTGAATAATGTAAAATTCACTCTAAAAAAATCAAGGATAGGGGACCTTCTAATCTTCAGTGATGATGACTTAATAAATGTCGTATCACCCCATGAGGATGCTCTGGTAATCACAGCCGTCATATCAGACTGCGATTTAGTGGGATAATGGTGGACAAAGGAGTAAAGTCGACATCCTATACTACCACACATTTTAGAGAATGAATTTCATTGATGAGATGTTGGGACTTGCCATCCACATACTAACAACATTCACCAAGGATTCAATCTCTGTAAAAGGAGGGATTCACGTGCCCTTCATGATTGGAAAAAATCCAGCTCGGAGGGTTATTAATGTGGAATTTCTGGCGGTTGACCTCTAAGCCAGATACAACGTGGTCCTCAGATGACCCTCTCTGCGCCGTCTCAGAAGCTGCTTGTCAACATACTACCAAGTCATCATTCCCTCGACCATGGGACTAGGGAATGCCGAGGAGATCAAAGAATCTCGAGGCAATGCTATGACATCGAATTAGGAAGAATTCCGGGGACCTCGGATCCTAAAGAGGGGGAAGAAAGCTCCAAGAAGAAAGGGAAGGCCTCGGTCTAGTCCATCATTTCGGAGGATCTGAGGGAGGACCCAAAACTTGAAAAAGGAGCTCCTCACCAAGGAACCCTTGCAGAAGGACCGATCTAGATTCTTCTCTCTGAGGATCGACCAGAACTCACTTTCCAGATTGGTATCACTATTCAAGGATAAATGTGGGATGAGCTCATTTCCTTCATCAGGGAGAATGCGGATGTATTTGCATGGTCAACAGTAGATATGCCCGGAGTGGATCGAAGCCTCATGGAGCATCAACTGACCATTGACCCTTAGCATCGTCCAGTGAGGCAATAAAAGAAGAGCTTTGCATCGGACAGATAAGAAATAATAAACAAGGAGGTTAAAAAACTCCTTCAAGCTGGGTTCATTAGGGAGGTAAAATACCCCGAATGGCTCTCCAATGTTGTAATGGTTCAGAAATCAGGGGATAGGTGGAGAATATGTATTGATTACACAGACCTCAATAAAACATGCCCAAAAGATAGCTACCCTTTGCCTTGGATAGACCAATTGATAGATGCCACCTTGGGACATGAATTACTTTCTTTTATGGATGCTTACTCCAGGTATAATCAAATCCCCATGAGTAAGGAAGGTAAAGAAAGCATAAGCTTCATCACTAGCCAAGGGACATACTGTTACAAAGTTATACCCTTCGGCTTGAAAAACGTAGGAGCTACCTACCAGTATCTGGTGAATAAGGTCTTTAAAGATCAGATAGGAAGGAACATAGAGGTGTATATCGATGACTTCTTAGTGAAGAGCCTAAAGGCAAGGACACACATTGATGACCTCTGCGAGGCCTTCGAGGTGCTACGAAAGCACAATATGAAGCTGAACCCAATCAAGTGTGCTTTCAGAGTACAGTCTGAAAAATTCCTTAGATTCATGGTGTCTCAGCGAGGGATAGAGGCCAATCCCATGAAGATAAAAGCCATACAAGACATGAAGCCACCTAAGAATATAAAACAAGTATAGGAACTTACAGGGAGGATCGCAGTCCTTGGGCGCTTCATGTCAAAGTCGGTAGAATGGTGCATGCCCTTCTTCCAAACACTTAAAGGGAACAAAAAGTTTGACTAGTCTCCAGAATGCCAACACTCGTTCAGGGAGTTGAGAAAGTACTTGTCGACCCTACCAATATTAGTCAAGCCCGAAACAGGGGATGAGCTCTAACTTTACTTGGCAGTTTCATCAGTGGAAGTTAGTGTGGTACTGGTCAAAGAGGTCGAGAAGATACAACGGCCAATATACTATGTAAGTAAGATGTTGTTGGATGCTGATACTCGGTACCAAGCCATAAAGAAGCATGCCCTGGCACTGGTGACCACTACAAGAAAGCTGCAACCCTACTTCTAGGCCCATACAATCAAGGTTCTAACAATGAAACCTTTGAAGAAGATCCTTGGGAGGAATGATATGTTAGGGAGGATGGTCAACTGGGCCGTAGAGCTCGAGGAATTCGAACTCCATTATAAACCAAGAATAGTAATCAAGGCCCAGGCCTTGGCTGATTTCTTGATTGAAAGCACATTGGTGGATGATCCAAATGATCCTAACACGGCCATATAAATACAGCCACCGACCCTAGCTCCAAAACCAGCCTCACCACCTTGGACTCTGTTGGTCGATGGAGCATCCAAGGAATATCAGGCAGGGATAGGAGTGGTGTTAATCAGCCCAGAGGGCTTCAAAATCCAGAGCATAATAAAGTTTGGTTTTGCTGTCACCAATAATGAGGCTGAATACGAGGCACTAATTGCGGGGCTTCAATTAGTAAAATGCCTTATGGTCACTTGTATCTCAGCTCACAGTGACTCCCAAGTTGTAGTCAAAGAGGTGATGGGTGACTACGAGGAAAAGGTCGCAAAGATGTAGGCATACCTCGAAAAGGTCCGGGAGCTAACAACGACCTTCTGAGGCTTTGAAATCAAAAGCATCAACAGAGAGGATAACATTGAAGTAAACAAGGTATCCAAGCTATTGAGTAAGGATTCAACATTGGCCAACAATTCGATATACCTGAGTCGACTGAACAAACCGAGCATCACCCTAGAGGTCAAAGTCAATATACTCACAAATGAACCCTGCTGGATAGATCTGATCGTAGACTTCTTGAAGAATGGGGTACTCCTAGATGACCACAAAGAGGCTAGAAAAATACAAACCAGATCAAAGTGGTACATCGTATAGGAAGATGTCCTATATAAGAGAGCATTTTCTTTATCGCTGATGAGATGCTTACGACCATTCAAGGCCTAAGGGGCCATCGAGGACGTACATGAGGGATTCTGTAGCAGACACCAAGCAGGTCAGACACTGGCATAAAAATTAATCAAGCAGGGCTACTACTTCCCCAACATTGTGAAGCAATGTGAGGAATATGTTAGAAAATACGTACAGTGCTAGAGACATGTGAAGATCCAGTGAGAACCAGCTGTGCTACTACAGCTTATAGAAAGCCTAATACCTTTTTCCATATGGGGGATGGATATCTTAAGGCCGTTCCCCAAGAACTGAGGCAGAATAAATTTCTGATTGTGACCATCGATTACTTCATCAAATGGATAGAGGTAGAGCCGATGCCCAAGATTACAACCTCGAAAGTGATTGAATTTCTCAAACTTTCTATGGTCTATCGATATGGGATACCACAGGTGGTGGTTACAGACAACAAAAAATAGTTCGAGGCAAATGGCCAAGTTAAGGTCACCAACAGGACCATCCTCAAAGGACTAAAGAAGAGAATCGCACACGAAGAGGTAATAAACCAAGAAATACTAAGTGGGATGAAAAATAGGTTAACAGAAGAAAGAAATAGATGGGTAGAATAACTTCCCAGAATCGTCTGGTCCTATAGAACAACTAGTCAAACACCAAGGGGGGGAAACACCCTTTATGCTCAGCCATGGGGCAAAAGCAATCATACCCGTCGAGGTCATCCACAGACCATATCGAATAGCCAACTTCGATGAAGAGGAAAATAGAAAAAATATGCTAGTAGGCCTCAACATCCTAGAGGAAGTGAGGGAAGCGACACACCTAAAGAATAACGCATACCAGGCTTGAATAGTCAACCACTACAACAAAAGAGTGAAGGAGAAATTATTCAAAGTAGGTGACCTAGTCCTCAAGAAAGCTTCAGCCTCGGAACCGACAAGACAAGGAAAGTTGGCTCCAAATTGGGTAGGACCATACAAAGTGGTCAAGACAACAATAATAAGGGCATACCACCTTCAGATGATGGATGGCGAGGCTGTCCCAAGGACGTGGAATGCATCGAATTTATAAAAAAATTATTCGTAAAGTGTTGTAAATCAAGTAAAAATCCATAAAGATACTTATATACAAGAAACATGGCTTACTTAATGTAGACAATTATCTTCGACACCTTCGGCTGCCCCAAGGGTCTCGAAGCTCAGAGGGTGGATAATTATCCTAAGTTCTAAGGATAAAATATTGGCTTCAGCACCAGTTTGAGGCGCTGAAGCATGGAGGGTGGACTCTATCGATGAGAACCTCAATTGCGAAGAAGTTATCTTCGACATCCTCAGCTGCCCCAAGGGCCTCAAAGCTCAGAGGGTGGATAATTATCTTAAGTTCTAAGGATAAAATATTGGCTTCAACACCAGTTCGAGGAGCCGAAGCATGGAGTGTCAACTTTATCGATGAGAACCTCAATTGCGAAGAAGTTATCTTCGACATCCTTGGCTGCCCCAAGGGCCTCGAAGCTCATAGGGTGGATAATTATCCTAAGTTCTAAGGATAAAATGTTGACTTCAGCACTTCAGCACTAGTTTAAGGTGCTGAAGCATGGAAGGTAGACTCTATCGACGAGAACCTCAATTGTGAAGAGGTTATCTTCGATACCCTCGGCTGCCTAAGGGCTTCGAAGCTCGGAGGGTACAAAATTATCCTAAGTTCTAAGGATAAAATGTTGGCTTCAACACCAGTTCAAGGTGCTAAAGCACGGAAGGTTGACTCTGTTAATGAGAACTCAATTGCGAAGAAGTTATCTTCGACACCCTCGGCTGCCCCAAGGGCCTTGAAGCTCGAAGGATGGATATTTATCCTATGTTATAAGGATAAAATGTTGGCTGCAACACCAGTTCGAGGCGGCGAAGCATGGAGATTCAACTCTGTCAATGAGAACCTCAATTGCAGAGAAGTTATCTTCAACACCCTCGGCTGCCCCCAGGGCCTCGAGGCTCAGAGGGTGGACAATTATCCCAAGGGATAGAAGACCGAAAAATCTTAAGTAAAGAATATGGAAAAAGAAAAACTTTGATCATTCACAAGTAACATGTACAGACAAGGGGGAGATGTACAAACAATTACAACTCTACATTAAAAAAAAAACATCTTTTGAATATCATCCTTGCATCATGGCTCGACAGTGGGTGGGAACTTGCTCATCGGTTAGAGGAACACCTTCAGTTTGACCAGCTTGAGAGGTCGAGACAGGAGGGAGTGAAGCAAGCTAATCTTCGAGGGCAACCTCTGGAGGCATGGAGGAAGGCTGGCCAGAAGGTGAAAGCAGAGCCAGAAGGGGTGGCACCCTCGAAGATGCAGTAGGACCAAGCAACTTCTTGAAGGCACTCACTAGCGAGAGGTCAAGCTGAGGATAGATGGCCCAGACAAAGTCCTGGATCTCAGTCAACATCGGCATTACCACCTTCAGCAGGGACTCCATCAGTCTTCTTATACTCGGCCCCAAACTTGAAATCCTCCATAGCTTTCTTCCTCGACTCTTGGATTGGAGCCTCGGAGGCAGCTTCGAGCTTCTTCAAGGCAGTGCTGCGAGCAGCTTTCTCATCTTCAATAGTCTTCTTTAACGTTGTAACGGTGATCTTGGGGCTTTGAACCTCCTCTTCAAAGCATACTGAAGTCTCCCTCAAGCCCTCATACGACCTCCTGTCCTGGGCAGCCTTCTCCTCAGCATCATCCCGCTCCTGCCATAGGGTAGTTTTCTCTGTCTCGGCCTCTTTAAGATCCTCCTTAAGTTTCTTCAACTCCTCTCGAGATCCTTGGCCCGACCTTGAGACTTCAGCGTCTCCTCTTGATACTCCTTGGCTAGGGCGTAAACCTCGTTGTGATGAGTCTCCACGCCAGAGATCCACTGAAGAGCCACGCCAAGCTTATCTTCAAGATCCTCTACAGCATCTCGAGCTCTGGTCAGAAAGTGACCAGTCTGCAACCAGAAAGTAAGTCACAACACAAAAAATTGTTAAAGACAGAAAGTAACAACAAAAATGTTACCTCGATGTGATGGCATGCCTCACATTGGAAAGCCTCGCCAAGCGACATACTGTCATAGTTAAGTTCATAGACTAGGAGCCTCATAGCTCGGATAAGCTCTTTTGCCACAACAAGGGTAGGTTGACCTCAGGTACAAAGGGCGTCACATCATCCTCTATATTCTCAAGGTGAGTGAACTCCCCAATTGGGTCCCGGGCACGATCAACATCTAAGTAGAGAAAACAAAGTCAAGATTAAATGACAACGTAGAAACAAATGTCAAGAAAGAAAAGATTAAAGGGATATACCTCGAGGTTCCCCCTCGATCCTGGAGGATCTCTTCTTCTTCTTCTTCCTTTCAGAGTTCTTGCTTTTGGACTTCTTGCCGTGGCGACGTTTCCTCTTTTCAAGAGTTCAAAGCTCTGTGCCTTCCTCCCCATCAACCTCCAGCACCTTGACCCCACCTTCAGCTGCAGCAGCCTCTTGCTCAGGAGAAAAAAGAACAATAGGAGATGAGGCTCCAGCCACATCGGCAGGCTTGATGAGTTCAGTTAGGTGTGCTGGAGACCCTTCGGGAGCGTTCGACTTCTATGGTGAGCTCTTGGCCATAAAGGCTGCAGCGAGATCCTCCAATCTGATGCCCACTGCCAACTAGATTAAGAGGTCAAATTCTGAATAATCCAAGGAGATGAAGTTAGTTAAAAAATTAGGGCTTACCCAACCTAGTGTTCCGAAGGAACTTGAGGTCAATCAGCTACTTTAGAGATGGGGGAGGGATGGCGCAGATTGCCTCGACACACTCATTCAGTAGCTGGTCGATCAAAAGGACAGTGTTGACCACAGACATGATAACCTTGGACTAGTGATTGCGAGGCCAGGTGTCTTCGGGTAATGGAGTCCAGGAGACAAAAAAAAATTGTACTTCTAGTGGTGATGCAAGTGATGACATCTTTGGCCGAGGCATAAGATGAGTCATTCCGATGCTTGGAATAATACCAACCATCCCCTGCCGTCGATGCTCCAGAGACCAAGTGGAAGAACTTCTTAAAGAGGGAGACCTCGGCAGATAACCCATCCAGCTTTGAATAGGCCAAGAAACTTGTAATCTCGCGCCACCCATTAGGGGTAATCTGCAAAGGCACCAGTCCGTTGCTATCCAACAACTCAAAATAAAAAGGAGGAGGAGGGAGCCAAAACCCTAGCTGGAACATCTCCTCGTACACGACAATGGCATTGTTGCGTGGGGTACATATCCGGTCCTCGGGCTCTAGTAGCATGAAAGCAAAGTTCTCGGGGACCTTGTAAAGCTCCCTAATGGCATCTAAGCGAGACTGAGTCATTCGACTCTTGATCTTACTAGCAGCATAATTAGTACCCAGAAGGACTCTAGAAGACGATGGGGGTCTGGGGTTAATTGCCTGTATTTGGGCAGCTTAGATAGCCTTAGCCCTACGAACCTCATTCTTCCAACGTATCCCTATTTCATGAATAACAAGAGGAATGGAGGCAGAAGTGGAAACCTAGCCACATCGCCTGGTAGCGCCGGGGCTTGAGTCTTCCTCTTCAGGGTTAGTCTCTACTTTACCGCTTGGTTTCTTAGACCTAGCCATACTTATTTGGATGTGATAAAGATCAATGAAGAACTGTGCAGAAAAAAAAGAAGGAGCAGCAAAAAAACCAGAGAAATCGAAGAAGAAGGCAGAAAGAAGAAGGTAGAGAGGATTAACAGTATATAAAGACCATACGTTCTGATAAAAAATCAGAACATAGATCATAATTGTAAGACCCGTATCGAACTAACCGGTCTTACCACCTTGTATCAGGACTTCCTATCATGGTCGGGCCAAGCGGACCAAGTGCGTGAAGAAACCACAAGACCAGGTATGAAATTGAACCCAAAAATAGTCAATTATGAGGGTGTGGTCGCATACCTAAACAGGTATGGTCGACCACACCTCAAAATAATGCAACCATATGAAATTAGGTCGTGTGGTTGCATGTTTCAGAGGGTGTGGTCGATGGGTTTTGCGACCCCACCTGTGACCACACGGAACCCAGACAGAAACTGAGTTTAGGAAACCTTCCTAATCCGAAGGGGGTTCTTTCCTAAACTAAGTAGGACTTATTATGGAGGGTTTTTCTCTATAAATAGGACATCCCTTAGCCTCTTTCATCCTTTTAGAACTCAAAACTGAAAGTGAGAGAAAGAGAAAAGGAGGAAGAGAAGGAGAATTGAAGAGGATGACTAAGAAGGGGAAATTCAGAGAATACTCTGAATCTTCAACAAGCTTAAGGTATGAAAACATTCCCCCTGTCAATTGAAAGCCTAGAATAGTCCATGAAAGAGATAGGATTTAAGTGAGACCCCAATCATCAATCCATGGACAAATTCCAAGAGAATACATGGAAGGAATTATGTAGATGAAGTATTATGTAAAAATAGTAGTTCTAAGCCATAGAACAATCATAGGAAGGACCATGATGATAAGCCAAGGAATCGAAACATGAAGGAATGGAGTTGAGAGTGAAAAAGTCGACCATCACATGTGTGGTCACATGTGTGGTCGCATGATATGCGATTACACGAGACACACATATTCGACCACACACCCTCGGGAAGTTCCAGGGAGGGTGTGGTCCCATGTGTGGTCGCAGGATATGCGACCACACCCTGTGACCACACACCCTATGGTCGCAGAAACTGAGACCACAGGTGCTGCTACACCTGTGACCCCTCAGTTTCTGTTAGTCTAAATTTATGGGAATTAATTCTAATTTAAAATCTATAAATTTGTTAGGCTTTTCAAGTGGTTTAAAAGAGATTTACAAAGCTTGAATGAGGATCTACTATTGACCAAAGGTAAGGGAATAAGACCTAAATTAATTGGCTAATAATAAACTATTTTTATTTATTGAGTCCAATGCCATAAATGATTTAATGCTTGTATGTTTGTAATGTGCATTTCACATGTCATCCAATATTCCTATTATTACTATTCATGCATATTTAATTCTGTTTATTTATAACATGATGATGGTGATGATGCTAGGAATAGGCATGTGAATGTTTGTGTGTGGTTAGTGTACTTGATGCGAGTGGGGCATCAGGGGGAGGACGTGACCCTGTGGTTCATCCTGGTCACTAGACTCTAGCTCTATCTCTACTCAAGTCTTGTCCACTAACATCGTCGTATAGCCATTACCTTAGCAGAACTATTACGTCATAGGGCATCAGGGGAGGTGGTCTCGGACCATGTAGTCTCTGACTCTGCCGGGGGGCCTTAGCTCTATCTCTATGGACGTATTGAGGGATTCTTGGGTGAGGCCTTAGATATACTGTTTGACATTAGGATTGGTTAGTTGCAAGCCTAGTTGGCAAGCCCTCGCTAATAGGGGCTTACGTGTTGGTATGGGTAAGGCATCAGGGGAAGTGTCATGCGGTGTTTGATCCGGGCACTTTAGCTCTATCTCTATTCCATGATGGGTGCATGTGGGACGGCCATGGTGTTTGATCCATTGGGCGGCTTCACACACTCGTGTATAAAGGTGCGGCAGCCACCAATCCTTTCTATTGCACATTAATTGAATGCATGTATATGTTTGTTGCATTATTTTGTTTGTTCACTGAGCCATGATGTGTGTTCACCCTTTTGACGTCGAATATTTTTAGTTGATGATGCATGTCCTACTAGAGAAGATTATGTGAATGCTCCAGTGTACGGACATGTTGCGGCGATGGATATGGAAGCTGTGATGGAGTCACTTGATTTGTTGTGCGAGTGCAACTCTTGTGTTGTTTTATTAGATTTATTTGTTGGATTATTCAGAACATGTAATTGATTAATTTATTTTATTCTATGTCTTAGTCTTTTGGAGATAATTGGATACTTTATTTATGTTATCAATGTTAGATACTCAGTTCATTAATATTAAAGACTTCCGTTATTATTTATTTACTCTGAATATGGTTGTGGATGTATATGGTTTAAGCAAAGGGACACGACCTATTCGAGATCCTGGTTGAACCGTTGGATCATAGATGGTTCACCACACCATTCTGGTTGGTGCAGAATTGGGGTGTGATGACTTGGTATCAGAGCTCTCGGGCTCTGTCTATTAAACCTGTATACTTCCACAAAAGTTTGTGAACTGAGTTAGGATAAAATTTAAAAGCTTTAATAAGAACACACCATAAGTGTCACACCCCAATTCTGATCCAACCAGAATGGTGTGAGTGAACCGTCATTGAACCAACGGTTCATAGCGGGATCTCGAATAGACCATGTCCACTCATACAAACCATTGCACATAACCACAATCAGAATATATAAATAGTACAGCGGAAGTCTTTAAATAAAATCAACTGAGAATCTATTGATAAATTTAAATAAAATATCCAACTATTCAAATTCAAACCTAAAATATAATATCCATACATCCACTTAATCCAACTGAAAATAACTGAAAATAAATAAAATCAAATCAAAGGTATATGCAGAAAGGGCACTCGCATGAAACGTCATGCTCGTCCTCTCCTGCATGTACACCCAGAGCAGCAACATCACCATACGCCGGAGCGTTCATATAGTCATCCACCGTATAACCTGCACCAACATCTAAAAACAACGTATATACAAAGGGTGAGCTCACAACTTAGCTCAGTAAGACAATCAGACAGTTTCACAATATTATGCATGAGTAACAATCATTCTATGCTGTGGTCTGGTTTAAGTTTGCAATGTGCTATAGAAAGGTTTGGTGGCCCCCGTACCTCTATACACGAGTGTGTGGCACCTCATGGATCACACCCCATTGGCCCACATGCACCCATCATGGAATAGAGATAGAGCTAAGATATCCCCGTACCTCCCCTGATGCTCTACCCATACCAGTACCTAAGCCCCTACTGGCCAGGGCTTGCAAACTGGGCTCGTAACTAACCAATCCTATATGTCATCAATGTATGCTCTATCCCAGCACAGCCATCTACGGCATAGAGATAGAGCTAAGGCATCCCCGTACCTCCCCTGATACCCTATCCGCAACTAACCCACTAGGATAGAACAATACGCAGGTAGACCCTATCCCAACATGACTCCCTATGGCATAGAGATAGAGCTAAAGCATCGTGGATAAGCCAGCGTCGACCTCGGAGACAACAGTGCCACATCACCATGGCCAGGCCAGCATCAATGTCGGAGACCACCATACCATGACCTTCCCCTGATGCCCCACCCGTACCAAGCATGTTAAGATAGAATACTACAAAAGGTGCCAGTGTGAGGAATGATCCCAGGCCCATGCCCCACTCCACACACTAACGAAAACAATCACATGGCTAACAATCACATCTTAACAATGCATGAATAATAATAATAACTGAAAGTAAAGGATGGCATGTGAATATGCACAAACATCACATCATATATATTCAGGTAATTAACAAAGATTTACTGTCCATTAATTATTAGGTTTAGGTCAGATTCCCTTACCTGACGCTCGTTTAATAGCTTGCTCCACGTCTCAAGATCCAAACGTGCTATCACAAAGTCCTACATAATATTAGGGTTTCATTAGAATAGTTTCTTAGGGTTTCACGTTGGTTGAAAAACCAATGAGGTTACAAAAATACACTCACAGAGCTGACCGGTGGCATGTACCGATTGCAGCTCTGTGGGGAAGACTGGCGACCGGTATGGTCAGTCGGTCCCCACAGACCAGCCCCCCGAAAAGTACCGGTGGCAACATACCGGCCGCACTGTGTGCAACCAGTATAGTCGACCGATATGTCTCCGAAAGACCATACTTGGGTTTTTCGACTGCCGTCGATCATCCTCCATGGATTTCCAGGGTTTCACCTATCCATTCTAAGTCTGAGCTTTGAGTTAGAATTGTCTCCAACTCATTCAAGTCTAGTTTAGATGATAACCATCCTAAAACTCGAATCTAGGGTTTGACGGCAACTTAGGGTTTTAAGGTCCAATTAGGGTTTTAGATCAATACCTACTTTGCATGGTATTGATCCACCCTTATAACTATCCTAGAGTCATAGGATAAGAAGAGTGGTTAAAACACTTACCGTTGACTGGCATAACGTGAGCGTCATCGAACGGTAATGGCGGTACTTCCTTCTTCCTCCTAGCTCCTTCTCCTTTCCAACCTCCTTCTCCTCTTTAGGGTTTGTGAGAGACAATGGAAAAGATTTGAGGAGGTTTAAGAGTGTTTATATAGGCTAGAATTAGGGTTTAGTAACCCTATTAGGATTAGGAAGGTTCAGGCATTAGGGTTTAGGAAAGTGGGACCCACATAGATCAAATTCTGGATCTCCGTAGTCAGCTTCGCAGAGCTGATCGGTCGACCGGTACCAAGACCGGTACCATCGACCGGTCAACATAAAATAATGATTATTTGACCGTCTTTGATCCGATTTCGTACCTGTTTGTCATTCGCTCGTCCTGTCTGGCTCGGTGATGATCGAAAGACCTGCTACGACATAAAACCAAGGTTTAAACCGGGTTTACGGAGTGCGGGTCTTACAATAAGAACCTGTGTTATATGAGACAAAAATTAAGAAAGAGAATAATGCACTTATAAGATGAGAAATAAGTTTCATATATACATCGAATAAAAACAATATATATCCGAATCAGAGTACGGTCCACAATCCGGACAGTTACTCTGTAGTACAAGTAAAAAGAAATGCATCATGGAGCTGGGGGTGCTGGAGGAGGAGGTGCCTCACGATCTCGATCATAATCCTCGGCATATACCCTTGTAAGCCAGGCTACCTGAGTCTAGGTCACCTGGAGACTAGCTGCCAGATCCACCACCCGCTGATCAGTCGCATGCTGGGCCTCCCGAATCTCACGCAGTAGCCCCATCATGTCATCTAGTGGTGGGAGCGAAGGACCAACTAAGTGGGAAGGAACCCGAGAAGGGCCAGCTCCAGTAGAATGCTATTGTGATGGCGGAGGTATGACGTCTACATCCATGTACATCCGATCATCATCTGCCTCAGCATCACCCCCATGGACCTCTGCTGCTACTACTGTTGCCTCAGCGTCTGCTATCTCTACCCGAGTACGGGGACGCACAATAGCGTTCCTCTCCTCATCAATGACCTACGCATCTCGCATCCCCATCCTGCAGATGGCCTCCCAGTCAAGGTCGATCAAAAAGGCATCATCATGAATCCTCTCATCAACCAAGTCGACATGTAGGCGAGTAAGCAGAGTGGTGATTAAACGCCCATAGGGTAGGTTGCCCCTCAGACCAGGCGTCGTAGCATGAAGCATCATCCTAATAATAATGTATGGAAGGCAGACGGGCTGCCTAGTGCAGATGCAGTATAAGAGATACTGGGTCAACTGGGAAATCTTCATATAGTGCCCACTCTGAGGAATCAGGTTATGCTGAAAAATCTTGCAGTACACCCGAGGTTCTAGCCGTAGGTTGATTGCCTTCATCTCCCAGTGATCATCCCTAAGAAGCTGGAGGTCAATCTCTGCACGCATCATCACTGATAGGAACTGGGGTTCCTTGGGTGCACAGTATACTAATGGGCCATCATTGGATATACCCAGGAGATCAGCCAACTCCTGGTAGTTAAAGGAGATCTCCACCCCTTTAACATAGCTAGTGATCCTGAGCTCTCTACCCCTATCTATATCATCTGGGCCATCCTTTACCTGGAGATTACAATAAAAATGCTTCACCAGTGCAGTACAGGTGCAATCCTCATACAATATCATGGAGAGCCAACCCATATCACCAAAGGCACCCTCCACATTAAATAAGGCTAAATTAGCCAGGTTTGCACAACGACCCCCTTCTACCTTTTTATGCTCATAACGAGCATACTGAGTCTCTGCTTTAGTAGATCGGAAGCGAAGAGGATCATGAACTCTAGGGACCTTGGTGAGAGCCATTTTATCTGCAAAGATATAGACCAACAAGAAAGATATTAGATATAGAGAAAAACTTAAAATTTTGGCATTATAACGGCGTGATTTGGCCAAAAGCCTCACTTTTCACCCAAACAATTGGGCAGGAGGACTTACATATGTTCCAAACCATCCTGCAAGGCTCAAACAGTTGGAAATTTAAATTAGGTTGATTGAATTTGAAGAAATTTTGACAATTTGGAAAAATCTCAAAAATTAGGTCAAAAATAAAAAATTTCAAGTTTCTCATAAACTAACCGATGAAACTCAAATTTTCTTGAGGGCTTTCATCCATTGGGTGGCCAATAGCAAAAGCCCCCAATAAAAATCAAATTTTTACGGTTAGAAAAATTTTAATTTGAAGAAAACCCTATAAATGGAGAAAAAACTAGTTTTGAAAGCTTTAAAAGGAAAACCAGTAGAGAACATACCTGAAAGAACGGAGCGGAGGTCGTGAATGGACGAAAGAATCACCAAACACGAGTGGTCGACACTGTAGCAACTCAGTAGAAGCGAGTTGAGTTGAAAGCAAAAGAGAAAGTGGAGAATGACTCCAAAAATCAGGTTTAAAAACCTGATTTGGGGTCGTGTGGTCGCAAAATTCGACCAAATATGCGACCACACGATCGATCATAGGCTCTTGGTGAGCTGACAGATTTTGTGTGGTTACACCCTATGGTCGCACATATTGCGACCACACGATCGACCACAGGCTCTCGGTGAGCTGACAGGGTTTTGTGAGGTCGCATATCCTGTGGTCGCATATATTGCGACCCCACCATTGACCACACAATGGGAAATACTGTATTTTGACTAAATGACTTGAAAAATTGAATTGTTACATTGATTAATTAAATTTTGACATAGGAATGATGTATATTATGATTGCCTCACATGTTCTATGATTTTCAAACACTACCACCACTGGAAACAGAAAATGGCTGGGCGAAGAGTAACCAGGCGAGGACGTAACCCAATTCCACCACCACCACTTGTGGAGGAAAATAGCCATGAAAACCCTGAAAGACAAGAGAATCAGAATGTGGTACCACCAGGAGCCAACAACCAAGCTAATCCTACAAACTTGTAAGCCCCACCTACAGATTTGGCTACTGCGGTAATGAACCTAGCACAACAACTGCAGCAAATACAGCAGGTGCAAGCCAATATGCAAGCTGTTATGGGAATGACTTTTCCAGCTGCACATACTACACCTATACCAGCTAGACAAGCTAGCACCGTACCAGAGGGTAGCAACACGGTACCTCAAGCACCTCAAACTCCATTTGTACAAGCTCCAGTACAAAGCCCTGAAGTAACCCAAGGCAGTCACCAGTATCAACCATCTATATATGGGGCCTATGCTCAGTATCAGTTGGACCATTCTCGACTGATTGAGCGTTTTCTGAAAATGAAGCCTAAGGAATATAATGGCAAGCCAGCGGATCCTTTGTGGCTAGCTCACTGGATCGATGAGATGGAAAGGAATTTCATGATGATGACTGTTAATGAAGAGGAAAAAGTGTTGTGTGCCACATTTATGCTGAAGGGCGATGCACACCATTGGTGGAAGTTTACTCGGACTTATCTATTAACAAAGCACGCCCAATTGACCTGGGCTATCTATAAAGAGACATTCTTCGAGAAATATTTTCTCAGAAGTTTCAGAGAAGCTATGCTAAGAGAGTTCCTGAGTTTGTATCAGGGATAGATGACTGTGGATGCATATCAACAGCGTCATGAAGAGCTGTTTTACTTTGCTCCCTCTAGCATGCAGGAGGAAAATACTAAAACCTGAAGGTTCGTCATGGGACTTAGGGGAAGCATTCAGGAGCATTTTTTGGACTAGAAAAGAAAGTTTATAATGAAGCAGTACAAATTGCTCGAGTACTAGAATCGAGCCAGAGGGAGAGCTACTTTGCCCAAAATAGAGGTATCAAAAGGCTTAATGGAAATTCATATAATGGAGGGAACACAAAGACCTTTAAACCCTTCTGTACTCAAGGCTTTAATGCTGCAGACAAGACTACTCCAACAGTCCAACCTCAACAGAAGCAAAATAGTGAAGGAGTAAAATGCTATAACTATAATCAAATGGGACATTATTCAAGGGAGTGTCCTAAGCCCAGGAAGCAGGTACAGCAAGGAAAGGTTTATGCAGTTACATCTGAGGATGCTGTCGCATCGCCCAATGTGGTCACAGGTATGACATGAACCTTTCATTTTATATTACCTTATGTGAGCATGTAGACTAAATTAAAACAAATCACAGGTATCGTACCTATTAATGGCATACCCGCCAGAGTACTCTTTGATTCTGGAGTCACTCATTCTTTTATATCTGTGTCATTTGGAAAGAAGCTAAATCTATCCCTCAGATCTTTAAACTACAAATTTCTTGTACGATCACCTATGGGATTAGAAGTGGAACTAGAAAAAGGTTATGGACCATGTCCAGTTCTTATCGGAGAGAAGATTTTGTATGCAACCTTAATTCAACTTGAGATGGTAGACTTTGACGTTATCTTGGGAATGGATTGGTTAGCTGGGCATTTTGCAAACCTATTATGTGTAGAAAATAAACTGACATTTAAAGACAAGGAAGGAGCAGAGTTTAGTTTTGTGGAAACCAGACTTCCCCGTAAACGAAAACTCATCCTCTCTGCATTAAAGGCTTGAAAATACCACAAGAAAGGAGGAGTTGGATATCTAGTATCCATGGTCGATCTCACCAAGGAAGTACCACGAATGGAAGATATTGATGTTTTGCGTGACTTTTTGGATGTATTTTCTGAGGAACTACCAGGACTACCACCCGACCGAGCGACAGAGTTCGTTATAGATCTTATACCCGGAGCCACACCAGTATCTAAAGCACCCTATCGAATGGCTCCTATTGAACTGAAGGAACTGAAGGTATAATTATAGGAATTATTAGACAAGGGTTATATCAGACCCAGCATATCACCATGGGGAGCGCCAATATTGTTTGTGAAAAAGAAGGACGGTAGCGTTCGACTGGGTATAGACTATCGAGAATTGAATAAGCTTACAATCAAGAATCGGTACCCGTTGCCTTGGATTGATGACTTGTTCGATCAGTTGCAAGGTGCCAAGGTGTTCTCCAAGATTGATCTTCGGTCAGGATACCATCGGTTGAAGATTAAGGGAAGGTGATATTCCAAAGACAGCATTTAGAACAAGATATGGACATTATGAATTTTTAGTCATGTCTTTTGGATTAACTAACGCACCCATAACTTTTATGGAACTCATGAATCGGGTATTCCATGATATGTTGGATACATCAGTCATTATGTTTATTGACGATATATTGGTCTACTCCAAGGACAAGAAAACTCATGTCACGAATCTAAGAGCCGCTTTACAGCGACTAAGAAAAGAGAAGCTTTACGTCAAATTTACAAAGTGTGAGTTTTGGCTAAATGAGGTCGCTTTCTTAGGCCATGTTATATCCGCTGAGGGAATTAAAGTGGATCCTAGTAAGATTGAAACCATTGTGAAGTAGGAAGCACCTAAGAGTATTGCAGAGATCAGAAGTTTCCTAGGTCTAGCTAGGTATTACCGACGATTCGTGGAAAATTACTCTAGAATCATTGTACCTCTCACCAGTTTGACTAAGAAAGGAGAAAAGTTTGTTTCGATCGACAAATGTGAGGAGAGTTTTCAAACATTGAAAGCTAGATTGATATCCGCTCCCATCTTAACTATTCTTGTTCCAGGACAACCATTTACCTTGTACACTGATGCGTCTGGGTTGGGTTTAGGATGCGTGCTTATGCAAGGAGAACAAGTAGTTGCATATGCCTCAAGACAACTGAAGACACATGAGAAGAACTATCCCACTCATGACTTGGAGTTAGCGACAGTAGTACATGCTGTCAAGATATGGAGACATTATTTGTATGGAGAGAAATTTCAGATTAAATCAGATCATAAGAGTCTCACTTATCTTTTTAATCAAAAGGAGTTGAACATGAGATAAAGAAGATGGCTGGAATTATTGAAGGATTATGATTGCGATATCCAGTATCATCCAGGGAAGGCTACTGTAGTTGCTGATGCGCTAAGCAGAAAAGCAATGATAAAATCCCAAGAAGGGGTCAACACGACTACGACAATGTGTGTTACAGAAAAAGTATTCAATCATGGTAATGAGCAGTTCGTGATAGATGCACCGGGTGGATCAACTAACCAAGGGTTTATTCATCAGTTTTCAAATATGATTGCCACATTGAAGATTATACCTGATATATTAGACAAAGTGAAAGCCGCTATTAAATCAGACTCTTATCTGAGAATGGTGCAAGAAGACATCGAAAAAGGTAAGACTATTCCTGAGTTCACCTTGGATGTTGAAAAGATACTAAAATATAAACGAAGAGTATGTGTTTCTGAAAATGAAGACTTGGATATTAGACATAGACTAATGAAGGAAGCTCATACCACCGCTTATTCGTTACATCTTGGAAGCACGAAGATGTATCATGATTTGAAAAAATTATATTGGTAGAGAGGAATGAAAGTGGATGTAGTTAAATTTGTGTCTCAATGCCTAAATTGTCAGTGGGTAAAGGCTGAAAGACAAAGACCTACAGGATTATTGCAACCACTGCTAGAACCAGCTTAGAAATGGGACTGCATCACTACGGACTTCGTCACCGGGTTACCATTGACTCCCCGAGTAGTTGATGCGGTCTGGGTGATTGTAGATCGTCTAACTAAGATAGCTCGCTTCATAGCTATACGACCTCAGTATACCCTAGAGAGGTTAGCCAAGCTATATGTGGATAATATTGTTAAATTGCATGGTGTATCAGAAAGCATTGTGTCCGACAGAGACCCATGCTTTACCTCAAAGTTTTGGGAAGGATTACAGAAGGCTATGGGTACAACGTTGAAGTTTAGTACTGCATTCCATCCTCAGACAGACGGACAGTCAGAGCGTACCATTCAGATTTTAGAAGACATGCTCCGAGCATGTGTTATTGATTTCAAAGGATCATGGGATGAGAAACTACCATTGATCGAGTTTTCCTATAACAACAGCTATTAGGCTACTATATAGATGTCACCCTATGAAGCACTGTATGGTAGAAAGTTTCGAACTCTTTTGTTTTGGAATGAAGTTGATGAACGGAGTATCATTGGACCAGAATTTGTTGAAGAGACTTGTCGAGTAGTTGACATTGTCAAGGAAAGAGTTAGAACAGCTCAGAATCGTCAGAAACAATATGCAAATACTCGACGTCGAGACCTTGAATTCTTCGTAGGAGATAAGGAATTCTTGAAAGTATCACCTATGCGAGGCTTAAAACGATTCGGGCAGAAAGGGAAGCTAAGTCTGAGATATGTCGGGCCATATGAGATTCGAGCTAAACGTGAGAAAGTGGCATATCAGTTAGCACTACCCCCATCTATGTCCAGTGTGCATGATGTATTTCATATCTCATTATTAAAGAAGTACGTCAGAGATCCAACACACGTTATAATAGCGGATCCACCGGGTCTAACAGATGATTTGACATTCGAAGTAGTACCAACTGAAATTATCAGCCGAAAGGTTTAACGTCGACGCAATCGTAACATTTATTATGTTGAGGTTACTTAGAGAAGCCTAGATATAGAAGAGATCACATGGGAAGAAGAGAATGCTATACGAAAGCAATATCCTCATCTTTTCGACTCGAAAGGTATGTGTAAATTTCGAAGACAAAATTTATAATAAGAGGGGGGAGTTGTAAGACCCATATCGAACTAACCGGTCTTACCACCTTGTATCAGGTCTTCCTATCATGGTCGGACCAAGCGGACCAAGTGCATGAAGAAACCACAAGACCAGGTATGAAATTGAACCCAAAAATAGTCAATTATGAGGGTGTGGTCGCATACCTAAACAGGTGTGGTTGACCACACCTCAAAATAATGCAACCACAGGAAATTAGGTCGTGTGGTCGCATGTTTTAGAGGGTGTGGTCGATGGGTTCTACGACCCCACCTGCGACCACACAGAACCGAGACAGAAACCGAGTTCAGGAAACCTTCCTAATCCGAAGGAGGTTCTTTCCTAAACTAAGTAGGGCTTATTATGGAGGGTTTTCCTCTATAAATAGGACGTCCCTTAGCCTCTTTCATCCTTTTAGAACTCAAACTAAAAGTGAGAGAAAGAGAAGAGGAGGAAGAGAAGGAGAATTGAAGAGGAAGACTAAGAAGGGGAAATTCAGAGAAAACTCTGAATCTTCAACAAGCTTAAGGTATGAAAACATTCCCCCTGTCAAATTGAAAGCCTAGAATAGTCCATGAAAGAGATAGGATTTAAGTGAGACCCCAATCATCAATCCATGGACAAATTCCAAGAGAATCCATGGAAGGAATTATGTAAACGAAGTATTTTGTAAAAATAGTAGTTCTGAGCCATAGAACAATCATAAAAAGGACCATGATGATAAGCCAAGGAATTCAAACATGAAGGAATGGAGTTGAGAGTGAAAAAGTCGACCATCACATGTGTGGTCGCATGTGTGGTCGCATGATATGCGATTACACGAGACACATATATTCGACCATACACCATCGGGAAGTTCCAGGGAGGGTGTGGTCCCATGTGTGGTCGCAGGATATGCAACCACACCCTGCGACCACACACCCTATGGTCACAGAAACTGAGACCACAGGTGCTGCCACACCTGTGACCCCTCAGTTTCTGTTAGTCTAAATTCATGGGAATTAATTTTAATTTAAAATCTATAAATTTGTTAGGATTTTCAAGTGGTTTAAAAGAGATTTATAAAGCTTGAACGAGGATCTACTATCGACCAAAGGTGAGGGAACAAGACCTAAATTAATTGGCTAATAATAAACTATTTTTATTTATTGAGTCCAATGCCATAAATGATTCTATGCTTGTATGCTTGTAATGTGTATTTCACATGTCATCTAATATTCCAGTTATTACTGTTCATCCATATTTAATTATGTTTATTTATAACATGATGATGATGATGATGATGCTAGGAATAGGCATGTGAATGTCTGTGTGTGGTTAGTGTACTTGATGTGAGTGGGGCATCAGGGGGAGGACGTGACACTGTGGTTCATCCTGGTCACCAGACTCTAGCTCTATCTTTACTCAAGTCTTGTCCACTAAAATTATCGTATCGTCATTACCTTAGCAGAACTATTACATCGTAGGGCATCAGGGGAGATGGTCTCGGACCGTGTAGTCTCTGACTCTGTCGGGGGGCCTTAGCTCTATCTCTTTGGACGTATTGAGGGATGCTAGGGTGAGGCCTTGGATACATTGTTTGACATTGGGATTGGTTAGTTGCAAGCCCAGTTTGCAAGCCCTCGCCAATAGGGGCTTATGTGTTGATATGGGTAGGGCATCAGGGGAAGTGTCATGCGGTGTTTGATCCGGGCACTTTAGCTCTATCTCTATTCCATGATGGGTGCATGTGGGACGACAATGGTGTTTGATCCATTGGGCGGCTTCACACACTCGTGTATAGAGGTGCGGCGGCCACCTATCCTTTCTATTGCACATTACAAACTTATAAACCAGACCAAAGATATGAATTGAATGCATGCATATGTTTGTTGCATTATTTTATTTGCTTACTGAGCCATGATGTGTGTTCACCCTTTCGACATCGAATATTTTTAGTTGATGATGCAGGTCCTACTGAAGAAAATTATGTGAATGCTCTGGTGTACGGACATGTTGTGGCGATGGATATGGAAGCTGTGATGGAGTCGCATGTTTCATCGTGCGAGTGCAACTCATGCATTTTTTATTAGATTTATTTGTTGGATTATTCAGAACATGTAATTGATTAATTTATTTTATTCTATGTCTTAGTCTTTTGGAGATAATTGGATACTTTATTTATGTTATCAATGTTAGATACTCAGTTCATTAATATTAAAGACTTCCGCTATTGTTTATTTACTCTGATTATGGTTGTGGATGTATATGGTTTAAGCAAAGGGACAGGCCTATTCGAGATCCTGGTTGAACCGTTGGATCATAGACGGTTCATCACACCATTTTGGTTGGTGCAGAATTGGGGTGTGACAATAATGGTCTAGTAACCTATGAAACAGTTGTAACCGTCACATTGTAAAAAGTAAAGATACACATGGACGCACCCTACTTGCTCTCCAACAGCCACGTTTATGACGTGACAGTGAGATCAGCAGAAAACAAGGTGAATGGTGGGACCCATGACTTAAAATTTGAAAATCCTACTCAAGAAGAAATCGTTACGATTTCTCAAGGCACAACCTCACAAGCCTCAGACAAAGAACAGAAGGGTATATTGCTCTCCCCACTTCTAGAAGCAGGCGAGAGCAAGGGGCATCTGATACGGGAGAATGTGTCTCCCCCAATCAAATTTTGACATGTATATATTGGGGCTCAAGCCCTCGAGGGAAGGCCTCCATTCCCATAACCCACCTTACAAGAATAAGACAAGAGCATCTCTTAATGAACCGAAACCACCAATGAGAATAGTGAAGAGTTTTGAAGCCTCACTGTCATAAGGACCTCAAAACCTCGCACCCATCAGGGCCTCGGAGGTTCGTAGCCATAAAGGCCTCGGAGCTTCACCAGAGTAGAAGCCCCAACATACCAACGTGGAAGCCTTGACATCTCTGTAATATGGGAGGCCTCGATGCCTCTCCAGTATAGTAATCTCGGCCCCTCTCCAAAAGAAGACCCCACCATACAAACTTACGTGCAACATGCCAACTGTATAGTAACATATGAGTAGGGTCCATTTTAATGAGTACAGAGATCAAACTCCCCCAGATACCTGCCGTGGAGTAATTAACGGAATCCTGAGACGGAGATCCCACCATCCGATGACTGAGCATAGGATCACCTAGTCTCCAAATCCATGGGCGTAAATCACACTCTAGGAGAGGACATTCTGCCACAACAAAAGACATGTCCAGCTCCCATATTCAGGTCACTCCCAACTTATAAATAGATAAAACATATACAGGTAAAGACACTAACATTTTTCTAGTATTCAAGCTTAGAGCAAGTTAGCTACCTGAATCCCCTAATTCAAAGGGACAATCATTCTTATCTATCACATATTGCTTGTCCATCAGACTGACTTAAGCATCGGAGTAGTCAAAGGGTGTCTCCACCCAACGATCACTATGGTGTCCTCTCTTCCTTTTGCAGAAAATCTAACCGAGCTAAGGACCAATCCAATTTGAGGCGACAACAACTCCTATACGTGACATGTCAAAACTAATCATCAATTATGTTTTGGGTTCCTTACAAGAATAATACCATGTGGTATCATATTTACACTAGGAAAATGGTTGGTAACAGCAGTGAACTTCATTTTCCATGGTACTGCTTCTTTCTAGTTAAAAGCCAACCGTTCCTCACTCATCCTCAAACCCACTTAACAACCCCCCAACAAAAAGAATAAAAAAAAGAAAAAGAAAAAAGATATATATATATATATATATATATATATATATATTTATAAATGCAGAAATTAAATTTGAAATGTAAAACAGACCATGAAGGCGGTATATGCAAAATGAAATTAAATTAAATGAAATAAAATTTGATAAATGATGAACTGAAAGTAAAATGCAGGAACAAATTACAATCAGAAATTTGAAAGGAACTGTAAAAAAACCATGAAGAACTTACAGGACACTTTGATGAAACTTTGATACAAAACTTTGATAGGTTACAAGCTTAAGGGAAGGTTGAACCTACTTTGGTTTTCTAAGGCAAGTTTTGATACAGAAGGGTTAGGTTTGAAGAAGGAAAGAATAAGACTCTTTGATGGAGCACCTTGGCCTCCGAGGTGAGTCACTCTCTAACTTCTGGTTTTGCCTTCTGGGACTGCCTCCTTGAATGAGGAAAAGTAATCCTCTATTTATTGTTGAAGAGGAGCCTTGGATGCTTATAGCTTTGGGTCCACTTGGAGCTTTGGATTCCTTGATGGTGGACCGTAGATTTGCTTGAGTGGGAGACAAAGACTAAAGATGGATGTCTCAATTTGTCTCTCAATTTGTTTCTTCTTTTGCTTTTCTTTGGATAATTGATTTTCTTTAGAAAAAGTAAAGGAGAATCTTTTGACTTGAAAATCCTTTCTCCTTTGTCTTTTGTCAAATCAACTTTGTTTTATGTCACTCTTTTTGTCAGATTTTGAATTTGACTACCGTGAATCACGGGAGTGAATTGGGGATTCTTCTAGAATCGCATCGAGACATTCTACGTGTTTAAAGACACAGTTTTCCTCTTTGATTTGGTTCAAGATTTGTACGGTATTGTTATGGATCTGGTATTGACTTGACTATCCATATTGAGATAGTTATAGATTACGTAGGGATACCGATTATGTATTATACCCGTGTCATTTCTTTGTTGACGTCATGGCTAACATGGTTCCATTTTCTTGGCCTGAAACCTGACCGTTGGGATCCTATTCTTCCATCATATTGGCAATATTTTCATTACCAATAATATCAATGGAATAAGAAGATCCGTTTGGTGAACCTTGGATTAGAGAATCATAAGGACTTGGAGAAATATCCCTGTCCCAATAGTTCCATTTGAATTTTTCTTCATTTTAATCGAGTAGCTTTGTGACAACCATGCTAGTATTAATTTATTGTTGTTGATGTTTTGTGCTAGTTGGGAATCTTTTGGTAATTCGGGCTGGATTAATGCAATGATAGTTCTTTGTCCTTCCGTAATTATCTGGCCTTTGATGGAGGAGATTTTGTTTTGAAAATTGTATATGCTTGATGCCCAAATTTCTTTGAGATTTATCCTAGCAGAGGGCTGCATAATTGGTGGGAAAACATCATTGGATTGAGGAATGATCTGAATGAATGTTTTTGTTGGAATAAATTCTTGATATTGTCCTATTTGGATCCATTCGGGGTGAATGGAGATAATTTTGAGGCGAGTCAGCCCATTTGGAAAGTTTAGACTTTTGATACTATTTGAGGATATTAGGTAAGCCTTGCAGATCATGGGGCCCATTGGTCTAGAGATTTTTGGGAAAACCTTGTTCATGGAGCCACAATTTGGAGTTTTGGGGATGATCTGTAGTCACATTGCATTGATAAAATCCAAGGACACTGGATAAGGCCGGGGTAATAATTGGAGGCCATTGGATATTTGGGTTTGAGAGTTGTTGATGGAAATCATGCCATGATTCTTCGATCAGGCTTTGGTGATGAATATGACAAGATTCGTAATCAAAAGGTTTTGGTTATTGGGAAAATAACTCAGCAACTTGATGCATGGTAGCAATAAATCCAGATTTGTTGGATTGGTAAAATTGATGCAATAATTGGTTTAGAATTTGATGTTGGGTTAGTTCAAGTTGGTGATTGGTTTGAAAAATAAAAAATTTGGGTTGTGGTCTTTTTGGCAAAGACTTCAGCCATAACAAATTTGATTTGCCTTTACCACGAGTCGTTTGCTGTGGGCTAGCCAAAACTTTAATCGAGTTTTGGTCTGTTGTACTTCCATCAGAGATGGGAGATATTTATTGAGTAGATGAACCAAGCATATGAAAATTTGATGTTGGTGTATTTGAATCTTCTATACCTGCAAGAAATTAAAAAACAACATCTTGACCATAAATGTGAGTTGTAATTCCTGAATCAGAAATAGTAAATGGTTTGAGGGAATTTAAAAAAGGTTGTTCGAGAATTACTTCGGTATTGAGATTTTGCACTAAGAAAAATGTTTGAGTTAGTTGAAAATTTTGTTTGCAAATTTTGACATTTATCAATTTGTATTGGGCATTAGGTCTTGAACCATTATTAGCTCAGAGAGCCGATGAGACGTTGGTTCATAAAATTATTTTGGGATAAGATGTTCTTGAATGCAATTTAATTGTGCACCTGAATTAACAAGAGCAGTTGTTTGGAAAATAAAAGTATTTGAAATAATCAAATTTATATGAATGTACCAAGGAATACTTTTGACAATATCAACAAAATGATTAAAATTTTACTGTAAAATATTTGTATCAGAATTTATAATTTTGATTTGATTTTTGATATTGGTTATTTCTTGATAAATATTTTTTTAATATCATTTTGGAGATATTGAGTAATTAACTCAAGATGTTGAACTTGTGAATTTTGCACAAAGGTTTGTTTTGCAAACTGCGGGTAAATTTTATTCAAATCATAGTTTGGGGTTGGAACAGTTTTTGTTTGAAGAGTTTGGGGTTGTGTGAGAGTATTCCTAAGATACTCTAAATATTGTTGTTTTGATTCAGAATTATCCATTTGGTCAATGAAGGATAAAATGATGTTTGAGGGATAATTTAGATTTTCTTGTCGAATCATGTCAATAGTTGCTTCGGAAGCAGAATTTTCAGAATTAGTGTCTTGACAATCCGAATAGAATATCCCGTCTGTACAAGTACAGGTGTTGATTTTATGATTTGAATGATTTGAATGATTTGATGGCTTAGAGTGTTCAGAATCAGTTTAGGCTAATGCAGCCAAAAGTTGGATTTTAGTGTCATCACGCATAATCAAGGAATTAATCCTCTTAGTGATTTTGCAATAGTTTGTCGTATGACCAGCTTTACCACATTTGAAACATTTGAGATTTTTGTAGGAATTTTTAGATTTTAATTGATTTAGTTCAATAGTCTTAGGAAACTTGTTTGGGTTGGAAGAAGAATATTTCTTATGGGATTTTGATTTCCAATATTTGGATTTTTTAGAATCTTTGTGTTGTTTTGGAATCCTAATTGGATCAAACCCAAATTAGGTACAGAATCCACCTAATTCTTTTTTTGTAAGATTTGTTTTCGTGACGGATTTGTTTACGGAGTCTAATATCCATGCATAAGGCAAGGCCTTCTTTATGGATGATATTTATAAGATCTCCTTTTCTGAGATTTTCATAGGAAATATTCCCATGATGATCATCTCGAAGTTTTTATTTTATTTTCTCAGGGAATAGTGTGGACAATCCATTGAGAAATTTTTTCTTTCCAACAAGGAAGATTTGCATCTTCTCTTGTGAGAACTTTGGTCATGAAAGTATCTTTGTAGCATTTGAAATCATGCATTTATTTACATTTGAGGTTTGATAGTTGTTCCGAAGATTGATCTTTCAATCGAGTTAGATCTCCTAAAAAAATTTGGTTATATTGAAAATTCAAGTGTTGACAGCATCACCAACAGGTTCACCAACCTCATCAAGAGTTGGTTCACCATTTTGATCGAGTCGGATAGCTGAAAGGATTTCAGTTTTTTGATTTGAAGTGAGGGTATAATCCCACTAACCTTTGAATTGACTTGAGAATCCAGAGACAATGATCTCCGCAATAGCTCGGTCAGCATATTCTTTGAGACGATACGCATTACTGACCATCGTCATTTTTTGGAGTTTGTTGGTCAAATTATAATCTGACATCCCATCGATATTCTATTTGTAAATGGTACCGCTGGTATATGTAGCTTGGGAGTTATGCCCTCTTTCTTCAATTTAAAGATCAAGGAATGTTGGACGGGGATAGTAATTTTGAATATTTTGATAATTTGTTTGGAGTTGAGACACAACTTTGGGTTCAATTTGATCATTTGATTAGTCAGAGGTTTGAGAAAAGTTTAAAAGAGATTTAGTGTCAATAATATTTAAATTATGACTTTTTGCATTTGTAATTTGTTCGAGATTAACCTGTTTTGAAGGTGGTGTGTCAGGGATGACAATAGATTTGAGTTTTTGATCTATTTGTTTTAAGAGTTTACTCTTATCAATTTGGTTGAGTAATTCCATTTGGCTAAATTCTCTAAGGAATTTTTTGGATAAAGAAAAGGGAGTCAATAAAGGTTTAAAATTTATTATAACTGGTGATGGTTTGGTAGATGTACAAGGGACATCAATTGGGATATTTTGAAGATTATTTTTCAATCGATTTAATTGGAAACCTATGGTCTGCAGGTATTGATTTGTGTAATTGCAATCAATTTTTTTGGATCCTTTAGAAACATTTTCTGTGTTTTGAAAAGGAACAGCTTTGATCTCCATATTTTTCATTTGTAGCATAAGGGTAGCTAATGGTGGATGGATTGATTCAACTATTTTGTCGTCACTGGTTTTTCAAGTGACAGTATTTTTATGGGCCATATTGATATTTGTGAATGGATATGGAATATTATGATTTGTGGTATAAAATTCTAAATAAATATAAAATGAGATATTCATTTTACATTTATTCATATGATCATACCAGTGTGTTTGATTTCCTGTTGTTCTTTTGGAGATAAATGGTAAAAAACCATTCTCGTTTTGTTTGATTTTGAGGAAGATCAAAATCAATTCTAAGTTTTGGTTTGTCGATTTGGAAAGTGATTTAGATCATTCGGATTTGATGATACATATCATCATCATTTGATTTTGGTAGCATCTCTAATACTATTGGGGATCCAGGTGGAGAGTCTGATATCTGTGTATAGACTCCTTTGATGATGTTGTTTTGTATATGAGTTCTAGATAACCAGATTTATTCTAAAGCTTGTAGGAGCCATTGATTTTTCTGATAAAGGTTTGACATACTTTTTTTATTCTCCAAATGGAGACTAGGAAGGTCCGAGCAGGAAGATCTACTTGGTTGGAAGGATTTGGCAGATCTTTATTTTTTAATATACTGATCTAAAGTTTTAGAAAGTTGTAGATCATTTTGATTTGGGAAAGTTCTATTAAATTTGATGGAAATTTGTCCATTATTTTTTTGGGAGATAGATTAAATTTTTTTGTTTGGTTCAATGGGAGGTGAAATTTGGCATTGCAAAAGCCACTCCTCAAGGAAGACAACATCTTTCCATTGGATAGTTTTTGGGAGGACAGTTCTTGATTGAGAACAGTCTGTTTCAAAGAATGTGGTTTGTCCTTTGATTGTCTTTCGCAAACTTTGTGGAGGTTCCATGGATTTGGTAATGGCTTTACACTAAATACGATGGATTAAGGCTATAGGAATTGATCCTATTTTCATCTTATATCCATGGGTTTTGACATTAATTTTGAGAGCATTTTTGAGGTTTGGATCATGTAATGGTAAAGTCATATCCAGATAATAGTTAAAGTACACCGGCCCATTACATAAACTAGTTTCAATGATCCCAAGCAATGAATCATTAAATCTAGAAATCTTTGGTCTCGCAGAGCAAGGATCATAGAAGTATTTAATCCCTCTCTGTGTAATGGTTTAATGGCTACCTGAATAAGACCTATGTGGATATAGGCAAACTCAGACCTTAATTTGTACAAAGATTTAGTATCTAACAATTGGATTTCCTCAGAATCAGAAGAAAAATGAATAAATTTCAGCTACCCCCATAATAATTTCGAAACATCACCTACCACCCATACTTTTCAAAAAACATCAATTACACCCAAGTAACTGACGGAGGTGACGGAAATGAGTGATAGACCATTTTAGCCTTTATGTTTTTAATTGAAATTTTTTAAAAACTAACAAAATTACTAAAATAACCCTTCTTTCTTCTTCTTGTTTTCCTGTCTCTTTCTTCTTCTTCTTTTCTTGGTTTTCAAGAAAAAGAAAAGTTACGGAATTAGCATAGCATCATTTCAAATTAATGGCGATATTTGGGATTAAAATAGAGAAATTAGGTTTTGATTCAAAATCTCGAGAACCCAGATGGGAATATTGGTTTCTCCAATAAGGGTAACGATTTACTAAGCAATTCAAAGGTGGGTCTTGATGGGTTCCATTCAAAAGCTTCAAGAATTGGGAATCTGGGTTAACAAGAACTGATCCTGAGCTATCTTTGCAAGAATCCAAAATTGGGTTTTCAAGAGAAAGATATTTCAGGGAAGAATCTATTGTGTGCACTGGAGAAGGATAGGTACAAGGGGAAGAAGGTAATTTCGGAGAATCCAAACGAAGAGGAAAGATTAATGGAATGGGATTTTCTGCAACTAAATGGGGTTAGGGCAGCTGGGACAAAGTGAGAGCTCGATGAAGAAATTGAAAGAGTGAATTCTAGCAATCAGTGGTGACACAGAGAGGAACCCATTCTCTGGGATGCTGCCGGCACATCTGCTTCTTCTTCTTTGAACATCACTGCCCGCACATAGAGCCTGGTTCATGGCTTTCGGATCTCAAAGCACCAGAGCCTTGGGTTTAGACTTGGGTAGCACGATCGGTTCCCAGTTCTAGCTCATGGTTTGGAGGAGCAGTAGAAGGCCACGAAGAAGGTTGAAGATGACAAATCTAAGGGGAGGTTTTGGTTTTGAAGAAAGAGGTAGCAGAGAACAAAAAGATTATTGGTCGTCTCACTTGCCGGGGACTTTATCTATCGAGTTCCTTCTCGTCTCCTTCGCTCTACGGTGTGAGATGGTGGAGGCAGCGGTGGTGTGCACAGGGTGGAGAGAGAGAGAGAGAGAGGGGGGGGGCGGTGCAGGAGGGTGGAAAGAGGCCCTGACGGGTAGCGAGAGAGAGACCTTTAGGGTCAGTTAACTGAGGGAGGGTAAAAAGGTCTTTCAACTTATCTGTTAGGGTATTATTGTCCAATTACAATTCATTTTTGGATGACATCAGCAACTAACGGAATTGGTTAAACGGAGTGGATCTATTTGATTAACGGTGGTAAACGTTTGGGTGGTAGCTGATGTTTTTTGAAAGGTGTGGGTGGTTGGTGATGTTTCGAAACTATTATGGGGGGTAGATGAAATTTATTCGAAGAAAAATTAATGATTTGTTCAATGGTTTTGGCAGTTTCTCACACTAACCAATTTTGTTATATATATATATATATATATATATATATATATATATATATATATATATATATATATATATATATATATATATATATATATATATATATATATATATATATATATATATAGGGGAAAAAAGGGGGGAGAGAAGAGGGGAAGGGAAGGGGGGGGGGGCCTTTGTTGGGACTAGGGGTAAAGACCAATTTGAAAGATTATATTCTCTTATTTATTCATATTGATAAATAATATTACTATTTGATGTCGTAGGTTCTTCATCATTTACAGATCTCAAAGACATTGATCGAGACATTCATCGCATATTGAGGATAATGTATTATATTTTGAAAGAGTTTTGCTAGACAAACTAAAGGCTCATCGTGAATTTGGGACTTTTGAATCACCAATTCCCTCCACGACCTTTTTCCAACATAGTCTATTCACCATACTTTATCGAGGTAGGATTTATGCAAGATACAAATAAAATATAAACATACACCCAATACCCACCTATTTTTTAGGCAAATGACTCGATACCATAAGTTCTGGAGATAGTTAAATTTAATTGGTTTTTAATAAGGGGTTTTTTTTTTTTTTAAGGAAGGAAGTTTTTTTAAAATTTTTTTTTTTTTTTTTTTTTTGTGGGGGGGGGAGAAACCAGAGCATCCTCAGAGAGAGGTACTCTATTCTATTCATGATGACTACTCGGGATGACTTGGGTAATGTTCTTTGAAAAATAAGTCGTGAGGCTCTTATAAGTTTAAAATCTTCAAAGCTCAAGTTGAAAATGAGACAGAAAGAAAATTAAATGTTTAAGGTGTTAATATGGAGGAGAATCACCTTGGTATTATTTATTTTATTTTTTTTTTTTTGAGAATAATGAATGGACGTATACCTCTAATTTTGTTTTTACGCCAAGGGGGTTTGGGTTTGGCAGGAGAGAACAATTCAATTTTTTATTAAATGGAGGTGGGGATTGGTTAGGATAGAAGAGAAAGAAAAAATTTTATTAGAGGCTTTTTAATTGGATTATTTTATTAAATTTTATATTTTTGTAGTAGGAGAGAAAAATGCCAACTCAATAATGATTTTTTTTTTAGAAATTGACAAATTTATTAACTTTTATTGTTAATTTTTATTATATAAAAAAACATCAATTTTTTTTTTTGGTTTTTTTTAAGTAATAATTTTTAGGGGTTTTTTTCGCTACTATTAATCACACAAAGAATAAAATATAAAAAATATAAATAATAAATTATATTGTTGAAAAGAGTTTTTATCGATGAGAATATAATAGCACTTCTAAATATTAAGGAATTCGGTTTTTAAATTTTTAAATTTTAGAAATTATAAAAGTAATTTAAAAAATAAAAGGTATAATAAAAAAGAACATTAAACTAAATTTAATAAATTATAGATATTAAAAATAGTTGATCAAAAAGGGTTATTAGGGGTCAAAGTAAAAATAAATTTAGGCAAAGAAAAAAAAGAATTCATTCGACTAATTGATTTTTTTTGGTCTATTGGTTTGTTTGGATAAAAAGGAAGGGGAGAAAACAAACAAAATTTTACTTTTTTAAAAAATTTTTTATTTAAAAAAATATGTTAAGTAATTTTAGTTTTGTTTAATTTTTTTATATTAATAAAAAAAATATTATTAAAAAAAATTTTAAAAAAATTTAATTAAAATTTTTGCAAAAAATTAAAATGTGAATTTTATTGGGATTATATTTTTGATAAAAATAATAAATTAAAATTAAATAGTTAAGTTTTTAATAACCTCTATTTTTATTTTTTGAGTTTATTTGGTTTGTTTTTAGTATAAATTTTTAATGGTATGTTTTTTGTTAATGTTTTTGTTTTTTTTTTTGTTTTTTATTGTTTGTATTTTTGTTTTGTTTTTTTTGGGATTTTTATTTTTTTATATGGTGCAATTAGAACATTATGTTTATATTAATAATTTTTTTTGTTTTTTTTTTTTTGGTGGCGCGGGGGGTGGTTTTTTTGGTAAACATAAGGAATGGGTTTTAATGAAGTAAGGATCCCTTATATGTTTTTTTTTTTTTTGGGCTATTTATTCTTTTTTATTTTTGTCACTAAATATTTTTGTCGGGGAATATATATTTTTATTTTTTTTTAGGTTTTAGGTTGGGTATATTTTTTTTTTTTTGTTTTTATTTTTTTTTTGTTTTTTCGATTAGGATTTATTATTGTTAGTGATTTTCTCTTTAGAAGCCAAAAGGGTTTTTAGATGTCTATGATCGAGAGTTATCTTATTTTTTAGGTCTTCAGATCAGCCGAACCTTAAAGAATGGATTTTTTTTATCTCGACCAAATATGTGAAGGAAATGTCAAGAAATTCACAATGGAAGTCCGTACACCAATGAGCACTCCACAATAAATCTATAATTAAGAGGATGACTCTCCCCCTTGATAATACTATGTACAGTCAATGATAGGAAGTCTTCTACTTGACGCTACTAGACCGAGATATTCTTCTACTCGTATGCATGGTAGCTAGATTTAAGCTGGCCCAAAGGAGACACATGTGGTAGGCTAAGAGGATCTTCAGACACCGAAGGGGACAATGGAGTATGGTCTTGGTATGCAAAGAGTAAGGATCTAGTTTTGTCATCCTACTTGGATGTAGATTGGGCAGGTTGTGTTGATGATAGGAAGAGCACTAGTGGAGGTGCCTTCTATCTTGGTAGAAATTTGGTGGCTTAGCATAGTAAAAGCAAGAGTCGCCATCATTATCTACAGGGGAAAGTAAGAACATATTGCAGCCACCTCTTGTTGTACACAAGCCGTTGTTTTGTGGATGAAACAAATGTTGAAGGATTTAGGCATTGAGTCGACGATGCCCGCCTCAAGCGGAGAACAAAGTGCTATTAATATCTCAAAAATCCAGTTCCTTCACACTCAGACGAGGCACATAGTCATTCGGTATCATTTCTTGAGAAAAGGTCTTGGAAGGAGAAGTTCAGTTAGAGTTCATTCCTACGAAGAAAAAAGGGGCAGAAAGAGATATCTTCACAAAGTCTCCCCTCTGCAGTCCCCTTTTTTCTAGTCGCGAGAAACTGAGTTACTACTTCCCAAGCATTGAGAAGCTCGATTGGGAGAGGGGAGTAGGGTTTGCATGTTCTATTTTTTCTCCCCTAGATGGGAGTCAGGGGGGTGTTATTTTGTTTTTTTTTTTTGTTTTTATTATTTTATTTTTCTTTTTTTCTTTACCATCGGGGGGGAAGGGGGGGGTTGGTGCTGGCAATTTTTTGTTTAATTTTTTTTTTGTTGTCAATTTAGGGATATTTTTGTGGTTGGGGAAAAATTTGTGGGAGCCAAAGGGGATTATTGGCCTACATGCCTACATATTGTAATTGTTGGCAAATTGGGCTAATCGGGGTCAAGTTGATGAGAGAGAATTTTTCATGGATCCCTACAGGGTGATATGGCTTTGTAAAAAGGAAAAAAAAAAAAAAGGGGGGGAAGAAAAAAAGGGGGGGGGGGGGGGCAAAAAAACAAAATTTGGAAAAGGGCGGGGGGAAAAGGGGCCTTCGGGGGAAAAAAAATTTAATTATTAAAAAAAAATAGGGGGAGGGGGAAAAAAAAAAAAAAAAAAAAAAAAAAAAAAAAAGGAAAATTTTAAAAAAAAAAATTTATAAAAAAATAGAAAGAAAAAAAAAAAGGGAAAAAAAAAAAAAAAAAAAAAAAAAAAAAAAGATTTAAAAAATAAAAAAATAAAAAAAAAAAAAAAAAAAAAAAAAAAAAAAAAAAGGGAAAAAAAAAAAAAAAAAAAAAAAAAAAAAAAAAAAAAAAAAAAAAAAGGGAAAAAAAAAAAAAAAAAAAATTAAAAAAAAAAATATTATAGGGGGTGTTTTGGGGGTGTTTCCAAAAAAGGGCCCAAAAAAAAAAAAAAAAAAAAAAAAAAAAAAAAAATAGGGGAAAACAAAGGAGAAAATTTTTTTTTTTGTGGTTTTTTTTTTATAAGGGGGGGGGGGAGGAAAAGGGGGGGGGGGGGGAATTTTCAAAAAAAGAAAAAAGAAAAAAAAAAAAAAAAAAAATTTTTGGGAAAAAAAATTATAAAAAAAAAAAAAAAAAAAAAAAAAAAAAAAAAAAAAAAAACCCCCCTATAAAAGAAAAAAAAAAAAAAAAAAAAAAAAAAAAAAAAATGGAAAGGGGGGATTTGTTGGGACTAGGGGTAAAGACCAATTTGAAAGATTATATTCTCTTATTTATTCATCTTGATAAATAATATTACTATTTGATGTCGTAGGTTCTTCATCATTTACAGATCTCAAAGACATTGATCGAGACATTCATCGCATATTGAGGATAATGTATTATATTTTGAAAGAGTTTTGCTCTTACCTACTATACTCCGGATAACAATCAGGTTTAGACAACTAAAGGCTCATCGTGAATTTGGGACTTTTGAATCACCAATTCCCTCCACGACCTTTTGCCAACATAGTCTATTCCCCGTACTTTATCAAGGTAGGATTTATGCAAGACACAAATAAAATATATACATACACCCAATACCCACCTATTTTTTTAGGCAAATGACTCTGATACCATAAGTTTTTCATAGTTCTTTTCTGTTCCTTTCAAATTTTTAATTTTAAATTTCTGATTGTAATCTGTTCATGCATTTTACTTTTAGTTCATCATTTATCAAATTTTATTTCATTTAATTTCATTTCATTTTTTATATACCGCCTTCATGGTCGATTTTACATTTCAAATTTAATTTTTGCATTTATAAATCTAGAGCCATTTGCCTGAAAAAATAGGTGGGTATTGGGTGTATGTTTATATTTTATTTGTGTCTTGCTTAAATCCTACCTCGATAAAGTACAAGGAATAGACTGTGTTGGCAAAAGGTCGTAGAGGGCATTGGTAATTGCTAAGTCCCGAAGTCATGATGAGCCTTTATTTTGTCTAAACCTGATTGTTATCCGGAGTATAGTAGGTAAGTGCAAAATTCTTTCAAAATATTATACACTATCCTCAATATGAGTCTATCATTCAGAATGATGTCTTCTAGTCCTATTACTAATGAAGGACCTAGTACATCAGGTCGTGATTGCGGTTATCAAAACCCATGTACATCACCTCATTTTCAAATAGATAAACCAAAACTTAGAGAAGATTTTGATCTCCCCCAACACAAAGTAAAACGAGAATGATTTTTTAACTATTTCTCAACAAAAGATCAACAAAACATTAAACAAAATTGATATGATCATATGAATAACATAAAAATAAATATATCATTTTATTTTTATTTAGATATCTTTACCCAAATCCATGGTATTCGATATCCATTTCCTCATACTTCAATTCACCCTTTATTATACAAACAATTTAAGAACTTGATCAAATTTCTTCAGAATCCAAAAACAAAAAATTTCTAGACTTAAGTCTCCAAAAAACTTCAAATACAAAAGATCATGGTCAAGAGTCTGCTAGTCATACGACAACAATTATCTCTGATTAGTCTTCTAAACCTGAAGATCCTCCAGACAATAATCTTGACACAAAATCAGTCTCTGATTCATCCTTACCAGATGAACAGAATGACATATTCAAAAACCAAAATTGATTATCCTGCTCTAATTTTCAACCTGATCTATATCAAATAATTAGAGAGCTTTCTGCCACACAAAATCACAATCTAAAATTAATAGACCTTGGGTCCAACTGTAGATCTACTTCAGATCAAAACCCAAAAGAACAAGCCAAGATCCCTAACAAAGAATCTACTAAATCAAAGCCCATTATTTCTGGAGTGTCTTAGACAAAATTTCCAAAACATAATGATAACTTCAAAACTTCAAACTTTGAGTCTGAGCATGAGTCCCACTCAGCCCAAATCTCAAAACTACTGGTCAGTCCAGATCTATTTCCTGATGATTCTATCATAATTTTTCAGGAAGTGTCCCTAAACAAAATAGTAGACTGTGTCTATTACAAACCTATCCCAGAATCCTGATAAACAAAATAATGCGTTACCAAATGATTTAGAAATCATCAAAATTTCAGATCTTAAGTCTAATAAAAAAAACTACTTACAATACCCAAATATATCATGATAAACAACATCATAAATATTTGTCCAAAATTTCTTTTACAAAACAAATTCCAAATAAACACAAATTATATAAAATCATGAATTTAGATTTTAAACACATAAATATTCAATCTAAATTTCAACCAAATTATAAAAATTTCAAACATTGAAAATATAAAAGACATAGTAAGAAAAATTTAAGACTTCAAAATAATTACCAATACCAAATAGTTAAAATTAAATCCTTCCAAAATATATCTTTTTTCTAAATTAATATGATGAAATCTAGCTACCATATCAGTAATTTTAGTAAATCAATTCAAAATAAATAATTTAATCAAACAGATGTACAACCTCAAATATCTGATTCAACTACTACTCAAAATCTCCAACAAGAAACTAAACAATCAAAACAGAAATTTTTAAACTAAAATGTTCAACAAATGAATCCCATCAAAATGAATCATCACAACAAATCCAAATTATTAGCAGACCCATTTGGCAGTCATGGTATATTACCATCAGCCTAGTTGTCTCTGACACTTTCAAAATCAAAACATGTGCCTTGATTGACTCAGACGCTCAATTAAATTGCATCCAAGAAGGATTAATTCCAACCTAATATTTTAGAAAAGCTTTTCAAAAACTTACTAGAGAAAACGGTTCCTATCTCCAGGTCGATTATAAATTATCAAATGTTTACATATGTAACCAAGGTTTATGTTTCAACCAAAAATTTTGTTTAGTCAAAGACTTAAACACAGATGTCATTTTAGGTCAATCATCTCTCGATCAAATTAAACCATTTACTGTTATAGATAAAGGTATCAAAACTAAAGCTTTAGGCCAACAAATTGTCTCCAAATTTATTCAACCTGGTAAACAAATTCAATTGATAAATCAAACATCAAAACCCATTGATCGAACCATAACAAACAAATAACCATCTTTAGTTTTTACAACATGAACTCATTTACAAACAAATTGAGGAACGACTCCAACAATCCTTAACCTAAAATCAAATCAAATTATTACAACAACAATTTAAACAAAAATTATGCTCTGAATTTCCTGATGCATTTTCGTCTCGACAAAAACATATAGTCAAATTACCATATGAAAATGATTTTTTAGAATCCCAGATTCCATTCAAAGCTCGACCTATCCAAATGACCAAGAATTATTAAAAAAAAAAATCTACAAAAAAGAAATTAATAATCTCTTAAACAAAAAACTAATTAGTCCTAGCAAATCTCCATGGAGTTGTGCAACTTTTTATGTAAATAAAAATGTTGAACTCAAGCGAGGAACACCTATTCTTGTAATTAATTACAAACCATTAAATCAAACTCTCCAATGGATTAGATATCCAATCCCAAATAAAAAAGATATTTTACAGCGTCTCCAACATGGCAACATATTTTCTAAATTTGATATGAAATCTGGATTTTGGCAGATTCAGATCATCCCTCTGATAGATACAAAACTGGTTTTACAATCCCTTTTGGCCATTATGAATGGAATGTTATGTCATTCGGCCTCAAAAATGTCCCAAGTGAATTCCAAAATATAATGAATGATATATTAATTCCATATAACGTCACCATTGTCTATATAGATGATGTTTTAGTTTTCTCAAGCTCAATTGAACAACATTTCAAACATCTCAAAACCTTTTTCATAGTCATTAAAGTCAGTGGTTTAGTTCTTTCTCAAAAGAAGATGGAACTCTTCCTTGCCAAAGTTCGATTCTTAGGACATTACATCAACCAAGGATAAATTATACCAATTGAACAATCAATCAGCTTTGCTGATAAATTTCCTGATCAAATATATGACAAAACTCAATTGCAAAGGTTTTTAGAAAGCTTGAATTATGTTCGGGATTTTCTTCCTCAAATTGCAAAAGTTTGTGTCCCTTTATATCAACGACTCAAAAAATAACCCAAACCGTGGACTGGGAACACACCAAAGCAATTCAAACTATCAAAAAATTAGTCAAGGAAATCCCATGCCTTTACTTGGCAAATTTGGATTTACCTAAAATTAATAAAAATAGATGCCTCTGACCTAGGGTATGGTGGTATTCTCAAACAGGTTATGGATGACAAAAAACAATTAGTCCAATTTACCTCAGGAGTCTGGAATTCGGCTCAACAAAATTACAGTACCATCAAAAAAGAAGTTTTATCCATAGTTCTTTGCGTTCAAAAACTTCAAAGTGATTTACTCAACAAAAAATTTCTTATTCGCGTGGATTGTAGTGCCGCCAAACATGTTTTAAAAAAAAAAATTTCATCTACACCCCATCAAGGATTGTTAACATCATCTATACCCACAAGATTGTGGAAACATCACTTAGGTCCACTTAACTAACGGAAATCACTAAAATTGTTGAAATACAGTTTTACCCCTCATATTATAAATTGAAAATTTTAAAAATTATATTGTTTTTTCACCCATTTCCCCTGTCTTCTTCTTCCTCTCATTTCCCTTCTCTTCTTCTTTCTCACATTCTGATAGATAGAATTCTGGTCATACCAAGCTTTGGGTGGTCTACTTCCTCACATTTTGATAGATAGAATTCTGATCGATTGAAGAAATAGAACCGGATCCTTCTTCGTCGTTCATTTCCTTGTGCAAACCCTTAACCCATTCTCCTTTCATCAAAGCATGAAGACGTTGGTGTTCAGTGATGGCATCCACGCACTCCTGCATAACGGGGATTGAGAAATTTTGCTGCGGAGGCTGTTGCAGATTTCCAAAAGGAAACTTTGACATAGAAGCATCAATAGCTTGTACAAGAGTAGCGTGTAGCTGATGAAGCATTCCATCTTCATCGAGCTTAAATGCTGGTTGCCATTCTTTAGACCCATCAATTGGAGACACTATGGTAGAAACTGCAGTACTTGGTGACCCACTTCCTACTTGATTGACGGTAATTGTAATACCAAGTCTGACAGCTGATTGCATCACCTGAGTATGACTGGTCTCAATCTTGTTAAGTAATGGATTCAGCATTATTGAAGAAAACCATTGTCTGAGGCGGTCCCACCACTGCTCAATATGAGGGTAGGTGCCCAAATTCTGAATAGCTTCAATTGACTCTTCCATTGACATAGGCATAGGAAGGTCGCCTTCTCCTTTCTTTGGGGGAGTACTGAACTTCTGAGAACCTGCATCGTGGCTCTGGATCACCAGATCCTTCTTCGCCTTCCCGTACTGCAACGGAACAGGAGGATCGATCCGAAGCATCTCATACACAACCGACTTCATCAGCTCCATCTGCTCCATACCACTCATCGTCACTGTCCCACCGTTGGATTGAACGGCCGTTTTCTCCCCTTCTTCTCTCTGGATCCCCATTTTCTCCCCTTCATCCAGGATCTTACCCGATGCATTGTAGAAGAAATCGTAGAGCTTCTTGTAGCTGCCCTTGACGAGGAATGGAGGAAGCTCCCCTAATTTGTTGGAGCCATGCCAGCTCTCCTAATTTTCCCCCAAACCAGCTCCTACCATATGAATTTGACTATGGAGAAGAGCATAAGAGGAAAGAAGAAGAGGAAAGGAAGAAGAAGAAGAAGGGTAAAATGGTATTTTATTTTTACTCTAAGGGCAGTATCGTCCATGGGAAATTTTATTTCAGCTGACGTCAGCATCTAACGGGAATCAACTAACGGAGTGGACTTCTTTGATTACCACAACCAAAGTTTTAGGACCTAGGTGATGTTTTTGCATTCTTGTGGGTGTAGATGATGTTAACAATCTTTGATGGGGTGTAGATGAAATTTTTTCTTTAAAAAATAATGTTCAAAACATTGCATCAAAACAAATTTTTACTCGTTGGCAAGCATTATTATCAAATTTTGATTTTGACATTGCAAATATCAAAGGTGAGTCAAATTCCATTCCTGATTTTCTCACTCGTGAATTCCTTCAGGATTCAAGTTTCAAAACAATATCAGTTATCATGGCTCCTCCAAAGGAACCACCACCAAAGTCTATCACAAAATCAAAATCAGGTTATGCCAAAACTCTCCCTTCTTCCTCATCCATTCAACCGGGAACCCAATACAACCAAATTGTAGTCCAAGGTTCTTCCAAATTATCCCGAATACTGAAACAACTCATTCAATTACAAGGTCAGTCAACAAATTTGTCAATAAACCTCTCTCTCTAAAATCTTCGGCTGATCGCCCACAATACATCACAAAAGGGGTCTATGAGGAACTTTTCCCTTTAGATGAACCCATAATTCGACGATGTAATAATCCTTTTCAAATTATCCAAAAATATTTCTATAAAAATTGACATTTTTACAACCATTCTCCTATCAAAATCCAAGAGTTCTATGAGTATATCCTTGTAAATACCGATTTCATCTCCATCAAACAATATTTTGACAAAACTAAACCTGGATTGGTAACCCATTCCACTGTCATCATCCATAAAATTATCACCATTGAAGACTAGGCTCTGTCACACCCCAATTCTGAACCAACTAGAATGGTGTAATGAACCGTCTATGATCCAACAGTTCAATCAGGATCTCGAATAGGCTGTGTCCCTTTGCTTAAACCATATACATCCACAACCATAATCAGAGTAAATAAACAATAGCGGAAGTCTTTAATATTAATGAACTGAGTATCTATCAGTGATAACATAAAATAAAGAATCCAATTATCTCCAAAAACTAAGACATAAAATAAATTAAATTAATCAATTACATCTTCTAAATAATCCAACAAATAATCTAATTAAAGACGCATGAGTTGCACTCGTACGACGAATCATGCGACTCCATCATAGCTTCTGCATCCATCGCCGCAACATGCCCGTACATTGGAGCATTAATATAATCTTCTACTGTAGGACATGCATCATCAACTAAAAATATTTGACGTCGAAAGGGTGAGCACACATCATGGCTCAGTGAGCAAACAAAACAATTCAACAAACATATGCATGCATTCAATTCATATCTTTGGTCTGATTCATAAGTTTGTAATGTGCAATAGAAAGGATAGGTGGCCGCCGCACCTCTATACACGAGTGTGTGAAGCCGCCCAATGGATCAAACATCATTGCTATCCCACATGCACCCACCATGGAATAAAGATAGAGCTAAAGTGTTCGGATCAAACACCGCATGACACTTCCCCTGATGCCCTACCTATACCAATACGTAAGCCCCTATTGGCAAGGGCTTACAACTGGGCTCGCAACTAATCAATCCTAATGTCAAACAGTGTATCCAAGGCCTCACCCCAGCATCTCTCAATACATCCATAGATATAGAGCTAAGGCCCCCCGATAGAGTCAGAGACTACACGGTCTGAGACCACCTCCCCTGATGCCCTATGACGTAATAGTTCTGCTAAAGTAATGGCGATACGATGATGTTAGCGGACAAGACTTGAGTAGAGATAGAGCTAGAGTCTGGTGACCAAGATGAACCACAGTGTCATGTCCTCCCCTGATGCCCCACTCGCATCAAGTACACTAACCATACATATATATTCACATGCCTATTCCTAGCATCATCATCATCATTATGTTATAAATAAACAGAATTAAATATGCATGAACAGTAATAACAGGAATATTGGATGACATGTGAAATGCACATTACAAGCATACACGCATAGAATCAGTCATGGCATTGGACTCAATAAATAAAAATAGTTTATTATTAGCCAATTAATTTAGGTCTTGTTCCCTCACCTTTGATTGATAGTAAATCCTCGTTCAAGCTTTGTAATTCACTCTTAGATCACTTGAAAACCTAACAAATTTATAGATTTTAAATTATAATTAATTTCCAACAATTTAGACCAACAGAAACTGAGGGGTCGTTGGTGTGGCAGCACCTGTGGTCTCAGTTTCTGCGACCACAGGGCGTGGGGTCGCAGGGTGTGGTCGGACATACTCCGACCATACGTGCGACCACACCCTTCCTGGAAACTTCTCGAGGGCATGTGGTCGGACATGTGTGTCTCGTGTGGTCGCACATCATGCGACCACACTTGCAACCATACGTGTGATGGTCGACCTTTCACTCTCAATTCCAATCCTCCATGTTTGGATTCCTTGGTCTATCATCAAGGTCCTTCCTACAATTGTTCTATGGCTCAAAACTATTATTTTATATACCATCCATTGTCCACATAATTTCCTCCATGGATTCTCTTGGAATTTGTCCATAGATGAATGGTTTGGGTTTCTCCTAAATCCTATCTTCTTCATAAACTATTCTAGGCTCTTAATTTATCATGGGGAATATGTTCATACCTTAAGCTTGCTGAAGATTTAGAGTTTTCTCTAAATTTTCTTCCTCCTTAGTCATCCTCTTCAATTCTCCTTCTCTTTCTTCTCTTCTCTTTCTCTCACTTTCAATTAGAGTTCTAAAGGAGTGAAAGAGGCTAAGGGACGTCCTATTTATAGAGAAAAACCCTCCATAATATGCCCTAATGAGCTTAGGAAAGACCCCCTTCGGATTAGGAAGGTTTCCTAATTTTCGGTTCTGACTGGGTTCCATGTGGTCGGAGGTGGGGTTGCAGAATCCGTCGACCACACCTTTTGAAATGTCCGACCACACGACCAAAATTCATGTGGTTGGACTATTTTGAGGTGTGGTCGGTCACACCTATTTAGGTATGCGACCACATGCTCATAATTGACTGTTTTGGGGTTGTTATCATACCTAGTCTTGTAGTTTCTTCACGCACTTGGTCCACTTGGCTCGACCATGATAGGTAGACCTAATGCAAGGTGGTAAGACCGGTTAATTCGATATGGGTCTTATAGGCTCAACACCCATTAACCAACAAATCTTTTTCCCAAACATACCAACCTCCATCTTATCATTATTTTGATTATATAGATGCATGTCATCGTGCATTTTTATATCAAAATGCTACAAATAAACATTCATGGTTTTTTTACCTTTGACCACAAATTTGCAAGCAAATTTATTAGCATGGTTTTTCATTTGGTGGAACATTTATGGCCCCATAGTGAAAATCTTACGTGAACAACTTCAAAGCTTTTACCAATATTTTTGCACCAAAGCAACACCAATTGCATATCAACCACCACTTCTTTGGTACTTTATTATGTGCCTTTTGCATGGATATTGTATTGAGATTATGATTAAATTATCAAACATTATGAAAATTTTCAAATCCCAACTCTCATAAGAGCTTTCCATGTTAAATGGTGGGCAAACTATGATACAAAATATTGCACCAAAGAAGTCATTATCAAAGCCTTAACTGGTATTGTAGCAGCAAATGCAACCATCAAAGCACAACAAGTTCCACTTATTCCTTATAAATACTCAAAGTCAAGCAGGCTGAAATTGAGGCACAATTGGCTCTCCTGCATCAACAACCAAATAGTTCAGATGAAGAATCAACTGGATCAGCACATGGATCTTTTCATCCATCCCAAGAGCAATTTTCCCAAGATTCGTATACCCTAGATTCGGATCCTGATGCATTCCCAGAGCTAGAAGATCTGGCTCAACAATTTGTTACACAAAGACGATCAAATAGCATCAAGAAAGGATCCCAAAAGGGACCCATCAAGCTCATAACAAATGATCTACTAATCAAATGGTCAGATTCCAGACCGTGATGATGGAATCACGTCAGCCACGATGACAACAAAGAAATGGCACAGGTATAATACGTAACCGGTATCCCTATGTATTTTATTACTATCTCAGTATAGATAGTCAAACCAATACCGGACCCATACCAATATGGTATAAATCCTAAACCAAACCAAAGGGAAAAATAGTGACTTCAGACATGTGGAATGCCTCGGGGCGGTTCTAGAAGATTTTCAAATTATCTCTCGTGATTCACGGAGACCAAATTCAAAGCATGACATAAAGCAAAAGCAAAAGCAACATGATTGGACTTAAAGCAAAGGAGAAATAGTCAAAAGCTATATTATTATCCTTTACTTTTTAAAAGAGAATCAATTGTCCAAAGCAAAAGGACAAAGGAGAGACAAATTGGACAATCAAATTTTAGTCGTTGTCTCCCACTCAAGCAAATCTACGGTCCACCATCAAGGAATCTAAAGCTCCAAAAGGACCCAAGTTTCAAGCATTCAAGGCTCCTCTTCATCTATAAATAGATGATCATTTGTCCTCATTCGGGGAGGAGTCCCAGAAGGCAAAACCAAAAGTTAGAGAGTGACTGACCTTAGAGGCCAAGGTGCTCCATCAAAGAGTCTTCTTCCTTCCTTCTTCAAACCTTAACCCTTCTGTATCAAACTTGCCTTAGCAAAACTAAATTAGGTTCAACCTTCCCAGAAGCTTGTAACCTGTCAAAATCTTGTATCAAAGTTTTGTCAAAGTGTCCTGTAAGTTCTTCGTAGTTCTTTACAATTCCTTTCAAATTTTCATTTCAAAATTTCTGATTGTAATTTGTTCATGCATTTTACTTTCAGTTTATCATTTATCAAATTTCATTTAATTTCATTTCATTTTGCATATATAGCCTTCATGATCGGTTTTACATTTCAAATTTAATTTTCGTATTTATAAATCTATTGTTTTAGATCGTGAGTCACTTATAGTATCTGATACCATAAGTGACTCAGGATCTAAAACAATAGATTTATAAATGCAGAAATTAAATTTGAAATGTAAAATCGACCATGAAGGCGGTATATGCAAAATGAAATGAAATGATATTAAATTTGTTGAATGATAAACTGGAAGTAAAATGCATGAACAAATTACAATCAGGAATTTGAAATGAAAATTTGAAAGGAACTGTAAAGAACTATGAAGAACTTACAGGACACTTTGACAAAACTTTGATACAAGATTTTGACAAGTTACAAGCTTCTGGGAAGGTTGAACCTAATTTAGTTTTGCTAAGGCAAGTTTGATACAGAAGGGTTAAGGTTTAAAGTAGGAAGGAAGAAGACTCTTTGATGGAGCACCTTGGCCTCTGAAATGAGTCACTCTCTAACTTTTGGTTTTTCCTTCTGTGACTGCCTCCTCGAATGAGGAGAAGTGATCCTCTATTTATAGTTTAAGAGGAGCCTTGGATGCTTGTAGCTTTGGGTCCATTTGGAGCTTTGGATTCCTTGATGGTGGACCGTAGATTTGCTTGAGTGGGAGACAAAGAATAAAGATGGATGTCTCAATTTGTCTCTCAATTTGTTTCTTCTTTTGCTTTTCTTTGGATAATTGATTTTCTTTAGAAAAAGTAAAGGAGAATCTTTTGACTTGAAAATTCCTTACTCCTTTGTCTTTTGTCAAATCAACTTTGTTTTATGTCACTCTTTTTGTCAGATTTTGAATTTGACTACCGTGAATCACGGGAGTGAATTGGGGATTCTTCTAGAACCGCACCGAGGTATTCCACGTGTCTGAAGACACTATTTTTCCCTTTGGTATGGTTCAGGATTTGTACCGTATTGTTATGAGTCCGGTATTTGCTTTGTTGACGTCATGGATATGTATTATACCCGTACCATTTCTTTGTTGACGTCATGGCTATCGTGGTTCCATCATCTCGGCTTGAAATTTGACCGTTGGGATCCTATCCTTCCATCATATTGGTAATATTTTCATTACCAAGAGTATCAAAGGAATAAGAAGATCCGTTTGGTGACCCTTGGATTGGAGAACCATAAGGACTTGGAGAAGTATCACTATCCCAATAATTCCATTTGAATTTTTCTTTATTTTGGTCTAATAGCTTTGTGATAGCCATGCTAGCATTAATTTGATTGTTGTTGATGTTTTGGGCTAGTTGGGAATCATTTGGAAATTTGGGCTGGATTGATGCAATGACAGTTCTTTGTCCTTCCGCAAATATCTGGCCTTTGATGGAGGAGATTTTGTTTTGAAAATTGTATATGCTTAATGCCCGAATTTCTTTGAGATTTGTCCTGGCAGAGGGCTACATAATTGGTGGGAAAACATCATCGGATTAAGGAATGATCCAAATGAATGTTATTGTTGGAATGAATTCTTGATATTATCCTTCTTGGATCCATTCGGGGGGAATGGAGATAATTTTGAGGCGAGGCCCATTTGGAAAGTTGATACTTTTGATAGTATTTGTGAGGATATCAGGCAAGCCTTGCAGATCATGGGACCCGTTGGCCCAAATATTTTTGAGAAAACCTTGTTCATAGAGCCATAATTTAGAGTTTTGGGGATGATCTGCAGTCACATTACATTGATAAAATCCAGGGACACTGGATAAGGCTAGGGTAATAGTTGGAGGCCATTGGATATTTGGGTTTGAGAGTTGTTGATGGAAATCATGCCATGATTCTTCGGTCAGGCTTTGGTGAGGAATATGACAAGATTCATAATCAAAAGGTTTTGGTTGTTGGGAAAATACTTCAACAACTTGGTGTATAGTAGCAATAAACTCAGATTTGTTGGATTGGTAAAATTGATGCAATAATTGGTTTAGAATTTGATGCTGGGTTAATTCAAGTTGGTGATTGGTTCGAAAAACAGGAAATTTGGATTGTGGTCTTGTTGGCAAAGACACCAGCCATAACGAATTTGATTTGCCTTTACCACAAGCTGTTTGTTGTGGGCTAGCCAAAACTTTAATCGAATTTTGGTCTGTTGTACTCCATCAAAGATGGGAGATATTTGTTGAGTTGATGACCAAACATATGTAAATTTGATGTTGGTGTATTTGAATCTTCCATACCTGCAAGAAACTGGAAAACAACATCTTGACCACAAATGTGAGTTGTAATTCCTGAATCAGAAACAGTAAATGGTTTGAGGGAATTTAAAAAAGGTTGTCCGAGAATTACTTCGGTGTTGAGATTTTGTACTAGGAAAAACGTTTGAGTTAATTGAAAATTTTGTTTGCAAATTTTGACATTTTTCAATTTGTATTGGACATTAAGTCTTGAACCCTTAGCTCCAGAGAACTGGTGAGACGTTGGTTCATAAAATTGTTTTGGGATAAGATGTTCTTGAAAGCAATTTAACTACACACCTGAATCAACAAGAGCAGTTGTTTGAAGAATAAAAGTATTTGAAATAATTAAATTTATATGAATTTACCAAAGAATACTTTTGACAGTATCAACAAAATGATTATGATTTTGCTATGAAATATTTGTATCAGAATTTATAATTTTGATTTGATTTTTGATATTAGTTATTTCTTGATAAATATTTTTAATATCATTTTGGAGATATTGAGTAATTAAATCAAGATGTTGAATTTTTGGATTTTGCATAGAGGTTTGTTTTGCAAACCGTTGGTAAATTTGATTCAAATCATAGTTTGGGGTTGGAACAGTTTTCCTTTAAAGAATTTGGAGTTGTGTGAGGGTATTCCGAAGATACTCTAAATATTGTTGTTTTGATTCGAAATTATCCATTTGGTCAATGAAGGTTAAAATAATATTTGAGGGATAATTTGGATTTTCTTGTCTAATCATGTCAATAGTTGCTTCGGAAGTGGAATCTTCAAAATAAGTGTCTTGACAATCCTGATAGAATATTCCGTCTACACAAATACATGTGTTGATTTTATGATTTGAATGATTTGATGATTCAAAGTGTTCTGAATCAGTTTCGACTAATGCAGCCAAAAGTTGGATTTTGGTGTCATCAGGCATAATCAAGGAATTAATACTCTTGGTGATTTTGCAATAGTTTGTTGTATGACCAGCTTTACCACATTTGAAACATTTGAGATTTTTGTAGGAATTTTTAGGTTTTGATTGATTTAGTTCAATAGTCTTCGGAGACTTGTTTGGGTTGGAAGAAGAATATTTCTAATGGGATCTTGATTTCCTTTGGATTTTTTTTAGAATCTTTGTGTTGTTTTGGAATCCTAATTGGATCAAACCTGAATTGGGTATAGAATCCACCTAATTCTTTTTTGTAAGATTTGTTTTCGGAGTCTGATATCCATGCATAAGGCAATGCCTTCTTTATGGATGATATTTATAAGATCTCTGTATGTGAGATTTTCATAGGGAATATTCCCATGATGATCATCTCGAAGTTTTTGTTTTATTTTCTCAGAGAATACTATGGGCAATCTAGTGAGAAATTTTTCTTTCCAACAAGGAAAATTTGCATCTTCTCTTGTGAGAACTTTAGTCATGAAAGTTTTTTGTACCATTTGAAATCATGCATTTATTTACATTTGAGGTTTGATAGTTCTTCAAAAGATCGATCTTTCAATCAAGTTGGATCTCCTAAAAAGAATTTGATTATATTGAAAATTAAAGTGTTGACAGCATCACCAACAGATTCACCAACATCATCAAGAGTTGGTTCACCATTTTGATCAAGCCGGATGGCTGAAAGGATTTCAGTTTTTTGATTTGAAGGGAGGGTATAATCCCACCAACCTTGGAGTTGACCTGAGAATCTAGAGACAATGATCTCCGCAATAGCTTGATCAGTATATTCTTTGAGACGATACGCATTACTGAACATCGTCATTTCTTGGAGTTTGTTGGTCAGATTATAATCTGACATCCCATAGATAATCTATTCGTAAATGGTACTGCTGGTATATGTGGCTTGGGAGTTATGCCATCTTTCTTTAATTTAAAGATCAGGGAACGTTGGGCGGGGATAGTAATTTTGAATATTTTGATAATTTGTTTGGAGTTGAGACACAATTTTGAGTTCAATTCGATCATTTGGTTCATCAGAGGTTTGAGAAAAATTTAAGAGAGATTCAGTGTCAATAATATTTAAATTATGACTTTTTGCATCATCAATTTGTTTAGGGATTAACCTGTTTTGAAGGTGGTGTGTCAAGGAATGACAATAGATTTGAGTTTTTGATCTATTTGTTTTAAGAGTTCACTCTTATCAATTTAGTTGAGTAATTCCATTTGGCTAAATTCTCTAAAGGATTTTTTGGATAAAGAAAAGGAAGTGAATAAAGGTTTGGAATTTGTTATAACTAGTGATGGGTTGGTAGATGTATAAGGGACATCAATTGGGATATTTTGAAGATTGTTTTCCAATCGATTTAATTGGGAACCTATGGTTTGGAGGTATTGATTTGTGTAATTGGCTTGTTCAACCAATTTTTTGGATCCTTCAGAAATATTTTCTGTATTTCAAAAAGGAGCAGCTTTGATCTCCATATTTTTCATTTGAAACATAAGGGTAACCAATGGAGGATGGATTGATTCAACTATTTTGTCGTCACTGATTTTCCATGTGACAGTATTTTTATGAGCCATGCTGATATTTGTGAATGGATATGGGATATTATGATTTGTGGTATAAAATTCTAAATAAATATAAAATGAGAATTTATTCATATGATCATACCATTGTTGTTTGATTTCCTGTTATTCTTTTGGGGAGAAATGGGTAAAAAATCATTCTCGTTTTGTTTGGTTTTGAGGAAGATCAAAATCAATCTTAAGTTTTGGTTTGTCGATTTGAAAAGTGGTTTGGATCATTTGGATCTGATGATATATATCATTATTTGATTTTGGTAGCATCTCTAATACTGTTGGGGATCCAGGTGGAGAGTCTGATTTTTGTGTATAGAGACTCCTTTGATGATGTTGTTTTGTGTATTAGTTCCGAATAACCGGATTAAAGCTCGTAGGAGCCGTTGATTTTCCTGATAAAGGTTTGACATACTATTTTGATTCTCCAAATGGAGACTAGGAAGGTCCGAGCAGGAAGATTTGCTTGGTTGGAAGGATTTGACAGATTTTTTTTTGTGAATATACTGATCTAAAGTTTCAAGAAGTTGTAGATCATTTTGATTTGGGAGAGTTCTATCAAATTTAATGGAAACATGTCCAATGTTTTGTTGGGAGATAGATTTGTTATTTTTGTTTGGTTTAATGGGAGGTGGAATTTGGCATTGCAAAAGCCACTCCTCAGGGAAGACAACGTCTTTCCATTGGATAGTTTTTGGGAGGACGGTTCTTGATTGAGAACAGTTTGTTTCAAAGAATGTAGTTTGTCTTATGATCATCTTTCGCAAACTTTGTAGAGGTTCAATGGATTTGGTAATGGCTTTGTACTGGATACGATAGATTAAGGCTATAGGAATTGATCATATTTCCATCTTATATCCATGGGTTTTGACATTAATTTTAAGAGCATCTTTGAGGTCTGGATCATGTAACGGTAAAATCATATCCGGATAACAATTAAAGTACACCAGCCCACTACATTAACTAGTTTCAATGATCCCAAGCAATGAATCATTAAAATCTAGAAATCTTTGGTTTCGCAGAGCAAGGATCATAGAAGTATTTAATCCCTCTCTGTGTAATGGTTTGATAGCTACCTGAATAAGAACTATGTGGATATAGGCAAATTCAGACCTTAATTTGTACAAAGATTTAGTATCTAACAATTGGATTTCCTCAGAATCAGAGGAAAAATTAATGGTTTGTTCAATGGTTTTTGACGGTTTCTCGTACTAACCAATTTTGTTTATATATATCCTTTGTTGGGACTCTAGGTAAAGACCAATTTGAAAGATTATATTCTCCTATTTGTTCATCTTGATAAATAATATTACTATTTGATGTCGTAGGTTCTTCATCATTTACAGATCTCAAAGACATTGTCCGAAACAATCGTCGCATATTGAGGATAGTGTATTATATTTTGAAAAAATTTTGCTCTTACTTACTATACTCCGGATAACAACCAGGTTTAGACAAAATAAAGGCTCATTGTGACTTTGAGACTTACAAATCACCAATGCCCTCCACGATCTTTTGCCAACACAATCAATTCCTCATACTTTACCTAGATAGGATTTAAGCAAGACACAAACAAAATATAAACAAACACCCAATACTCATTCCAACTAATGCAGTACTTTGATTTGTTTGGGGTATTATCTTTTCCTTGCTCCAATGGAAGCCACCAATCCACACTTCTAGTTTCAAGAGACACCACCCTACACCTCAGGGGATTGCAGCTTCTAGGGGATGAGAGAACATGATTCCTTAGCAAAAGTGACCCTCCATCCAAAGACTATATTGGCAACTTTTGGTTTTGAAAAACTTGGGAAAGAGAAACCCACACTGCTGGAGATCAACAGATAAACCAAGTAACTAAACAAACCGTAGTTTTTCCATTAGTCTCAGGAAATCAGGCAAGTAAAACCAAATGCATAATGCAGAAGATGGTCAGTAGTTAAACTACAGTAAAGACAAATGATAACCTATGGATTTCTACCCAAAAAAAAAGATAACCTATGGATGACGTATGTAATTTATATCAGTACGTCTTAAATCTTAATCTAGCTTTTCAGAAATTTGTAGATATCCATTTTCAGTGACTCACAACTAACATATAGTTTATGGGATCTTGGGTATTCCAAAGAAATTAATTTCAACAAAATAAAATTGTTGACAGATTAAAAAAAATTGATGCCTTTCAAACTGGCAAAACTAATTAGCCCTACAAAAAATGTCAAACCCAAATCATCAATGGCATCTAACACTACGAGAAAAATGAAAACTCTCAAATCACAATCCTGTAAAAGCCTTCTTCCCAACTCCACCAGATGATCCAGAAGAAGTCACTTTCAACACATTAAACCTCACAGTCTTTGACAATGGCCTGAAAGAAGGGAAAGCAGAAGCACATCATTCAGTACCTAAAAATCAATGAATGATGTGAAGCCAAATTTTTTGAAGTCATGTGAAACAATTTTTCCAAGGCGTTCTTTGGTATCATTCATAGAATTGTACATATCACACATTACACTATTTGTGGGTGTCTGGTTACTGGTATAATTTGTCACCTTATTTTTTATTTAAAATAAATTAGAATCTATAAATAGGTCGGGAGCTCATTATGCATCACGGCCATAATGCATTACCGGCTATTTGTGCACTCATCTGTAATAAGCACGTGTTTTGGGGGACAAAAAAGAAAGGTAAGAAAGTAATTTCATCTACTTTTATAAAATCCCTCTTCCAACATCTTGAAAACCTATTATGAGCCCATCTCTCTTGCAAAGGATACGATTCTGTTGGCTTGCGAGCAACATCGAACCCTATTTGTCACATTCTCTCTCTCTCTCTTCAATCATTCTTTTATTCTGGTTGGAGGAAAATCTGCACCGTGTAGCAACTGTCTGCTGTCACTCTTCTATTCCGGTTGAGGTATCACTTTCAGAGCTCCCCTGCAAGGCTTTGTATTGGAATTGCTTACAGCAGTGAATACTTTATTTACAGGTGCATTCAGTTTTGTTTGTCAAGTAAACCAATGGATAACTCGAGCAACAACAATAGCAGCCGTACCAAAAAAGGGTTTATCAATCCGAAATCTTTCAGGCATCTTGAGCAGCAAAATGGAGGAAGAAGGTGATATCTCATGCCTCGTCGGAAGAATAGTAGAAAAGGGTTTTTCCTACATCACTACTGGACCCACTCACAAGAAGGCTCTTTTTTGCTTCTCTTCTGCCTAAAATTTAAAAAATAATTTCTTGGAAGATTATAGTTCAAACTGAACTTAATTTAACAGTCAAAACATTTGGAATATGATTCAATTACGGTCTTCACAGCATTGGGCTCCATTGGATAGTCAAATGCAAGATGATGATATGATGATGGATGATGGGAATGTGAACAAGAATAGAATCTCTTGGAACACCATGATTTGCATGTGTTTGGGAAACGGTTTTCCTTGGAAAGCATTGGATTTTTTATTTTTTTTTAATGTGATTTTCTTGCTTGGAACCGGATGAAACCTCCATTAGGATTGCATTAGAAGCTTGGTCATAGTTGGGCAAAGTATCGGTTGGGATTGCATTGCTATGTGATAAAGAATGGGCTTTTGCCTCTTGTTCCTATTGGGACTGCTCTTCTGAGAATGTATGCCGAGTTTGGCGACGTCGGATCAGCACATACTGTTTTCCCACCTCCATGAGAAAGATCTTACTGGTTAGAGAAGATAAAGATGAGACTGGTTTTGATCCTATATTGGTTCTTGCCAATCCAATAACTAGGAAAATGAAAGGTTTGGATTTTGACAGGTGAGGAGAGCTACTAGGGAAAACTGATGGTTCTACTGTTATCGAAGAGAAGGGAATGCATAAGCTTGCCGAGGTAGAAGGTGGGAAACTAGATGGAGAAAGAGAAAACACCAAAGAGTATAGAGAAAAAAAATATTATTTTGCAGATGGCATACCAAGCCCCAGAGCCTGCCCCTGCCACTGACTGATGCAGGTCAATATTATCAGGTCAATCGCTAGACCACGTGACCAGTACCACCCTATGGCTACATAGCCAACTAACCCAGCCATAACTGGACAGCTGTAGGACAGCTGGAGGACAGAATCTTGACCTGTCTTACCCTTCTAAAAGATCCTTGAGAGCTGTCCAAGATATTTACTTTCTAAAGCTATTTACTCCCTATTTTTGATTGTTCTATTTTCAGTTTTAGAAACTTATGTTTTGGAAAGTTTCCTCTTTCTTAGTTTCTATTTTTAGTTTTGGCAACTCTTTGATTAGCCATTACCTAGAAGATTTTGTTTCTATTTTTCTTTAGAGTTACTGTTTTGAGAAGACTAGGTCCACAAGAGTTGCCATTGTTTACTTTCTATCTTTATAACCGAAGCCTTTGGCTATTTATATGAATGAAAGGGGACAAGGCAGGGCATGATTTAAGAATAAAGAAAGCTTGCCATTGCAATGCCAAGTGGGCTTTCTGGGCTGTGGGACTCAGCCAACCTTAGGTGGGACTCCTAAGGTTCTATTCTTCTTCCATTCTTCTTCCAATCCATTATTGACTCTTTTCCTTTCTTTGTTATATGGAAAAAAAACCCAAAAGACACAAAACACTGTTCATGTGGTATTCTTGTTGAATCTTGTTGTTGTCATATTTCCCTATCTAACCATCAGAATTGCTTGCAACTTTGAAGCATATTCCTCCTTAGAAGACCTAAATTTGATGGGAGTTTTGAGTCAATTCTAGCCATCCGATTGGTAGTCATCAAATAAAGATATTTGCTGATTATTTCATATTTTTACTGTTCTACTATGGACAGAATTGCTTCTTGCGATTTTAATGGTTGGACTTGCTGATTATGTTCATGTGATTTGATCCTACTGTGCAGTTGGTTCCTAATTCATTGCGTTGGGGATTTGTCCTACATTACTGACCCTGCCCAGGACCAAATGTTTCGACGTCTGAGGCGACTAACCGATATTCTTTGAACCCATCCATTTGATTTGGATGACTTGTACGAAATAGCAAAAGAAGGTGCTCCGTGGGAAAGCACTTTGATTGAGGCGGTCCAATCAAGGCTTATGGATATGGTGAACATGATAACTTGTGACTCTTGCCAGAAGTCATACTCCTAACAGGAGAAGCCAGCATACATAGGAATGGTAAACATAAGAGGTGCATACCTTTCAGCAATCGAAATACACTTGCATCTGAGCTCCCCAGTACTTTATCGGGGGATCCAGAGGGCTCGTTAACAGTAGAGGGTCGTCTACGATCAGCTGTCTTTTCCTAAAATGGATTTAGATGTGGAGTATAAGGACAGGTATGATTTAACAACTTGGTCAGCCTAAGCATCACGACACCTGATCATCTTACGATGAAAAGTAGGGGCTGTAAGTGCCGTGGCAAACCACAACGAGTAAGTGAGATAGGGTGAGGTCAAGCCTCCAAACCTATTTCTCATTATATAATCTATTATGTCCAGTAGTACCAAACGGTTATTAATTATGACTATAACTGATTATCATAAATGATTTGTAACAAATATGTTATAAACTACTATACAAATTATACCAAAGAGAGCCTTATAGGTAATGTGAAACTAAATCTTTTGTCCTGCCAAGTAAAGAGAATACTATTCAGCGAAAGAATTGAACCTGCACTGGCCGATGGTAACACGGTCTCCTTCCTTCACACGGAAGCAAGGAGATATGTGTGCCGGAATGTTTGAGTGCCTCTTCTCATACCTGAAAGATAATTAAAATGCAAAATTTATGGTCCTTCAATTATATGGAAAGAGACATAGAGGGAGATAATATTTGATTCTTACCTTTGGTACTTCTTTACATAATGAAGGTAGTCCCGACGAACAATAATAGTCCTCATCATCTTGGCACTGTGGCAAGTGCCTGATAGAATACGGCCCCTGATTGAAACATTCCCAGTAAATGGGCATTTCTTATCAATATATGTTCCTGTAAACAACAAAACAATGGTGCAAACATTGATCACCAACTGATCCTATATAGAAGGCCTAAGAAAGCTCCAAAAAAGCAACAAATAATTCCAAATGACTGTATTTCAATGTAAATTTGAAGAAAAAAGGCCAAATATACAACTGGAACTTTAATAAAATAGACTCCTCACTAAAAGGGATAAAATAAGGATGAATGAGAATGAATGTATATTCAACTCCAAACAACGGTTTATATCAGACAGCTATATGGACACGTGACAGATCTTATCTAGATCAGAGCATCTTCATAAGATGTGATTCAGATACTTTTCTTAATAAAGTCATCATGGCGACAAGGCAGACCAAGGCGCTAGAGGGCTGATGGATGCCCAAGGTGGTCTAGTTTCCAAGGCACCTAGACGCCTAGGTGATGCCTTGACAACCCTCTTTCTTAATCATCACAACACTTGAAAACAGACAGGTTGAATGGTTGCATAAAGGAGTCCAACAGTATAGCAAAAGCAAATACCCACCCCCACCAAAAAAAAAAAAAAAACACACACGAATAAAAGTTCAGAGGATTCCCACTACCATTATACAGGATTACATGCAAAAGGGCACAGTCACTACAAGCATAATACGGCACCATAAATCACCAAAGAACAGTGAAAAATGTTACAACAATCAACTCCAAAATCCAAGTTATAAATTTCATTGCTTCCTGCATTTTCTTCCAATATAAGTCTTGTGTTTAAAAATCAAATAAATGATTTGCTGTTTTCCTTTGCCATGCATAAGTAGTGCATTGTAAAATCCAGTCATAAATCTTCCCTGACGATTAACTAGTTTTTGCAATGGCTTCATTTTCACAGAGGACAGGATGGAAAAAATGGAACGAAAAGTAACTGCACAAGGCGCATTCTTAAAAGGCAGCTCAATTTGGGAAAACACCTAGAAAATTATCAAGTAAGTCAAAAGCAATAACCAAGAATTAAAATATTAGTTCACTTTGAATCTAAAATGAGAGGAACCTATAGTATAATTGGTGCACTACAATAATTGTAATCCTGATAATAATAAACTAAGATTATTAGATACAGTTCTCATTAACAATCAAGGATACAAACACAACATAATTTACACTTAAATACAGGTATTATCCCAATAATCAAGAGAACATTCTATAGAAAAGCACAACCCTGACAATAACTGATCCACAGATCATGGGCTCCCAAAACTTAATGGCATATCATTAGAGTTCAATAAAGCTATTTCCCAAGTTATATGAAGAAACAGAAACCACTGGTAAACAACCTTTCAGCAACATTTTAACAAATCTTAACTTACAAAAGCCTCTATTAATTAATCTCTTTCCATGAGCGCTGAAATTTTATTTGCTATGACACCATTCCTTGTGGCAACCATTGGAATATTATAGTACTATCCAAAGAGGGTCAAAGAAAGCAATGTTCAGAGAAAAACAAGGAGATCAAATTCAAAAAGAGAGAGAAAAAAAAAAGTTCTTTCTTCCTCCTCAAACATGACTTAAAACTTTCTCTCATGAACGGCGGATTCTTATTGCCAGGTAATATTAGATTCATATAGTGGAGAATTTCGATGGGTTTTTATTGCTGTCGTTAATGCATTAATATATGTTCATTCAAAAAGTGAACTGACAAACATTGGCATTAACCAACAGGAATCCAGGAATCCTATAAAATGGTAAAATAATTCAAAATGCAGGATTACTCAACCAACTCAATCAGATCAGCACACAAACCTTCAGCTGCCTCTCGGGGTGTCTTGAAACCCAAACCAACGTTCTTCCAGTAGCGGTTTCCACCCTTTCCAGGCCTCTTGCCCTTCCCAGACTTCTTCGAGCTGCAATGCTCAAAATCAGATAAAACACCGCAACAAAACCCAAACTTGAAAAGAGAGGTATCTATCTTACCATAAGAACACCTTCGGCTGCTTCAGAAATGCCTTCTCCGTCTGAAAACAAACAAACCGATGTTGGAATTAACCCGAATAATTCAAATTTTAATTGCCTAAAGCACAAGAAGAACAGAAAGGAAAAAAGATTGAACTGCTAGGAGAAAAGTAGTAATGAAAATGGAAGAGAAATCAACCCAGAAAATTAAGATCATTACCTGTTCCGCCATAGTCAAGGACTCTCCAAGAAAATGAGATTCCCTTAAGCGCAGAGAAGACCTACGACCTAGCAGAAACCCAAAACCAAGAAAAACCAGAGGATTCAAAACCCTAATCTACAGCGAACATAAAGTACATAAACTGGAGCTGTGGAGGGAGTGCTGCAACTTTGTTTCCCATTGTACCCTCAACAGAGGGATTTTTTTTTTTTTTTTTTAATTTAGTAATTCGTTTCGCTCCTTTATATTTTAATCAAATTCTGAACTAAATATTTTTGGGAAATGATTATTGTTCTGTCATTTTTTCAAATGGTAAAGGTTTGAAGGTTGTCAAAAGTGAAACTCAATCAGGTACCGAAATGGAATTGAACCATTTAAATAGAAATCTTGAAATCGATTATTAAATGGTTCGATTGTGGTTTCAGAAATGAAACTGTTAGTTAAACGGTTTGATTCTGGTTTTAAAAATGAAACTGTTTAAACGGACTACATGGAACCGTTAAAATCGACTAAACCTTTTCTTTAATCACTTAGTGTTTAATATCTATATTTATAGAAATAAATTATATTTTAATGTTTTTCAATAGCATACTTCTAAATCGTAAGTCCACTTTTATATATGATTAAAATTATTTTAATGATTTCCTTGGTTTTCCTTTTACTTTATTCCTAACTCTCTTCCTCTTCCTCCCAGCAACGAAACTGTTTAAAAACCGACAAAATCGAAACAAATTAATAATTGATTTTGGTAAGGATTTTGAAACCGTTTAATAAATGGTTCGATTTTGGTTTTACTCATTACGCATCGAACTGAAATCGAACCGCACCGTTTAACACCCTTAGTTAGACCTTTTTTCTTGGTGTTTGGAACTTGTAACCAGAGTCACTAGACTATATATGCCCCTCAATATATTGGTTTACTTTTTCCACATGGGTAAATAAAGTAATTTCACACACAAGAGGTTCTTCTTCTTTTTTTATTTTTTCTTATTTTTTTGGTGTGTAGAAATTAATCTGTTCATTAGATCGGATCATACACATGGATTGAGTGACACATATTTCATACAGTCATGGAGTACATAATGGCCAAACTATCAGACATAATTTAGACAGGACCTGTAAAGCAAGGGAGTCAATGCTGTTAAATTCCCTTGAAACGTAACTAAAAGAATAGGATACAAAGGTAATGAGAGAGAGAATGAATATTATGGACAATTGATACAACATCTAGAGGTAGCTCTTGATCCGAATGTTGAATAAGATAAATTAAAGCCTTACAATCGCTCTCAACAATCATGATCAATGCAATCCCATATCGCATGTAGCAAACCAGCTTTCATAGCCAAGCATTTACTTTGTAAAGCTGAGCCAATCCCCATAGGAGTTGAAACTGCAAAAAACTTGTAATCCCAAAGAATCACGAATGAATGAATGATATATCCCAAACCTCCTTTGGATTCCGATTGTAAGAATGACACATCAAAATTGAGGGTAAAAGTCCTAAAAGGTGGAGGTTCCCAACATGGAACAGCAACAAATGTAGAATTAAATATGCATGCATCATTAGCCAGTGATGCTGTTAAATCCAAAAATTCAATGTGTGCTCTTTGGGCTGCTATAGCTACTTCAAGAGGCAACCAAGATGGGCGCTTGAAGGTAAAATCATTTCAAGATTTCCATAGAAACCAACAAAGGAACGAGTTTAGACATAAAGTTTCACCACTTTTAATTTTACCTTCTCCAAAGATGTGTCCAACTTTTGATCCAGTCTATCAGAGTAGGTGAGGAGGGTGGAATATAAGATAGAGAACTGGTAAACCATGCTGCTCGAGCTAAGGGACAATAAGAAAGAATGTGATCAACCGACACGGAAGAAACTCTACATCATTGACATGCCTTATCAATGGGATGCACTGATGAGAAAGTGCTTCATCAGTGGCCAAAGATGAGAAACAGGCCTGCCAAAGAAAATTCTTGATTTTAGGTTGTGTAGGGCACTTCCAAATCCAATCCCACATTAGGCTTGGGACATCAGTAGATAAAGTTATGGAAGGAGGAAGGTTGCTGCCTTTCCTTATCTCAAATGAGATTACATTGTGAATGGTATGCACTTTTGACAGAGACGCCGATTCTTAGAGCCACCCCAAACTTGGTAATATCTCTTTGTAAAATACTCAAGTGATATATAAAAAATAGCCTTAACATCCGTCGGGTGCAGAAGTTGAGCCATAAGAGGCTCATTCCAAGACCGGGTGGTTTGATCAATTAGTTGAGATACCCACATAAGAGAAGATCTATTAGGTGTAGAATGTTGCAATTTAAATCTTGAAGGGGTGGTAATCCATTGATCATCCCAAAATTGGACACGATTACCAGTTTCAACATGCTAAAGTAACCCAGCAGAGACCACCTTTCGCCCTTCTAGAGTACTTCTACAAGCCCATGAAGGTTTTGACCGAAGAGAAGTTGAAAGAAAATCTCTATTAGGGAAATAAATTGTGAGAGCCCCTTCCTAAGTGAGGGAACAAATCACTGGTTGGCCTAGTTTACACATGCAAGCATGAAAACCCTGTATAACTTTTTCTTTATAAAACTTAGATCATGCATCATTCATCCATTCAACAACAGTCCATCTTGATTAAACATAAGCAGCGAAAATGTTGATATATTAATTTCATAGCTGGTGGCAAAAGAGTTAAACCATAGGTAAAGTTTAATTACTTTAATTACATCAAAGGTGTAAGCTTACAACAAAAACCTGCCCACACCACAAAATACCACTAAAATAATATATATATATATATATATATATGCAATTTTGCCAAGAGGAGGCTAATCTCCCACTTGGACTTTCATCTGCCATCTTTCTGCTTTCCCTGTATTCACTGTTATCACATGTAAAACATTTGAATCAACTAGAGTAAACCTAAGCTCAGTGAATAATTAAACCACTTGGTAGGAATACATGCATAAATAACAGTTAAATATATATATATATATATCATATATATATATATATATATATATATATATATATATATATATATGATGTCTAACATGTTCTTGCATTTCTGTACTAATATCCATGAAAAACCTTGTCATGAGCTTAATTCCATCTTATTCTTGGTTCATGTTTTGTTAACTTGGTATAGTTGTTTTAATATCCATGTATTTCTCTAGTCTTGCTAAAAATCCTTGTTCTTTATTATATTGTTTCTTGTTCTTTCTATATGTCTCTTTGCCACACTTGCCCTGCTGCCTTACTTGTAGCCCCCTGTATACACTTATGTCCTGTTTACCTGTTAACATATTTGGACTCAACGGATGATTCTATTTCTTGCCCCCTCTTTCTAACAGTCTACTTATTAACATGTTTACACTTGTTTTATTGTCTTACTTGAAGTCTCTTGTTTCCTTTTGTGTTTTAACTACACGTTATCATGTTAACTCACAATCATGTTTAGACTCAATGGATGCTCCCGTTTTCTTGTCAACTTGCAATCATGTTTGACTCAATGGATGCTCCCGTGTTCTTGTCAACTTGCAATCATGTTTGACTCAACGGATGCTCCCGTGTTCTTGTAAACTTGCAATCATGTTGGACTCAACGGATGCTTCTGTGTTCTTGTCAACTTAGAATCATGTTTAGACTCAACGGATGCTCCTATGTTCTTGTCAACTTGCAATCATGTTTAGCTCAACAGATGCTCCCGTGTTCTTGTCTTTCAGCTCATGATATTTGATTTAACGGATGCTCCCGTTTCTTGTCAATTGTTGTCCTAACATTTACTCACTTTGGACTTGTTTCAAGGTTAACACCTACTATTGTTAAACATGTTCTCATATCTTTCTGTCCATTCTTGACTAGCCTTGACCAAAAAGGTTCTTGTGTTACTGATTTCCTTGCATCACTGTTATTCTTGCATTTCATATTTAACAATTACTTGGTACAGAGTACTTACGTGCTCTTGCTTAAACCAAACATGTTCTGCTATACTATGTAAGACTCATGCCCAAACCCCGTTCTGGTTTGACCTATCTAGGCATGTGGCGGGTCTTTCCACGTGAGAACATATCGGGCCAATACAACCGATGACAATGGTGCAACCGGGAGGTGACACACAAGCCATAATCTTGAACCACCTATGTCATTAGAGTGCACGATTTAGCACTATGAGAGGTCTCAGACCTAACCAACGCAACTACCCAACACTCAGCACACACACACCCCCAAGCTGGCTGACCAAAATGGAGGTCTGACTGGAGAGAAAGGTGGTGCGAAGGAGCACTAGCCCCACGCAGTGCAGCCATACCTCTAGGCGCGAATCTAAATTTAGACCAACAGTTGCGGGACCCACCAATTTGGATTCTATCCTCTCCATGCATGGCAAACCGATTATGATTGACTCTATTCATGGTAAGCTAATCCTGATTGAGCAGAGTATGGAAAGTAATGGAGGAAATCCTCCCATTATCATGATGGGATTCCCAAGAGATCCCATACTATCATTTTTGTTGGTTGAATTGGATTCATTCCTCCACATCAACCCACCAAACCAGAAATGTAGAGAAAGCTCTGACGCATAAGTGAGAGGAAGAGATGAGAGAAAGAAGAGAAGAGGAAGAAAGAAGCCTCTCTCTTTGAATACCGCATATATAGAGAGAGAGAGAGAGAGAGAGAGAGAGACAGAGAGAGAGAGAGAGAGAGAGAGAGAGAGAGAGAGAGAGAAGAAAGAAAAGAGAAGAAGACGAAATGTAGAGAAGAAGAGAAGAAATGTACCTTTAGAACAACGACTGCATGCTGGAGAACTTGAAGAAGAAGGAGACCACTGTAGGTAACAATCTCCTCATTAATGAATAGACTATAAATACTCTTTGAATCGAGTCATGCAATGGTATAGAGGTACTTAATGGTAGTATAAAAAATATAGTGTCTTCCTTACCATTAAGGTTCCTCTATGCTATGATGGTGTTCCTTCATGATTGAATCAAAAGAAGGAATGCCCATCATTAATAATGGCGAAGCCTTGTGCCATGTGATATCGTTCATAGACTCGAATCAGGAATGGTAGTGCATATGGTATGAAGATTGGTGGACAATGAACCAAATGGACTAAGTAAAATATCTATGGACTTTGGAGACTTTAGGATGGCCATTAAAAGACCTGAATCACAGAACTAAAGTGGATTCAATGAGTAGAATATGCCAAATCCAGAATCTTGGTTATTTATCGAGTAGAAATGGTATCCATAGAGTGACGTAGACAAAGATCCATGAGCCCAAACTCCTTAAACACCTTTGGAAAAATCTGGGCAACGTCTCGAAGAAAAATCACAGACATCCGACCACGTTTTGATGTGCAGCTGCAGAGACCAGCCGCCCGGCCTGGTAACTGTGATGTGTGGTCGATGCCACTAGTCGCTTGAATTCTTGCTTTGGATCTCGGCCAAATTTGGCTAGTAGCTTGCTGTGATTTATTTTAACCTAGTTATGAGCTTGAAACCCCGTTATCATGTTTATCAATATGTCTTCTCCGTCATTTTGAGTATTAAAATAACGAAACAATGTATGAATTTTAAATGTTACTTATTCACATCACCTCTGCAGTTTGAGGCTATAAACCCAACCTCTAGGGACTAGGAAACACTCTGAAAGTGTTGGTACAGTCGCACGACCACGTGAAAGAATGCTTCAGCCGCATGCCTAGCACCTGGTGAGGTGTGGCCGCAGCCACTACCGCACGCTATTTTGGCTGCTACTCCTTCTCGTGCTTGGCTAGTAGCTGCTACTCAGTCTTAGGACCCTTATTAAGGTGCTGGAACACCACTAACTTCTTTAGAAGAAGTCCTTCTTAGTATTAAGACCAATATATGTCAATAACTGATTAGCGAGTGTGCTGTCTGGTGCAGTACCAATCCACACTTTACCTACCTCATATGGACAGTAGGTTTATCTAAGGATTAGAAGTACTTTGAGACCATGCACTATAGTGAACGGAATTAATAATCAATACTTAATGCTATGCTATGATAAACAGACAGTAGACAGTAGGCATGATTACTAGGCAAGTTAGTAACGCAGTGAACACAAGAATTATAAGCTTAAAGCAAAACATAAATAAATCTGTTAGATAAGTAATAATGTGTATATGATTTTGATAGAGTTACAAAGAACGCTTAGATAGAAAGCTACTCGATCGAGATTACAGTAGTCTATATCATTAGCTTTTCAATAAGGGAACTAAACCTTTTGGATGCGTGTGTATCTCTATTATTATGTTGTGTGATGCTGTGAGATTGATAACATGTCTTGTGTGATAACATGCCATCCAATATACTATACTGTGTGTTCATGCATATGCATCCTTGTGTTTGAGATCAGCAGTGTTGATAGGGATTGAAGGGTGAGTGGAATGGGACGCTTGCTATCTTTCCACGAAAACGACTGATCTGTGATTGATTCATGATGTTTGGTTAAGTCGATAAGGAGGAAGGTGGGTGGAATGAGACGCTTGCACTACTTCTTACCGGCCCTGCTTTCCATTGACCATATGTAACTTAGCCAAGTTACGATGTCCTATGTGGGGGCTCGGATGGGGTTGGAAGCTTGGTTACGAAAGCTTAGCATTGTTATGGTCTAGTAATATTGTTAATTAAGTGGACATGACTAGTCGAACATTAATCACCATATATGTAAGACCCGCACTCCACTAACTTGGTTTAACCGTGTTGTGCCAGGTCTTCCCATCATTCCTGGATCAAGTGGACCAAGCGTATCAAGATAAATCACAAACCAGGTATGAGAATCGAGTTAAAAACACTAAAACATACCCAAGGTCGCATGCCTGAGTAGGTATGGTTGACCATAAGGAAGGAAACCAAAAATATCAAATCTAGAACCCCACGGTCGATGATTTTGACCCTACGATTGACGGTTTATGCGACCGTATGATCGACCATGAGAAACCCAAATCAGACTGCAAGTTTTGGAAACTTTTCTAAACTAAGGCATTGCTTTTCTAATTGAAAGAGGACTCTATATGGAGAGTTTTCCTTTATATAAAGGACGCCCTTCAGTCCTTTTTCACTCTTTTAGAACATTAGTAAACCATAAAGAAAGAGAAAGAAGAGAAGGAAGAGAAGGAGAAGAAGAAAAAGCTAAGGAGAAGAGTTTGCTGAGAAGAGATTGGCTCTCTATCACAGGAAAAGGTATGAAATGAATCTCTGGAGATGTAAACTCTAAGTATAAGATTTCTATGGAGTAGGCAATATCAACCTATTATGATCCATGTGATTTCCTTGAGAAAATCCCAAGGAGAACCATGAGGAGTGAATTTAATGATTAGGGTTGATAAAAAAATTACTAATGATGGCCATAGGATGACCTTAGAATAAACCCCATTGAAGAACAGAAGAATTGACCCAGGAAGAACTCGAATTTCATGTAGACTATGACCAGAAATCTCAAGGTCGCAGCTACAGTCGACCATAGCATGATCAGTATCACCAGAGGATCAACCATAGGCATTTGGGAAGATTTCAAAAATCATATGGTCGTAGCTACGGTCTCACCATGTGTGACCATAGGGTATCGATCGTAGACAGTAAGGTCGATACAGCATGAGACCATAGGACCGATCAGACACCTATCAGTGCTCTGTTTCGATTTTCGACTACTGTAACATGTCACATATATACCCTAAATTAAATTCATATAAATTTGAGGTTGTTAAATCAATTCAAAGAAAATTTCAAGGCTTGGAAGGACATCAAGAATTGCTAACAAGTGAGGGAACAAGACCTAAACTAATTGGATAATAATAAACTGTTTATTTTTATTGAGTCCATTACCATGATTGATTCTATGCTTGTATGCTTGTAATGTGCATCTCACATGTCATCCAATATTCCTACTATTACTGTTCATGCATATTTAATTCCATTTATTTATAACATAATGATGATGATGATGCTAGGAATAGGCATGTAAATGTATGTGTATGGTTGGTATGTTGGATGCGAGTCGAGCATCAGGGGGAGGATGTGGCATGGTGGTCTTCGACCTCATCACCAGACTCTAGCTCTATCTCTACTCAAGTCTTGCCCACTAATATCGTCGTATCGCTATTACCTTAGCAGAACTATTACGTCATAGGGCATCAGGGGAGGTGGTCTCGAACTGTGTGGTCTCTGACTCTGCTGGGGTGCCTTAGCTCTATCTCTATGGACGTATTGAGGGAGGCTAGGGTGAGGCCTTGGATACACTGTTTGGCATTAGGATTGGTTAGTTGCGAGTCCAGTTTGCAAACCCTAGCCAATAGGGGCTTACGTGTTAGTATGGGTAGGGCATCAGGAGAAGTGTTGGCGGTGTTTCATCCAAACACTTTAGCTCTATCTGTCACACCCCAATTTCGTACTATTCAGAATGGTGTGATGAACCGCTAATAAACCAACGGTTCAATCAGGATCTCTAATAGGCTGTGTCCATTGAAAATAAAATCATACACATCCACAACCATAATCAGAATAAATACACAATAGCGGAAGTCTTAATAATAAATGAACTGAGAAATCTAACAGTGATAATCATAAATAAAATATCAAGTTATATTTGTATCAATTGAGACATAAATAAATAAAATATCAATTACATTCTTTTAATAATTCAAACAAAATCTAATCGAATATGCATGAGTTGCACTCGCATGAAGAGTCATGCGTTTCCACGAAGTCTTCAGCTTCCATTACAGCGACGTGCCTGTACATAGAAGTATTCATATAATCTTCGACAGTGGTACCTGCATCATCAACCAAAAATATTCGACGTCGAAAGAGTGAGCACACATCATGGCTCAGTGAGCAAACAAAACAATGCAACAAACATATGCATGCATTCAATTCATATCTGTGGTCTGGTAAATAAGTTTGCAATGCGCTATAGAAAGGTTTGGTGGCTGTCTCGCCTCTATGCACAGGGTGTGAAGGCCCGCCCAAAGGTTAACGTTTATTGTCGTCCCCATCCACCCTACCATGGAATAGAGATAGAGCTAAAGTGTTGAGGCCCGGCCTATGACACTTCCCCTGATACTCTACCCATACCAACACGTAAGCCCCTGCTGGCGAGGGCTTACAAACTGGACTCGCAACTAACCAATCCTAATGCCAAACAGTGTATCCAAGGCCTCACCCCAGCATCCCTCAATATGTCCATAAAGATAGGGCTAAGGTCCCTCGGCAGAGTCAGAGACTACACGGTCCAAGACCACCTCCCCTCATACACTACGACGTAATAGCTCTGCTAAGGTAATGGCGATACGACGATGTCAGTGGACAAAACTTGAGTTAGAGATAGAGCTAGAGTGCTAAGGCCCGACCTATGACACCCCCCTGATACTCGCTCGCATCAATCACACTAACCACACACATACATTCACATGTCTATTCCTATCATCATCATCATCATCATGTTATAAACAATAAATTTAAATATGCATGAACAATAATAATAGAAATATTGGATGACATGTTAAATGTACATGACAAGCATACACGCATAGAATCAATCATGGCATTGGACTCAAGAAATAAAAACAATTTATTATTAACCAATTAGTTTAGGTCTTGTTCCCTCACCTTTGCTTGATTGCAGATCCTCTTTCAAGCTTTAAGAATCAACTAAATATCACTATTATATCACTAGAAGACCTAATCAAGTTGATATAATTTAATTAAAATTAATTCTAATTTTTAAAGCTTACTGTTAACTGGGGGTCGATGCCAGGGTCGGATGTTTCATCGACCCTGGGTGCTACCGCCCCTATTCTGGACTTCCTGAACACTGAGGGTCGATGCTAGGGTCTGGTAGGGTCGATTCTCCATCGACCCCACGTGCGACCCCCCATGAGTTTAGTCGAGATTTTCATCATACAGTCCATTCTTTCGTGTTTGGGTCCTATGGTTTGCTTCTATAATCCATTCCATATATGTTCAATGGTTTATAACTATAGTTTATTCCTCTACATGGTTTTAATGATCTCCTCCATGATTTTCCATTGAAACCTAACCATGGATGGATGATTTGGGTTTCTCCTAGATCATACCCTCTTCACTATCTACTCTAAGGTCTTAAGAAAATTCATGGAGATGGTATCCATACCTGAGAATTAGACTTGTTTCTCTGAAGCCTTCTCTTTGGTCTTCTTCTCCACTTTCCTTATCTTCTCCTTCTCTTCTCCTTCTCTTCTCTTTCTCTCAATCCAATTAGGGTTTTAAAAGGAGTGAAAGAGGCTTAGGGACGTCCTATTTATAGAGTAAAAACTTCCAAAATAAGTCCCATTGAGATTAGGAAAGAATCCCATTGCAATTTGGAAAGTTTCCAAATCACGGTTTCTGTCGACAGACTGGGGGTCGATGAGGGGGTCGGAGATCCCGTCGACCCCTGGTTCTAAATTGTCCGACCCCCGGTTAAAAACTCAGGGTCTGACTTTTATATTGGGGGGGTCCGACCCTACCTAGTTGGGTGTGCGACCCTCCCCCTTATTTTAGTGTTTTTGGGTTAGTTTAATACCTGGGATCGTTATCTCCTTCACGCACTTGGTCCATTTGGCTCGACCATGATGGGTAGACCTGGTTCAAGGTGGTAAGACCGGGTTAGTTCGATACGGGTCTTACAACTCCCCTTACTTATAAAAATTTTGTCCTCGAAATTGTACATACCTTCCGAGTCAAATAAATGAGGATATTGCTTTCGCATAGCATTCTCTTCTTCCCATGTGATTTCTTCCATATCTTTACTTCTCCAGGTGACCTTAACATAATAGATATCACGGTTGCGTAGTCCTTGAACCTTTCGACTGGTGATTTCAGTTGGTGTTACTTTAAATGTCAAATCATCAGTCAAATCAGGTAGATCTACTGTCAAAACGTACGTTGGTCTCTGACATACTTCTTCAATAAGGAGATATGAAATACGTCATGCACATTTGACATAGACGGTGGTAGTGCTAACTGGTAAGCCACTTTTCCACGCTTAGCTAGAATCTCATATGGTCCGACATATCTCGGACTTAGTTTCCCTTTCTGTCCGAACCGTTTCAAACCTCGCATAGGAGATACTTTTAAGAATACTTTATCACCCACGATGAATTCAAGGTCTCGGCATCGAGTATCTGCATATTGCTTTTGACGATTCTGAGTTGTTCTCACTCTTTCCTTTGTTAATGTCGACCACTCGACAAGTCTCCTCAACAAATTCCAGTCCAACAATACTACGTTCCCCAACTTCATTCCAAAACAAAGGAGTTTAACACTTCCTACCATACAGTGCTTCGTAGGGTGACATCTGTATAATAGCCTGATAGCTATTGTTATAAGCGAACTCAATCAATGGTAACTTTTCATCCCATGATCCTTTAAAATCAATTACACATGCTCGAAGCATATCTTCTAGAATATGAATTGTACGCTCTGACTGTCCATCTGTCTGTGGATGGAATGCAGTACTAAACTTCAATGTTGTACCCATAGCCTTTTGCAATCCTTCCCAAAACTTTGAAGTAAATCATGGAACTCTATCGGACATAATGCTTTCAGGTACACCCTATAATAGCACATTGTTATCCACATACAACTTAGCTAACCTCTCCAGTATATACTGAGGTTGTATAGGTATAAAGCGAGCTGTTTTAGTCAGGCGGTCTACAATCACCCAAACTGCATCAACTACTCGAGGGGTCAATGGTAATCCTGTGACGAAGTCCATAGTGATGCAGTCCCATTTCCATGCTGGTTCCGATAACGGTTGTAACAGTCCTACCGGTCTTTGTCATTCAGCCTTTACTTTCTGACAATTTAGGCATTGAGACACGAACTTAGCTACATCTGCTTTCATTCCTCTCCACCAATATTGTAAGACCCGCACTCCGTAAACCCGGTCTAAACCTTGGTTTTGTGTCGTAGCAGGTCTTCCGATCATCACCGGGCCAGACGGGACGAGTGGATGACAAACAGGTACGAAATCGGATCAAAGACGGTCAAATAATCATCATTTTATGTTGACCGGTCGATGGTACCGGTCTTGGTACCGGTCGACCGGTCAGCTCTGCGTAGCTGAGTGCGAAGATCCAGAATTGGATCTCTGTGGGTCCCATTTTCTTAAACCCTAATGCCTGAACCTTCCTAATTCTAATAGGGTTACTAAACCCTAATTCTAGCCTATAAATACACCCTTAAACCTCCTCAAATCCTTTCCATTATTGCTCATAAACCCTAGAGAAGAGAAGGAGGTTGGAAAGGAGAAGAAGCTAGGAAGAAGAAGGAGGTGCCGCCATTACCGTTCGACGACGCTCACTTTACGCCAGTCGACAGTAAGTGTTTTAACTATTCTTCTTACCCTATGACTTTAGGATAGTTGTGTGGGTGGATCAATACCATGCAAAGTAGGTATTGATCTAAAACCCTAAATTGGATATTAAACCCTAAGTTGCTGTCAAACCCTAGATTCGAGTTCCGAGATGATATTCATCGAAACTAGACTCGAATGAGTTGGGGATAACTCTAACTTAAAGCTTAGACTTAGAATGGATAGGAGAAACCCTAAAAATACAAGGTAATTGATCGACGACAGTCAAAAAACCAAGTGTATGGTCTTCTGGAGACATTCCGATCGACCATACCGGTTGCTAGTTTGCTCACAGAGCTGCAACCGGTATGTTGCGACCGGTCAGCTCTGAAAGGTTGGTTTTGGACTTTGTTGGTTTTCGATCAACATGAAAATCCTAAGAAAACTATTCTAATGAAACCCTAATGATATTGTAGGACTTTGTGACTTTCCGTTTGGATCTTGCGACGTGGAGCAAGCTAACAAACGAGCGTCAGGTAAGGGAATCTAACCTAAACCTAATAATTAATGGACAGTAAGTCGATGTTAATCACCTGATTATATATGATGTGATGTTTGTGCATATTCACATGCCATCTGTTAATTTCAGTTATTATTACTGTTCATGCATTGATAGGATGCGATTGTTAAGCATGTGATTGTTTTCGTTAGTGTGTGGAGTGGGGCATGGGCCTGGGATCGCTCCTCACACTAGCACCTTTTGTAGTATTTTGTCTTAACATGCTTGGTACGGGTGGGGCATCAGGGGAAGGTCGTGGTACGGTGGTCTCCGATGTTGATGCTGGTCCGGCCATGGTTATGTGGCACCGTGGTCTCCGAGGTCGATCCGGCTTGTCCACGATGCTTTAGCTCTATCTCTATGCCGTAGGGAGTTATGTTGGGATAGGGGTCTACTGCGTTATGTATCTATCCTAGTGGGTTAGTTGCGGATAGGGCATCGGGGGAGGTGTGGGAATGCCTTTAGCTCTATCTCTATGCCGTAGACGGCCGTGTCTTTGGGATAGAGCATACATTGATGACATATAAGTTGGTTAGTTGCGAGCCCGGTTTATGAGCCCCGGCCGATGGGGGCTTTAGGTACTGATATGGGTAGAGCATCGGGGAGGTATCGGGGTATCTTAGCTCTATCTCTATTCCATGATGGGTGCATGTGGGCCAATGGGGGTGTGATCCATGAGGTGCCACACATTCGTGTATAGAGGTGCGGGGGCCACCAAACCTTTCTATAGCACATTGCAAACTTAAAACCAGACCACAGCATAAAATGATTGTTACTCATGCATAATATTGTGAAACTGTCGATTGTCTTGCCTGAGCTAAGTTGTGAGCTCACCCTTTGTATATATACATGTTTTTAGATGTTGATGCAGGTTACACTGTGGATGACTACATGAACGCTCCGGCTTATAGTGGTGTTGCTGCTTTGGGTGTACAGGCAGGGGAGAACGAGCATGATGCTTCATGTGAGTGCCCTTTCTGCGTGTACCTTTGATTTGATTTTATTTATTTGTTTCAGTTATTTTCGATTGATTTTTAAAGAGATGTAATGATATTATATTTTATGATTGGATTTGAATAATGGGATATTTTATTTAAATTATCAATAGATACTCAGTTCATTCTATTTAAAGACTTCCGCTGTATTATTTATATTTTGATTGTGGTTATGTGCAATGGTTTGTATGAGAGGACACGGTCTGTTCGAGAACCTGGTGTGAACCGTTGATTCAATGACGGTTCACTCACACCATTCTGGTTGGATCAAAATTGGGGTGTGACAACTTGGTATTAGAGCTCTCGGGCTCTGTCCACAGACCATATTGCACTTAACTAAGTCGATGAACTGAGTTAGGAAAAATTTAAAAATCTTAATACAAACACACCCTAAGCATTGTTTGATACCTGAGACGGACTAAGAAAGAGCATAATATACTATACTAAATATGAAACTTAACATGTGCACATACACTAGTTAGGTGAAACATGAAAACTTTCATTAAATAAGAAAAAGAGTATCAGATAAAATAGTACTACAGGGTACAGTCCACAAACCGGATAGTTACCCTGTTATATAAACCGTCATGAGAGAGAAGGTGAAAGTAAATCATGGGGTAGGGGGCCTGGGAGGAATAGGGTCTGCTATATCATAATCTCGCTCGTAAGCGACCCTGAGCCAGTGCACCTGATCCTGTATGACTCTGAGGATATGAGCCAACTGCGCCAAGTCACGGCTCATCTCACGCTGAGCGTCCCTGATCTCCATAAACATACCCATCATGGTGTCGGGAGAAGGCTGAGATGGTCCAGTTGTAGAAGTAGACGGTGGTGTTGCAGGTGTAGGCTGTGGGACAGGCACTGGTGCTTCCCCAGCCATATCGTCATCATCACTCCCAGCCTCTGCCGCATAGGCCGCATTGGCTGCTGCTGCTGCTGCGGCTGCTACCCTCCCGAGTGGATGAGGGTGAGCCTCCAACTCGTCATCGCTAACGGGTAGATCGACCATCTATATCCTCTGAATAGCCTCCCAGTCAATGTCGGAGGTCATGGTATCCTCAACAGTCACCTCGCCTCTCATGCTCACACCCAGGCGACGTAGCGGGGAAAGTGATGAGACAACCGTATGGAAGGTTACTGGCCCGATCGACCCGTGGTCGCCCGATGCATGGTCCGGATGATGAGGTAAGGGAGAGAGACCCGCTCCCGGTGCGACGCAAGATGGGTGATGTACTGAGTGAGCTGAGATAACTCACTGTAGTGGCCGCTCTGGGGCACAATGTCGTGCTGGATGATGCGACTGTAGACTCGAGCTAGGGGCTTTAGACTAGCCACCTTCATAGGAGCCCCAGGATTGAGGATTTGCTCTGCGATCTCTCGGCGTAGGTCCTCGCTCAGATAACCCTTCACCTTTGGAGGGCAGTATACTAAGTCTCCATCATTGGGTACCCCCAGCAGATCAGCTAACTGGTGGGTGTTGAAGGAGATAGGTACACCCTTGATGTAGCTGGAGATGCGCAAGTCCCTACCCTGGTTGGGATCGTTGACATCCCCATGCAGCTCCAGGTTAGCATAAAAATGCTTAACCAGGTTGGGATGGGTGGTATCTGTGTAGGATATTACCAGTACCCACCCAAGCGCGTCGAAAGCGGCTCGCACTTCGAACCTCTCCAGCTGATCCAAGTTAACTCGACGCCCAGATTCGATGTTTTTGCTAACTAACCATGGGAAACGAGCTTGTGCCTCCAAGGATTGAAACCAACGCTCGTCGAGTTGTGGAGCGGGTGGCTGAGAAGCGCGAACGCTTGAGCCATGAGGACATTTGCCCAGTGCACGTCATGGAGCCATTAAACTGCAAAACAAAAAGGAAATAAGAAGAAAATGTTAGATTTTGTCAAAATTTCGACAGCATAACGACTGTAATTCGAGAAAAAGCCTCGAACTCACCCAAAAACATGGGGAAGAGGACTTACGTATCCCCCACACTCTTTAACAAACCAACCTTTCAGGGTGCAAAGGTTTTCTCGAAGATTGATCTCCGATCGGGGTATCACCAACTGAAGATCAAGGCCGGAGATATTCCGAAGACTGCTTTCAGGACGAGGTATGGGCATTATGAGTTTCTAGTTATGTCTTTCGGGTTGACCAATGCTCTAGCGTCGTTCATGGAACTGATGAATCGAGTGTTTCATGATATGTTGGATACTTCGGTCATCATATTCATCGATGACATATTGATCTACTCTAAGGACATGAGACTCATACAGCACATTTGAGGGCAGCCCTACAACGGTTGAGACAAGAAAAGCTTTATGCTAAGTTCAAGAAGTGCGAGTTTTGGCTGAAGGAAGTGGCTTTCCTGGGCCATGTAGTATCTGAAGACGGTATCAAGGTTGATCCAAGTAAGATAGCTGCTATAGTAGGATGGGAAGCACCAAAATCTGTTGCGGAGATTCGTAATTTCCTTGGGTTGGCTGGTTATTATAGAAGGTTCGTGGAAGACTACTCCAGGATCGCTGTTCCACTCACCAGATTGACCAAGAAGGGGGAGAAATTTATATGGACAGATGAGTGCGAGAAGTGCTTTCAGACTTTGAAGTCAAGACTAGTCTCTGCACCTATCTTGACCATCCCAGAACCAAGCGTACCGTTTACCTTATATACGGATGCTTCAGGGTTGGGTATTGGGTGTGTATTGATGCAAGGAGAACAGGTGATTACTTACGCATCAAGACAGTTAAAGGAGCATGAGAAGAACTATCCTACACATGATTTGGAGTTAGCAGCGGTTATACATGCAATCAAGACTTGGAGACACTACTTGTACGGTGAGAAGTTTTAGATTAAGTCAGATCACAAGAGCTTAACTTATCTTTTCACTCAGAAGGATCTGAATATGAGACAGAGGAGATGGTTGGAATTGTTGAAAGATTATGATTGTGACATCCAGTACCATCCGGGTAAAGCAAATGTTGTGGCTGATGCCTTAAGCAGAAAGTGGGCATCGAAACCTGAGGCAGGACCAAGTACAAATGCTGCATTATGTGCCACAGCCTCAAGTTCAATTGAAGGCGATGAAGAGTATATTATAGAGACTGCAGAAGATCCAGTCGAGCAAGGCTTAATTCATAAGTTCACCATGATGTTTGCAGCCTTGAAGATCTCACCGGATCTAGTTGATGAAGTCAAGATAGCAATCCTACAGGATCCACATCTCAAGACAGTACAAGAAAACCTAGAGAAGGGTACGAGCAATCCTGACTTTACCTTGGATTCAGACAAGGTACTCAGGTATCGTGGACGGTTATGTATACCTGAGAGTGAAGACTACAATATCAGAGATCGAGTTATGACTGAAGCTCATTATACTCCATATTCGGTACATCCAGGAAGTACCAAAATGTACCATGATTTAAGAAGACTATATTGGTGGAGGGGTATGAAAGCAGATATAGCTCGTTTCGTGTTTCAATGTCTAAATTGTCAACAAGTTAAAACAGAAAGGCAGAGACCCGCAGGTTTATTACAGCCATTATCGGAACCTGCATAGAAGTGGGATTGCATTACCATGGATTTCGTCACTGGCCTACCGTTGACACCAAGGTCAGTGGATGCAGTTTGGGTTATAGTCGACCGACTCACCAAGACAGCTCGATTTATTGCGGTCAGACCTCAGTATACCATGGAGAAATTGGCCAAGTTATATGTTGATAATATAGTCAGACTTCATGGCGTTCCAGAGAGTATAGTATCTGACAAAGATCCCCGTTTTACATCAAAGTTCTGGGAAGGATTACAAAAAGCTATAGGAACGAAGTTGAAGTTCAGTGCAGCTTTTCACCCTCAGACGGACGAACAGTCAGAGCGAACTATTCAAATTTTAGAAGATATGCTCCGAGCTTGTGCATTAGATTTCAAGGGAGCTTGGGATGAGAAACTATCACTTATCGAGTTTACTTATAACAACAGTTATCAGGCTACAATTCAGATGGCCCCATATGAAGCACTCTATGGGAAAAAGTGTCGAACACCTCTGTTATGGAACGAGGTGGGAGAAAGAAGAATTGTAGGACCGGAGTTTGTTGAAGAAACTTACTGAGTGATTGATCAAATCAAGGAGAGAGTAAAGACAGCTCAAGTCCGACAGAAGCACTATGCGGATAATCGACGTCGAGATCTTGAGTTTGCAGTGGGTGACAAAGTATTCTTGAAGGTATCACCGGTGCGAGGTCTGAAACGGTTTGGTAAGAAGGGGAAGCTATGCCCCAAGTATGTGGGACCATATGAGATATTGACCCGACGTGGTAATGTAGCATATCAATTGGCTCTACCACCATCTATGTCAAGCGTGCATAATGTGTTCCATGTATCATTACTGAAGAAGTATGTTAGAGATCCATCGCACATCTTGACCGCTGATCCCCCAGACTTGACTGAAGACTTAACATTCGAAGTGGTGCCTGTGATGCTCTCAAGTCGAAAGGTACAACAACTTCGAACCAAGGATATTCATTATGTGAAGGTGTATTGGAGAAGCCAAAATGTCGAAGAAATTACTTAGGAAGAGGAGAGTGCAATGAGGAAGGAGTACCCTAACCTTTTTGACGATCAAGGTACGTTCAAATTTCGAGGCTGAAAATTCTTTTAAGGGTGGGGGAGTTATGAAACCTACATGTAAATTTCGGGACAAAATTTCTTTTAAGGGTGGGGGAGTTGTAAGACCCGCACTCCGTAAACCCGGTCTAAACCTTGGTTTTGTGTCGTAGCAGGTCTTCCGATCATCACCGGGCCAGACGGGACGAGCGGATGACAAACAGGTACGAAATCGGATCAAAGACGGTCAAATAATCATCATTTTATGTTAACCGATCGATGGTACCGGTCTTGGTACCGGTCGACCGGTCAGCTCTGCGCAGCTGAGTGCGGAGATCCGGAATTGGATCTCTGTGGGTCCCATTTTCCAAAACCCTAATGCCTGAACCTTCCTAATTCTAATAGGTTTACTAAACCCTAATTCTAGCCTATAAATACACCCTTACACCTCCTCAAATCCTTTCCATTATCTCTCATAAACCTTAGAGAAGAGAAGGAGGTTGGAAAGGAGAAGGAGCTAGGAAGAAGAAGGAGGTGCCGCCATTACCGTTCGACGACGCTCACTTTACGCCAGTCGATGGTAAGTGTTTTAACTATTCTTCTTACCTTATGACTTTAGGATAGTTGTGTGGGTGGATCAATACCATGCAAAGTAGGTATCGATCTAAAACCCTAAATTGGATATTAAACCCTAAGTTGCCGTCAAACCCTAGATTCGAGTTCCGAGATGATATTCATCGAAACTAGACTCGAATGAGTTGGGGATAACTCTAACTTAAAGCTTAGACTTAGAATGGATAGGAGAAACCCTGAAAATCCAAGGTAATCGATCGACGGCAGTCAAAAAACCAAGTGTATGGTCTTCCGGAGACATACCGGTCGACCATACCGGTTGCTAGTTTGCTCACAGAGCTGCAACCGGTATGTTGCGACCGGTCAGCTCTGAAAGGTTGGTTTTGGACTTTGTTGGTTTCCGATCAACATGAAACCCTAAGAAAACTATTCTAATGAAACCCTAATGATATTGTAGGACTTTGTGACGTCCCGTTTGGATCTTGCGACGTGGAGCAAGCTAACAAACGAGCGTCAGGTAAGGGAATCTGACCTAAACCTAATAATTAATGGACAGTAAGTCGATGTTAATCACCTGATTATATATGATGTGATGTTTGTGCATAATCACATGCCATCTTTTAATTTCAGTTATTATTACTGTTCATGCATTGATAGGATGTGATTGTTAAGCATGTGATTGTTTTCGTTAGTGTGTGGAGTGGGGCATGGGCCTGGGATCGCTCCTCACACTAGCACCTTTTGTAGTATTTTGTCTTAACATGCTTGGTACGGGTGGGGCATCAGGGGAAGGTCGTGGTACGGTGGTCTCCGATGTTGATGCTGGCCTGGCCATGGTTATGTGGCACTGTGGTCGACGCTGGCTTGTCCACGATGCTTTAGCTCCATTTCTATGCCGTAGGGAGTTATGTTGGGATAGGGTCTACTGCGTTATGTATCTATCCTAGTGGGTTAGTTGCGGATAGGGCATCAGGGGAGGTGTGGGAATGCCTTAGCTCTATCTCTATGCCGTAGACGGCGTGGCCGGGATAGAGCATACATTGATGACATATAGGATTGGTTAGTTGCGAGCCCAGTTTGCGAGCCCTGGCCAGTAGGGGCTTAGGTACTGGTATGGGTAGAGCATCAGGGGAGGTACGGGGGTATCTTAGCTCTATCTCTATTCTATGATGGGTGCATGTGGGCCAATAGGGGTGTGATCCATGAGGTGCCACACACTTGTGTATAGAGGTGCGGGGGCCACCAAACCTTTCTATAGCACATTGCAAACTTAAAACCAGACCACAGCATAAAATGATTGTTACTCATGCATAATATTGTGAAACTGTCTGATTGTCTTACTGAGCTAAGTTGTGAGCTCACCCTTTGTATATATACATGTTTTTAGATGTTGATGTAGGTTACACTGTGGATGACTACATGAACGCTCCGGCTTATGGTGGTGTTGCTGCTTTGGGTGTACAGGCAAGGGAGGACGAGCATGACGCTTCATGCGAGTGCCCTTTCTACGTGTACCTTTGATTTGATTTGATTTATTTGTTTCAGTTATTTTCGGTTGATTTTTAAAGAGATGTAATGATATTATATTTTATGATTGGATTTGAATAATGGGATATTTTATTTAAATTATCAATAGATACTCAGTTCATTCTATTTAAAGATTTTCGTTGTATTATTTATATTCTGATTGTGGTTATGTGCAATGGTTTGTATGAGAGGACACGGTCTATTCGAGATCCTGGTGTGAACCGTTGGTTCAATGACGGTTCACTCACACCATTCTGGTTGGATCAGAATTGGGGTGTGACAAATATAATTTCTTTAGAACATGATACATTTTTTGTACTTCCAGGATGTATCGAATAGATGGTGGTGGTATGGGCTTCTTTCATCAATCGGTGTCTAATGTCCAATTTTTCTGTTTCGGGTACACATATTTTTCTTTGTACTTCAGTACCTTTTCTTCGTCCAAGGTGAACTCAGGGTTAGTCCTACCTTTTTCGATGTCCTCTTGTACCGTTCTTAGGTAAGGGTCTGATTTGATAGCTATCTTTACTTCATCAACTATATCCAGTATAATCTTCAAGGCGGCGAACATATTTGAAAATCGATGAATAAACCCTTGGTTGGCTGATCCATCTGGTGCATTTATCACAAACTGCTCATTACCGTGCTTGAATACCTTTCTGGTAGTACACATTGCGGCAGTTGTGCTAACCTCTCCCTGAGATTTTATCATTGCCTTTCTACTCAACGCATCGGCTACTACATTAGCTTTCCCCGGATGATACTGGATATCACAATCATAGTCTTTTAATAATTTCAGCCATCTTCTTTGTCTCATATTCAACTCATTTTGATTAAATAGATAAGTAAGACTTTTATGGTTTGATTTAATCTGAAACTTCTCCCCATACAGGTAATGTCTCCATATTTTGACAGCATGTACTTGTCACACCCTAATTCTGAACCAACCAGAATGGTGTGAGTGAACCGTCACTGAACCAACGGTTCACACTAGGATCTCAATAAGACCGTGTCCACTCATACAAACCGTCGCACATAACCACAATCAGAATATAAAAAATACAGCAGAAGTCTTTAAATAAATGAACTGAGTATTCTATTGATAAATTTAAATAAGTATTCAATTATCCAAATTCCAAACGTAATTAAATATCTTTACATCACTTTAAAATAACCAAAACAAATAAAATAAAGTCAAAGGTACACGCAGAAAGGGCACTCGCATGAAGCGTCATGCTTGTCCTCTCCTGCCTGTACGTCCAGAGTAGCAACACCTCCATACGCCAGAGTGTTCATATAGTCGTCCACCGTGTAACCTGCATCAATATCTAAAAACAATGTATATACAAAGGGTGAGCTCACAACTTAGTTTAGTAAGACAATCAAACAGTGTATCAATATTATATGCATGAGTAACAATCATTTTATGATGTGGTCTGGTTTAAGTTTACAATGTGCTATAGAAAGGTTCGGAGGCCGCCTCACCTCTATACACGAGTGTGTGGAATCGCACAGCAGATCACACCACTATCGACCCATATGCACCCATCATGGAATAGAGATAGAGCTAAGGCATCCACTACCTCCCCTGATACTTCACCCATACCAATACATAAGCCCCTACTGGCTAGGGCTTGCAAATTGGGCTCGCAACTAACCAATCCTATATGTCATCACTGTAGGCTCTATCCCAACACAGCTCCTACGGCATAGAGATAGAGCTAGAGCGTGGTGGCCAGGCCGGAGACCACAGTGCCATAACCTCCCCCTGATACCCTACCCACACCAAGTATGCTAAGATAGAACACTACAAAAAGGTGCCAGTGTGAGGAATGATCCCAGACCCCAGGCCCTTCCCATTCCACACACCAACAAAAGCAATCACATGTCTAGCAATCACATCCTAGCATAGCGAGTATGCATGAACAATAATAATAGCTGAAAGTAAAGGATAACATGCAATATGCACAAACACCAATCCACATATTCCTTGTTATTTACAACAGTTTACTGTCCATTACTTATCAGGGTTTAGGTCCGATTCCCTTATCTGACGCTCGTTCAATAGCTTGCTCCATGTCGCAAGATCCAAACGTGCTATCACAAAGTCCTACATAATATTAGGGTTTAATTAGAATAGGTTTACGTTGGTAGAAAAATCAACGAGGTTACAAAAATACACTCACAGAGCTAACCGGTCACAGTACCGGTCGCGGCATTGTGGGGAAACCTGCGACCGGTATGGTCAATCGGTCCACAGACCAGCCCCGGAGGTACCGGTCGCAACATACCGGTTGCACCGGTATAGTCGATCGGTATGTCTCTGGAAGACTATACGCCCGATCTTCGACTTCCGTCGGTCCCTCTCTATTGATTCCAGGGTTCCTCCTACACATTCTAAGTCTAAGCTTTGTTTTAGAGTTGTTTCCAACTCCATTCAAGTCTAGTTTTGATGGTATTCATCCTAGAATTCGAATCTAGAGTTTATTGATTAAATTAGGGTTGACGGTAAAGTAGGGTTTCAGTCAATACCTGCTTTGCATGGTATTGATCCAAACAACCCATCCATCATAGAGTCATAATGTGAGAGGAAGGGTTTAACCACTTATCGTCGACTGGCGTAAGGTGTGCGTCGTCGAATGGCAACGGCGGCTCTTCCTTCTTCTTCCTAGCTCCTTCTCCTTCTCCAATCTCCTTCTCCTCTCTAGGGTTTGTGAGGATCAATGGAAGGGATTCTAGGAGACTTAGAGGGGTTTAAATAGGCTAGGAATTAGGTTTAGGAAGCCTCTTAGGATTAGGAAAGTCTTAGGATTTGGAATTGGGAAAGTGGGACCCATAGAGATCCAATTCTGGATCTTGGTAGTTTGCTGCGCAGACCATACTGGTTGACTGGTACCATAGATCGGTACCATCGATCGGTATGAATGAAAATCATACTTAAGTTGGTCTGTTTGGTCCGATTTCTTACCTGATTGTCATCCGCTCGTCCCGTCTGGCCCGGTGATGATCGAAAGACCTATTACGACATGAAATTAAGGTTTAGATCGGGTTCACGGGGTGCGGGTCTTACAACTCCCCCACCCTTAAAAGAAATTTCATCCCCAAAATTTGCATGTAGGTCTCACAACTCCCCCACCCTTAAAAGAAATTTTGGCCTCGAAATTTGAACGTACCTTGATCATCGAAAAGGTTAGGGTACTCCTTTCTCATCGCGCTCTCCTCCTCCCAAGTAATTTCTTTGACATCTTGGCTTTTCCACTGCACCTTCACATAATGGATATTCTTGCTTCGAAGTTGTTGTACCTTTCGACTTGAGAGCATCACAGGTACCACTTCGAATGTTAAGTCCTCTGTCAAGTCTAGTGGGTCTGCTGTCAAGATGTGCGATGGATCCCTGACATACTTCTTCAATAATGATACATGGAACACATCATGAACGCTTGACATAGATGGTGGTAGAACCAATTGATATGCCACATTACCACGTCTGGTCAATATCTCGTATGGTCCCACATACATGGGGCATAGCTTCCCCTTCTTACCAAACCGTTTCAGCCCTCGCACCGATGATATCTTCAAGAATACCTTGTCACCTACTGCAAACTCCAGATCTCGACGTCGGTTATCCGCATAGTGCTTCTGTCGAACTTGAGCTGTCTTCACTCTTTCCTTGATCTGATCAATCACTCGACAAGTTTTTTCAACGAACTCCGGTCCTACAATTCTTCTTTCTCCCACCTCATTCCATAACAGAGGTGTACGACATTTTTTCCCATAAAGTACCTCATATGGAGCCATCTGAATTGTAGTCTGGTAGCTATTCTTATAAGCAAATTTGATGAGCGATAGCTTCTCGTCCCAAGCTCCTTTGAAATCTAGGGCACAAGCTCGGAGCATATATTCTAAGATTTAAATAGTCCGTTCTGACTGCCCGTCCGTCTGAGGGTGAAAAGCTGTACTAAACTTCAACTTGGTTCCCATAGCTTTCTGTAATCCTTCCCAGAACTTTGATGTAAAGCGGGGATCTCTATCAGATACTATACTCTTTGGGACACCATGAAGTCTGACTATATTATCAACATATAGCTTGGCCAGCTTCTCCATGGTACACTAAGGTCTGACCGCAATGAATCGAGCTGTCTTGGTAAGTCGATCGACTATAACCCAAACTGCATCTACCGACCTTGGTGTCAAAGGTAGGCCAGTGGCGAAATCCATTGTGATACAATCCCACTTCCATGCAGGTTCCGATAATGGTTGTAGTAAATCTACAGGTCTCTGCCTTTCCACTTTAACTTGCTGGCAATTCAGACATTGGAATACGAAACGAGCTATATCTGCTTTCATACCCCTCCACCAATATAATCTTCTTAAATCATGGTACATTTTGGTGCTTCCTGGATGTACCGAGTATGGAGTGTAATGAGCTTCTGTCATAACTTGATCTCTGATATTTATGTTATCACTCTCAGGTATACATAATCGTCCATGATACCTGAGTACCTTGTCTGAATCCAAGGTAAAGTCAGGATTGTTGTTACCCTTCTCTAGGTCTTTTTGTACTGTCTTGAGGTGTGGATCTTGTAGGATTGCTACTTTGACCTCATCTATGAGATCCGATGAGATCTTCAAGGCTGCGAACATCAATGTAAACTTATGAATTAAGCCCTGTTCCATTGGATCTCTTGCAGTCTCTATTATATACTCTTCATCATTCTCTGTTGAGCTCGAGGCTGCAGCACATAAGGCAGCATTTGTACTTGGTCCTGCCTCCGGTCTCAATGCCCACTTTCTGCTTAAGGCGTCAGCCACAACATTTGCCTTACCCGGATGGTACTGGATGTCACAATAATAATCTTTTAATAACTCTAGCCATCTCCTCCGTCTCATATTCAGGTCCTTCTGAGTAAAAAGATAGGTTAAGCTCTTGTGATCTGACTTAATCTGAAACTTCTCACCGTAAAGGTAGTGTCTCCAAGTCTTGATTGCATGTATAACTGGTGCTAACTCCAAATCATGTGTAGAAAAATTCTTCTCATGCTCTTTCAACTGTCTTGATGCGTAGGCAATCACCTGTTCTCCTTGCATCAATACACATCCAATACCCAACCCTGAAGCATCCGTATATAAGGTAAATGGTAAGCTTGGTGCTGGGATGGTCAAGATAGGTGCAGAGACTAGTCTTGACTTCAAAGTCTGAAAGCATTTCTCGCACTCATCTGACCATATAAATTTCTCTCCCTTTTTAGTCAGTCAGGTAAGTGGAACGACGATCCTTGAGTAGTCTTCCACGAATCTTCTGTAGTAACTAGCCAATCCAAGGAAACTACGAATCTCTACAACTGATTTTGGTGCTTTCCATCCTACTATAGCAGCTATCTTACTTGGATCTACCTTGATACCATTTTCAGATACTACGTGGCCCAAGAAAACCACCTCCTTCAACCAAAATTCACACTTCTTGAACTTGGCATAAAGCTTCTCCCTTCTCAGCCGTTGTAGGGCTGCTCTTAAATGTGTTGTATGAGCCTCCCTGTCCTTTGAGTAGACCAATATGTCATCGATGAATACGATGACCGAAGTGTTCAACATGTCATGAAACACTCGGTTCATCAGTTCCATGAACGACGCTGGGGCATTGGTCAACCCGAACGACATAACTAGAAACTCATAATGCCCATACCTTGTCCTGAAAGCAGTCTTTGGAATATCTCCAACCTTGATCTTCAATTGGTGATACCTTGATCTGAGATCAATCTTTGAGAAAACCTTTGCACCCTGTAACTGGTCGAACAGATCATCGATCCTAGGCAAAGGATACCGAATCTTGATGGTTAACTTGTTCAGCTCTCGGTAGTCAATACATAGCCGTACACTACCGTCCTTCTTCTTGACGAACAATACAGGTGCTCCCCATAGCGATATGCTTGATCGTATGAATCCCTTATCTAGCAATTCTTGTAATTGGGTATTCAATTCCTTTAATTCTGTAGGGGCCATCCTGTACGGTGCTTTAGACACTGGCGCTGATCCTGGCATTAGGTCTATCACGAACTCTGTAGCCCTGTCTGGAGGTTGACCTAGGAGATCATCTGGAAACACATCTGGAAACTCTCATATCACATCTAGATCTTCCATCCTTGGCACCTCAACAGTGATGTCGACCACAAACACTAGGTACCCCACTCCCCCCTTCTCTAAGCATCTCTTAGCTTTTAGGGCAGATAGGATCAGCTTCCGCTTCCTGGGTAACTTGGTCCCGGTGAAGCTAAACTCTTTTCCTTTCTCATCTTTAAGCACAAACTTCTTTTCACCACATAATAAACTGGCTGAATGCTGGCCTAACCAATCCATTCTTAAGATGACGTCAAAGTCTGCCATCTCGAGTTGAACCAGATTAGCTTTTAGATCTCGGCTGTCAATGCTAACTGTACATGGTCCAAAATATTTGTTCAACGCCACTTAGACTCCTAGTGGGGAGCGAACTATCAAGCTTGGGTTTAGATGCTTGACAGGTAATTCCATTCGCTTCTCGAAAGAAATAGAAACAAAAGAGTGCGTGGCCCCAGAGTCAAAGAGTACTCTGGCAGGTATACCAGCTATATTTACAATTCCTGAAATTTAATTATCCCTTAGTTCTACATGCTCACACACACAATTAAATAGTAAGGTAAAGAGGAAGGGATAGAATCATACCAGTGACCACATCAGGTGATGCGGCTGCCTCTTCGGTGGTGACTGCAAATACCTTTCCTTGTTGTGGAGTTTGTTTCTTAGGTAGAATGCAGTTCTTTGCAATATGATCCAGTTGCTGATAGTTGAAACATTTAATGCTCGGGTTTTGTCCAGTGAACTGTGGCGGTGGTGGTGCAGTAGTGTTTCTTACAGGCACCATGGTGGACTGAGCCTTGTATGGGCGGAATGGTCTATTATTACCACCACCTGAAGTCTCAGTAGCTGGTCTCTTCAGTCCCCTGTTCTGAGCAAAGAAACTATCTTTTGACTGGATTCAATTACCCTAGCAATCTGTACAGCCTCATTATATATCTTCTTCTCCAAACCCAAGACGTGCTCTCGGATACTTCCTCGTAATCCCATGGTGAACCTACGAGTCTTGGTTTCTTCTTCTTGCATGCTTGTCGGTGCAAAAAAAAAACAGCTCTTCATACCTTTTATTGGTAAGCATCAACAGTCGATTGAGATTGCTGCAGGTTAAGGAATTCCTTCTCCATTTGATCTCTGAAGCTCTTTGGAAAATATTTATCGAAGAAAGCTCCCTTGAATATTGCCAAATCGATCTGGGTGTGCTTTACCTCTAAGTACGACCGGGTAGAATTCCACCAGGCATTGGCATCTTCCTTAAGCATGTGCGTAGCAAACAAAACCTTCTCATCCTCAGTACAGTTTATATAACAGGGTAACTATCCGGCTTGTGGACCGTACCCTGTAGCACTTTTAACTTATCACTCTTTTAATGTTTTAATAGAAGTTTATGGTTTTGCCTATCTAGAGCATGTGCATTTATTAATTTCATATTTAATATAGTATGTTATGCTCTTCCTCATATAGTCTCAGGCATCAAACAAGTGCTTAAGGTGTGTTCTTATTAAGACTTTTAAATTTTCCCTATCTCAGTTCATCGACTTAGTTAAGTGCAATATGGTCTGTTGGACAGAGCCGGAGAGCTCTGATACCAAGTTGTCACACCCCAATTCTAAACCAACCAGAATGGTGTGAGTGAATCGTCACTGAACCAACGGTTCACACCAGGATCTCAATAAGACCGTGTCCACTCATACAAACCATCGCACATAACCACAATCAGAATATAATAAATACAGCGGAAGTCTTTAAATAAATGAACTGAGTATTCTATTGATAAATTTAAATAAGTATTCAATTATCCAAATTCCAAACGTAATTAAATATCTTTACATCACTTTAAAAATAACCGAAACAAATAAAATAAAGTCAAAGGTACACGCAGAAAGGGCACTAGCATGAAGCGTCATGCTCGTCCTCTCCTGCCTGTACGTCCAGAGCAGCAACACTTCCATACGCTGGAGCGTTCATATAGTCGTCCACCGTGTAACCTGCATCAATATCTAAAAACAATGTATATACAAAGGGTGAACTCACAACTTAGCTTAGTAAGACAATCAGACAATGTATCAATATTATATGCATGAGTAACAATCATTTTATGCTGTAGTTTGGTTTAAGTTTACAATGTGCTATAGAAAGGTTCGGAGGCCGCCTCACCTCTATACACGAGTGTGTGAAATCGCACAGCAGATCACACCACTATCGACCCACATGCACCCATCATGGAATAGAGATAGAGCTAAGGCATCCACTACCTCCCCTCATACTCCACCCATACCAATACATAAGCCCATACTGGCTAGGGCTTGCAAACTGGGCTCGCAACTAACCAATCCTATATGTCATCACTGTAGGCTCTATCCCAGCACAGCTCCCTATGACATAGAGATAGAGCTAGAGCGTGGTGGCCAGGCCGGAGACCACAGTGCCACGACCTCCCCCTGATACCCTACCCGCACCAAGCATACTAAGACAGAACAATACGCAAATAGACTCTATCCCAACATCACTCCCTACGGCATAGAGATAGAGCTAGAGCGTGGTGGCCAGGCCGGAGACCACAGTGCCACAACCTCCCCCTGATACCCTATCTGCACCAAGTATGCTAAGATATAACACTACAAAAAGGTGCCAGTGTGAGGAATGATCCCAGACCCCAGGCCCTTCCCATTCCACACACCAACGAAAACAATCACATGTCTAGCAATCACATCCTAGCATAGCGAGTATGCATGAACAATAATAATAGCTGAAAGTAAAGGATGACATGCAATATGCACAAACACCAATCTACATATTCCTTGTTATTTACAACAGTTTACTGTCCATTACTTATTAGGGTTTAGGTCCGATTCCCTTACCTGACGCTCGTTCGATAGCTTGCTCCACGTCGCAAGATCCAAACGTGCTATCACAAAGTCCGATATAATATTAGGGTTCAATTAGAATAGGTTTATGTTGGTCAAAAAACCAACGAGGCTACAAAAATACACTCACAGAGCTGACCGGTCACAGTACCGATCGTGCCACTGTGGGGAAATCTACGACCGGTATGGTTAGTCGGTCCCTACAGACCAGCCCCGGAAGGTACCGGTCGCAACAGACCGATCGCACAGGGTGCAACCGGTATAGTCGACCGGTATGTCTCTGGAAGACTATGCGCCCGATCTTCGACTTCCGTCGGTCCCTCTCTATTGATTCCAGGGTTCCTCCTACACATTCTAAGTCTGAGCTTTGTGTTAGAGTTGTTTCCAACTCCATTCAAGTCTAATTTTGATGGTATTCATCCTAGAACTCGAATCTAGGGTTTATCGATTAAATTAGGGTTTGACGGTAAAGTAGGGTTTAGGTCAATACCTACTTTACATGGTATTGATCCAAACAACCCATCCATCATAGATTCATAATGTGAGAGGAAGGGTTTAAACACTTACCGTCGATTGGCGTAAGGTGTGCGTCGTCGAACGGCAACGGCGGCTCTTCCTTCTTCTTCCTAGCTCCTTCTCCTTCTCTAATCTCCTTCTCCTCTCTAGGGTTTGTGAGGATCAATGGAAGGGATTCTAGGAGGCTTAGAGGGGTTTAAATAGGCTAGGAATTAGGTTTAGGAAGCCTCTTAGGATTAGGAAAGTTTTAGGATTCGGAATTGGGAAAGTGGGACCCGCAGAGATCCAATTCCAAATCTTGGTAGTCTGCTGCGCAGACCATACCGGTCGACCGGTACCATCGACCGGTATGAATGAAATTCATACTTAAGTTGGTCTGTTTGGTCCGATTTTGTACCTGATTGTCATCCGCTCGTCCCATCTGGCCCGGTGATGATCGGAAGACCTGTTACGACATGAAATCAAGGTTTAGATCGGGTTCACAGAGTGCGGGTCTTACAGTACTGCTGCCACTAGTTTCAAATCATGAGTGGGATAGTTCTTCTCATGTGTCTTCAACTGTCTTGAGGCATAGACAATTATTTGTTCTCATTGCATAAGTACACATCCTAATTCCAGTCCTGACGCATCGGTGTACAAAATAAATGGCTGTCCTGGAATCGGAATGGTCAAGATTGGAGCGGATATAAATCTAGCCTTGAATGTTGGAAACTCTTCTCGCACTTCTCAGTCCAAACAAACTTCTCGCCCTTCTTAGTCAAACTGGTAAGAGGTACGGTAATTCGGAATAGTCTTCCACAAATCGTCGATAATACCCAACTAGACCTAAGAAACTTCTAATTTCTGCAATGCTCTTCGGTGCTTCCCACTTCACGATAGCTTTGCTAGGATCCACTTTAATTCCTTCAGCGGATACTACATGGCTTAGAAAAGCGACTTCCTTTAGCCAAAACTCACACTTTGTAAATTTGACGTAAAACTTCTCCTTTTGTAATCGCTGCAGAGTGGCGTTTAGATTCTTAATATGAGTTTCCTCGTCTTTGGAATAGATCAATATATCATCGATGAATACAATAACCGACATATCCAACATATCGTGGAATACCCGATTCATAAGTTCCATAAAGGTTGCTGGTGCGTTCGTCAATCCAAAAGACATGACCAAAAATTCATAATGTCCATATCTGGTCCTGAATGCTATCTTGGGGATATCACCATCCTTAATCTTCAGCTGATGGTAGCCTGACCGAAGATCGATCTTGGAGAACACTTTTGCTCCTTGTAATTGATCAAACAAGTCATCGATCCGAGGCAATGGGTATCGACTCTTGATTGTTAGTTTATTCAGTTCTTGGTAGTCTATACACAATCGAACACTACCGTCCTTCTTTACGAATAATACTGGCGCTCCCCATGGTGATATGCTAGGTCGGATGTAACCCTTGTCCAGCAGTTCTTGTAGTTGTACTTTCAATTCCTTCAGTATAGTAGGAGCCATTCGATAAGGTGCTTTCGATACTGGTGCGGCTCCCGGTATAAGATCTATAACAAACTCTATAGCTCGATCGGGTGGTAATCCTGGTAGTTCTTCAGGAAAATAAGTCTAGAAAGTCACGCATGACATCAATATCTTCCATTCATGGTACTTCCTTGGTAAGGTCGACCACTAAATAACCGATTGCTCCTTTCTCGAGGCACTTCTTAGCCTTTAGCGCAGAGAGTATGAGCTTTCGTTTACGGGGAAGTTTCAAAAAACTGAACTCTGCTCCTTCTTTGTCTTTAAATGTTAGCTTCTTTTCGGCACACAATAGGTTTGTAGAATGCCGAGCTAACCAGTCCATTCCCAAGATGACGTCAAAGTCTGTCATCTCAAGTTGGATCAAGGTTGCATCCAAAGTCTTTTCACCAATAAGAACTGGACATGGTCCATAACCATTTTCTAACTCCACTTCTAATCCCATAGGTGATCGTACAAGCAGTTTGTAGTCTAAGGATTTAAGGGGTAGATTTAGTTTCTTTCCAATTGACACAAATATAAAAGAATGAGTAGCTCCTGAATCAAAGAGTACTCTGGCGGGAATGCCATTAATAGGTACGATACCTGTGATTTGTTTTCTTTGAGTCTACATGCTCATACAATGTAATACAACTAACAAAAAAAATTTAAGTCATACCTGTAACCACATCAGGCGATGCGGCAGCATCCTCAGATGTAACCGCGTAAACTCGTCCTTGATGTAGCTGCTTCTTGGGCTTAGGACATTCCCTTGCCATATGTCCCACTTGTTTGCAGTTATAACATTTTATCCCTTCAATAATTGGCTTTTGTTGCTGTTGAGCTACGGGAGTAGTCTTGGTTGCAGCGGTAAAGCCTTGAGCACAGAAGGGTTTGAATGTCTTGTTATTCCCTCCATTATAAGAATTTCCAGCTGGTCTTTTTATACCTCTGTTTTGCATGAAATAACTCTCCTTCTGGCTCAATTCTATAACTCGAGCAATTTTTGCCGCTTCATTATAGATTTTCTTTTCAAGTCCCAGAACATGCTCGCGGATGCTTCCCCTAAGTCCCATGACGAACCTTCGGGTCTTGGTGTTTTCCTCTTGCACAGGATAAAAAGAAGAACAACTCTTCATAACGCTGTTGATATGCATCCACGGTCATCTGCCCCTGATATAAACTCAGGAACTCTCTTTCCATAGAATCTCGAAAACTTCTAGGAAAGTACTTCTCAAAGAATGCCTCCTTATAAATGTCCCAAGTCAGTTGGGCATGCTTTGTTAATAAATATGTCATGGTAGACCTCCACCAATGGTGTGCATCTCCCTTCAGCATAAAGGTGGCTCACATCACTTTTTCTTCTTCATTTACTGTCATCATCATAAAATTTCTTTCCATTTCGTCAACCCAGTGTGCCGGCCATAAAGGATCTGCTGGCTTGCCATTAAATTCTTTGGGCTTCAGTTTAAGGAAACGCTCCACCAGTCTGGAGTGGTCTAGTTGTTGCGGGACATACGCCCCATACATAGGTGGTTGGTATTGATATCCACCTTGAGCTACATCAGGATTTTGTACTTGAGCTTGCATGATAGGAGTCTGAGGTGCGTAGGGTGCTGTGTTACTTCCCCCTGGAGTTGTGCTTGCCTGTCCTGCTGCATTGGAGGTATCTGTGCAGTTGGAAAAGTCATGCCTATGGCAGCTTGCATAGTAGCCTGTGCCTGTTGTATCTACTGCAGCTATTGGGTCAAGTTCAATACGACTGTAGCCAGGTCGGTAGGTGGAGCTGGCAGATTTGTAGGATTTGTCTGCCCATTAATGATGGACGGTGCCGTGTTCGTATTTTCCTGTGTTTCCGGGTGTGTTTGGCTATCTTCCCCCACAGGTGGTGGTGGTGGGATAGAGTTACGGCTTTGTCTGGTTACTCTGCGTCCAGCCATTATCTAATCTGGTAGTGGGATTGCCTGAAAATCATTGAACACGTGAGACACTCATTATATACTTCATTCTCATATTTTAAAACCACTAACAAATGCAAATTTCAAAATTTTCAGATCATTCTGTTGAAAATGTTGTATTTTCACTGCGGGGGTCGATGGGTGGGTCGATGGTTTTGGTCGAATTCTCCGACCCCCGGACTAAAAATCAGATTTTTAAGTTTCGATTCTGAGTCCATTTCCTATTCTTTCTCCTCCGCTCCGACTCGTCTCGTCCCTCTGAGTTGCTACAGTGACAACTCCGATCCGTTGGTGGTTTGTGCTTCTAGTTTCCACGTCTACACCTCCTCTACAGGTATATCTTCTACGTTTTCATGTTTTTAGGTTTCCTTACCTAGGTTTTTGCTCGTATATATCGTTTTCTTCAAATTAAACTTTTTCCAACCATAAAAATTTGATTTTTATTGGGAGTTTTTGTTGTTGGTGACTCAAGGAACGAAAGCCCTCAAAAATATTTGAGTTTCATCGGTTGGTTATCGAGAAACTCAAAATTTACCCTTTTTGCCCTAATTTGTCAAGATTTTGAATTTCTTGAAATTACTTCCAATCCAATCTCATTAGCTAAAATTTCCAACTGTATGAGTCTTACAGGATAGTTTAGGATCTATGTAAGTCCTCTTGCCCACGAGTATGGGTGAAAAGTGAGGATTTTGACCAATTTACGTCGTTATAATGTCAAAATTTTGGGTTTTTCATCTCTACTAAGCCATTATTTGTTTTTCTTTGTTATTTGCAGATACTATGGCTCGTACCAAGGTACCCAGGGTTCGCGACCGTCTTCGCTTCTGTTCCAATGAAGCCGAGACGTAGTATGCCCGCTACGCTCGTAAGAAAGTAGAGGGAGGCCGCAAGGTAGACTTGGCTAGCCTGGCCTTGTTCAATGTGGAGGGGGCTTTTGGTGATATGGGCTGGCTCCCTGTCATCACCTATGACGCCTGTACCTGTCCTGACTTGGTACGACAGTTCTATTGTAATCTCCAAGTGGTGGGGGATTACAACAACGTTGAGAGGGGTAGTGAGCTCAGGATCACTAGCTATGTCAAGGGAGTTGAGATTCCCTTTGACTATCGGCAGCTAGCGGACTTGCTGGGTATCTCATATGACGGCTCCTTCGTATTCTATGCCCCTTGAGAGCCCCAGTTCTTTTCATTACAGATGAGGGCTGAGATAGACCATCAGCTCATCAGAGAGGATCACTGGGAGATGAAAGAGAGTTACCTACGTTCAGATCCATGGGTGTACTGTAAGATTATTTAGCACAACCTGATACCGCAGAGTGGACATTACGAGAGGGTCTCCCAGTTGACCCAATATCTGCTGTACTATATATGCACTAGGCAGCCCGTCGCCTTCCTTACATCATCATGCGGACGATGACCAACGCTACATTGCCCAGTCATATTGGCAACTTGCCTTATGGACGCATGATTACTACGCTGCTTACCCGCCTGGGTGTTGACTTGATGGATGAGAAGATTCAGGAGAAATCCTTTTCATCGCCTCTAGATTGGGAGGCCATCTATAAGATGGGCATGCGGGATGCCCAGGTCAGCGATGAGGAGAGGAACGCGATGGTGCGCCCTCGCACTCGAGTAGAGATGGTTGACGCTGAGGCAGCAGCAGCAGCCGCTGGAGCAGGGGTTCATGGGGATGATGACGATCGTCTGTACATGGATGTGGATGCCATACCTCCTCCATCACCTACTCATGCTACAGGAGCTGGTCCTTCTTCTTCAGCTGGTCCTTCACATGTAGCTGGTCCTTCGTATGCACCTTTTGATGACATGATGGGGATATTGCATGAGATACGAGAGGCTTAGTGCATGTCTGATATGAGGATGGGAGAGCTTCTAGAGGCTCAGCGCTTGTCCAATCAACGGGTGGGAGAGCTTAGGGATGCTCAGCGCATGACTGACCAGCAGGTGGCTGATTTCACAGCTAATCTCCAAACGACCCAGACGCAGATAGCTTGGTTGACTAGAGTCTACGCTGAGGACTATGATAGAGACCCTGAGGCACTGCCTCCCCCATCACCTCCAACTTCTTGATGTATCTTTCTTTTGTACTTCAGAGTAACTGTCCGGGTTGTGGACTGTACTCTGCTTTAGTTATATATATAAACGTTTGTTCTTCTTTTGGTTGTATGTAAATCTGTTTCTCATTTAATATATGCATTATTCTCTTTCAGTTTTGTCTCAAACAACACAGATGCTTCTGGTGTGTTATTATTACATCTTTTTAAATTTTTATCCTATCTTAGTTCACGAATTTTTGTGGAAGTATACTGGTTTCACAGACAGGGCCTGAGATGCTCTGATACCAAGTTGTCACACCCCAATTCCGTACTATTTAGAATGGTGTGATAAATCGCTAATAAATCAACGGTTCAACCAGGATCTCTAATATGTTGTGTCCATTGAAAATAAAACCATACACATCCACAACAATAATCAGAATAAATACACAATAACGAAAGTCTTAATAATAAATGAATTGAGAAATCTAACTGTGATAATCATAAATAAAAATATCAAGTTATTGTTGTATCAACTAAGACATAAATAAATAAAATATCAATTACATTCCTTTAATAATTCAAACAAAATTTAATTGAATACGCATGAGTTGCACTCGCATGAAGAGTCATGTGTTTCCACGAAGTCTTCAGCTTCCATTGCAGCGACGTGTCCGTACATAGAAGTATTCATATAATCTTCGACAGTGGTACCTGCATCATCAACTAAAAATATTCGACATCAAAAGAGTGAGCACACATCACGGCTCAGTGAGCAAACAAAATAATGCAACAAATATATGCATGCATTCAATTCATATCTGTGGTCTGGTAATAAGTTTGCAATGCGCTATAGAAAGGTTCGGTGGCTACCTCGCCTCTATGCAGAGGGAGTGAAGGCCCGCCCAAAGGTTAACGTTTATTGTCGTCCACATCCACCCTACCATGGAATAGAGATAGAGCTAAAGTGCTGAGGCCCGACCTATGACACTTCCCTTGATACTCTACCCATACCGACACGTAAGCCCTTGCTGGCGAGGGCTTACAAACTGGGCTCGCAACTAACCAATCCTAATACCAAATAGTGTATCCAAGGCCTCACCCCAGCATCCCTCAATACGTCCATAGAGATAGGGCTAAGGCCCCTGGCAGAGTCAGAGACTACACGGTCCGAGACCACCTCCCCTCATACACTACGACGTAATAGCTCTGCTAAGGTAATGGTGATACGACGATGTCAGTGGACAAGACTTGAGTTAGAGATAGAGCTAGAGTGCTAAGGCCCAGTCTATGACACCCCCCCTGATACTCGCTCGCATCAAGCACACTAACAACACACATACATTCACATGTCTATTCCTATCATCATCATCGTCATCATGTTATAAACAATAAATTTAAATATGCATGAACAGTAATAATAAAAATATTGGATGACATGTTAAATGCACATGACAAGCATACACGCATAGAATCAATCATGGCATTGGACTCAAGAAATAAAAACAGTTTATTATTAACCAATTAGTTTAGGTCTTATTCCCTCACCTTTGCTTGATTGCAGATCCTCTTTCAAGCTTTAAGAATCAACTTAATATCACTATTATATCACTAGAAGACATAATCAAATCGATAGAATTTAATTAGAATTAATTCTAATTTTTAAAGCTTGCTGTTAACTGGGGGTTGATGCCAGGGTCGAATGTTCCATTGACCCTGGGTGCTACCACCTCTATTCTGGACTTCCTGAACACTGGGGGTCGATGCTAGGGTCTGGTAAGGTCGATTCTGCATCGACCCCACGTGCGACCCCCCGTGGGTTTAGTCGAGATTTTCATCCTACAGTCCATTCTTTCATGTTTGGGTCCTATGGCTTGCTTCTATAATCCATTCCATACATGTTCTATGGTTTATAACTATAGTTTATTCCTCTACATGGTTTTAATGATCTCCTCCATGGTTTTCCATTGAAACCTAACCATGGATGGATGATTTGGGTTTCTCCTAGATCATACCCTCTTCACTATCTACTCTAAGGTCTTAAGAAAATTCATGGAGATGGTATCCATACCTGAGAATTAGACTAGTTTCTCTGAAGCCTTCTCTTTGGTCTTCTTCTCCACTTTCCTTCTCTTCTCCTTCTCTTCTCCTTCTCTTATCTTTCTCTCAATCCAATTAGGGTTCTAAAAGGAGTGAAAGTGGCTTAGGGACGTCCTATTTATAGAGTAGAAACTCCCAAAATAAGTCCCATTGAGATTAGGAAAGAATCCCATTTTAATTTGGAAAGTTTCCAAATCACAGTTTCTGTCGACAGACTGGGGGTCGATGAGGGGGTCAGAGATCCCGTCGACCCCTGGTTCTAAATTGTCCGACCCCCAGTTAGAAACTCAAGGTCTGACTTTTATATTGGGGGGGTCCGACCCTGCCTAGCTGAGTGTGCGATCCTCCCCCCTATTTTAGTGTTTTTGGGTCAGTTTAATACCTGGGATCGTTATCTCCTTCACGCACTTGGTCCATTTGGCTCGACCATGATGGGTAGACCTGGTTCAAGGTGGTAAGACCGGATTAGTTCGATACGGGTCTTACACTATCTCTATTCCATGGTAGGTGCATGTAGGACGACAATGGTGTTTGATCCATTGGGCAGATTCACACACTCGTGTATAGGGGTGCGGCGGCCACCAAACCTTTCTATAGCAAATTGCAAACTTATAAACCAGACCAAAGATGATGAATTGAATGCATGCATATGTTTGTTGCATTGTTTTGTTTGCTCACTGAGTCGTGACGTGTGCTCACCCTTTTGACGTCGAATATTTTTAGTTGATGATGCAGGTCCTACCATTGAAGAATATATGAATGCGCCGACGTATGGACACGTTGCTGCGATGGACGTAGAAGCTGAAGAAGATGCACATGATTCATCATGCAAGTGCAACCGATGTGTTTTTGCTTAAGTTTAGTTATAATTTGAACGTCGGATATGTAATTGATTATTTATTTTTGTCTTGTGGTTTTGAGATAATTGGATTAAATACTTATTTATCACTGTTAGACTCTCAGTTCATTATCTATAAGACTTCTGCTTATTTGTTTATTACCTCTGATTATTAATGTGGAATGTGTGTGTCGTTTGATATGGTGGGTACGACATATGCAAGATCCTGGGTAAACCGTCGATTTATTAGCGGTTCACCACACCATTCTAGTTAGACCAGAATTGGGGTGTGACAATAACTGTACCCCTAGCCATTAGGGGGTTATGTTGTCACACCCCAATTCTGGACGAACCAAAAGTTCTGAGTTACTATCAAGGCCAAAAGTCTGTTCAAGATTATCAGATTGAGTTCAAGTCACTCTTTTATTTGCCCCTGCATACATGTGTATTGAAGAAGCTATAGTGAGGAAATTCTTCGAAGGACTTAGAGGTGCAATTCGAGCTATAGTGGAAACTCATGGACATACTAACTATGCTGAGTGTGTCCAAACTACCAAGGTCATTGAACATGCCCTCAGAGATAGTTATCGAGCCAAGAATGGTTTTGGTAAAAGATTTTCTTCTACACCTAACAAGAAGATCTCGAAGAAACCTTTCCAAGGCAAGTTCAAGAATAAGAGAGCTGCCATTACCAAGCCTTCTGTAAAGACTACCCATACAGGACTAGTTAAATGCTTTCATTATTAGCAAATTAGTCATATCAAGTCTAGTTACCTTAGGCTTCTGAATGCCCAGTAGGGCATGGTTTTTGCAATGATGACTGAAGATGCAGAGAGAACCTCTAGTGTAGTGACAAGTATTTTAAATTTAAGTAAATTATTGTTTTTCGATACTAACTGCAGTAAATCATTGTTTTTCGATACTAACTGCAAGCTTGTATGTGTATTAACCCATAAGTTATACATAATAGGCACTCTTAGTATATCCGAACATCTAGCTCATATTATATTTGATTCAGGAGCCACTCATTCATTCATATCCCCTAAGTTTGCCAAGAAGTGGTTGATACCTACCAAGCATTTAGTATCTGATCTGGTTGTTCCTACACCTTTAGGATTGGAAGTAATACTAATAAAGTACTATGGCCCATGTCAAGTATAGCTAGATGATCAGAATCTGAGTGTTAATTGATTAAACTGGACATGTCAGATTTTGAAGCTATTTTAGGCATGGATTGGCTCGCTACCTACCGAGCTAGTGTACTTTGTGCTGAAAAAAGATTCTTTTCCAGCTAATTAATGGAAAAATATTCAAGTTTATTGGTGATAAACCTAAAAAGGATAAGAAGTTATTCATATCTGCAATGCAAGCCTGTAAACTATTACATTAAGGCTGCATTGGGTATCTAGCATTTATGATTGATACATGACTGAAATGCCATCAATTAACCAGATTGATGTATTGAGTAATAATTCCCATATATGTTTTCGAAAGATTTACTTGGTTTACCTCCTAATCGTGAAACTGAGTTCGTGATCGATATAGTCCCAGGATTAGCTCCTGTCTCTAAAGCCCCATATAGAATGGCGCCCTCTAAGTTAAAGGAATTAAAGGTTCAACTCCAAGAACTGTTAGACAAGGGATTTATTAGACCTAGTATCTCCCCTTGGGGTGTACCAGTTTTGTTTGTCAAGAAGGATGGAAGCGTACATTTTTTTATTGATTATCATGAGTTGAATAAACTCACCATTAAGAATCAATATCCTTTACCCAGGATTGATGATTTATTTGATCAGCTACAAGAAGCCCAAGTATTCTCCAATATAGATCTCTGATTTGGATATCATCAATTAAAGATTCGAGAATCCGATGTACCAAAGACTGCTTTCAGAACTCGATATGGACACAATGAGTTCTTAGTTATGTCTTTTGGACTAACTAATGCCCCTACTTCATTTATGGAACTCATGAATAGAGTATTCCATGACTTCCGAGATCGCTCTGTAATTATGTTCATTGATGACATCTTCACATACTCGAGAGTGTAGAAGATCATGCTTTGCATCTTCGTCAAGCTTTGCAAAGGTTAAAATAGGAAAAGTTATTTGCTAAGTTCAAGAAGTGTAAATTCTGATTGAGAGAAGTTGCCTTTTTGGGTCATGTCATATCAGCTGAAGGAATATCAATAGATCCAAGTAAGGGTACTCAATTGGGAAGCACTGAAGACAATCACTGAAGTTAAAAGCTTTCTTGGATTGGCTGGATATTATAGAAGATTTATTGTTGACTTCTCAAGAATAGCCATTCCTCTGACTCAATTAACAAAGAAGGAAACTAAATTTGCGTGGTCAGAGAAGTGTTAAGCAGCATTTTAGTTATTGAAGGAAAAGTTAATCTCTGCTCTTGTTTTGACAATCCCATCTGGATCAGAAGGATTATATACTGATGCATCCAAGCTAGGACTCGATTGCATACTAATGCAAGAAGGAAAGGTAATTGCTTATGCCTCCAGACAATTGAATAAACATGAAAAAAAATATCCTACTCATGATCTTGAGTTAGCTACTTAGTGTTTGCACTCAAGACATGGACACACTACCTTTGTGGAGAAAAGTTCTAGATAATGTCCGACTACAAGTGTAAGACCTGGATCGAACTAACCGGTCTTACCACCTTGTACCAGGTCTACCTACCATGGTCGAGTCAAGTGGACCAAGTGCGTGAAGAAACCACAAGACCAGGTATGAAATCAACCCAAAAACAGTCAATTATGAGCGTGTGGTCGCATGCCTAAATAGGTGTGACCGACCACACCTCAAAATAGTCCAGCCATATGAATTTTGGTCGTGTGGTCGGACATTTCAGAAGGTGTGGTCGACGGATTCTACGACCCCACCTCCGACCCCACGGAACCCAGTCAAAAACCGAAATTAGGAAACCTTCCTAATCCAAAGGGGGGTCTTTCCTAAACTCATTAGGGAATATTATGGAGGGTTTTCCTCTATAAATAGGACGGCCCTTAGCCTCTTTCATCCTTTTAGAACTCTAAATGAAAGTGAGAGAAAGAGAAGAGAAGAAAGAGAAGGAGAATTGAAGAAGAAGACTAAGGAGGAGGAAAATTCAGAGAAAACTTTGAATCTTCAGCAAGCTTAAGGTATGAACATATTTCCCATGTTAAATTGAGAGCCTAGAATAGTTCATGAAGAAGATAGGATTTAGGAGAAACCCAAATCATCCATCCATGAACAAATTCCAAGAGAATCCATGGAGGAAATTATGTGGACAATGGATGGTGTATAAAATAATAGTTTTGAGCCATAGAACAATCATAGGAAGGACCATGATGATAAGCCAAAGGATTCAAAAATGAAGGAATGGAATTAAGAGTGAAAGGTCGACCATAACACGTGTGGTCACACGTGAGGTCGCATGATGTCCGACCCCACAAGACACATATGTCCGACCACATGCCCTCGGGAAGTTTCTAGGGAGGGTGTGGTCGCACGTGTGGTTGGAGTATGTCCGACCCCACCCTGCAACCTCACGCCCTGTGGTCGCAGAAACTGAGACCACAGGTGCTGCCATACCTGCGACCCCTCAGTTTCTGTTAGTTTAAACTCATGAAAATTAATTTTAATTTAAAATCTATAAATTGGTTAGGTTTCCAAGTGGTTTAAAAGTGAATTACAAAGCTTGAACGAGGATCTACTATCAATCAAAGGTGATGGAACAAGACCTAAATTAATTAGCTAATAATAAACTATTTTTATTTTTGAGTCCAATGCCATGACTGATTCTATGCATGTATGCTTGTAATGTGCATTTCACATGTCATCTAATATTTCTGTTATTACTGTTCATGCATATTTAATTCCGTTTATTTATAACATGATGATGATGATGATGATGCTAGGAATAGGCATGTAAATGTATGTGTGTGGTTAGTGTACTTGATGCGAGTGGGGCATCAGGGGGAGGACGTGACAATGTGGTTCATCCTGGTCACCAGACTCTAGCTCTATCTCTACTCAAGTTTTGTCCACTAACATCATCGTATCGCCATTACTTTAGCAGAACTATTATGCCGTAGGGCGTCAGAGGAGGTGGTCTCGGACCGTGTAGTCTCTGACTCTACCGGAGGGGGCCTTAGCTCTATCTCTATGGACGTATTGAGGGATGCTGGGGTGAGGCCTTGGATACATCGTTTGACATTAGGATTGGTTAGTTGCGAGCCCAGTTTGCAAGCCCTCGCCAATAGGGGCTTACGTATTGGTATGGGTAGGGCATCAGGGGCGGTGTCATGCGGTGTTTGATCCAGACACTTTAGCTCTATCTCTATTCCATGGTGGGTGCATGTGGGATGGCAATGGTGTTTGATCCATTGGGCGGCTTCACACACTCGTGAATAGAGGTGCGGCGGCCACCTATCCTTTCTATTGCACATTGCAAACTTATGAACCAGACCAAAGATATGAATTGAATGCATGCATATATTTGTTGCATTGTTTTGTTTGCTCACTAAGCCATGATGTGTGCTCACCCTTTCGATGTCGAATATTTTAGTTGATGATGCAGATACTACTGTAGAAGACTATATGAATGCTCCGATGTACAGACATATTGCGGCGATGAATGCAGAAACTATGATGGAGTCGCATGATTCGTCGTGCGAGTGCAACTCATGTGTCTTTGATTAGATTTATTAGTTGGATTATTAAGAACATGTAATTGATTAATTTATTTTGTTTTATGTCTTAGTCTTTTGGAGATAATTGGATACTTTATTTATGTTATCACTGTTAGATACTCAGTTCATTAATATTAAAAGACTTCTGCTATCGTTTATTTACTCTGATTATGGTTGTAGATGTGTATGGTTTAAGTAAAAGGACACAACCTATTCGAGATCCTGGTTGAACCGTTGGATCATAGACGGTTTATCACACCATTCTGGTTGGTACAGAATTGGGGTGTGACAACAATAGTCTCACATGCTTATTCAACTAGAAAGAACTCAACATGAGACAGAGAAGGTAGTTGAAATTACTGAAGGATTATGATTGTGACATTTAATATCACCTTGGGAAGACTAATGTGGTAGCTGATGCTCTCAACAGAAAAGCCTTAAGTATAACCAAAGGCCAAGTTAGTAAAGGAGAAGCTGGAGCTAATGATTATGTATTAACTGAAGCTCAAATCATTCCTCCACCCATAACAAAAGACCCTGTTGCTAGTGCTCTATTAGAAGACTGGATTGAAGCCGCTATTGTCACTCTAGGTGCCCTACAAGTACAATCGGCGTTGCAAGAATTCAGATTGCAACGAACATTAAATTATCACTTAAGTGCATTAAAGAATAAACTTGAAAATGGAAAGCAAGATCCATATTTTGTGCTGAATAATGAAATTATATACTATCGTGGTAGAGTATGTATACCAGAATCTGTAGAAGAGTTAAAGGAAAGGATTCTGATGAAAGCTCATTCGTCGCCATATTCTATGCACTTTAGAAGCACTAAGATGTATCACGACTTGAAAAAGAAATTCTGGTAGAGAGGTTTGAAGGCTGACGTGGCTAGGTTCGTGTACAAGTATTTGACATGTCAAAAAGTCAAAGTCGAATGCCAAAGACCATCTGGTAAATTATAGCCATTACCTATATCAGAATGGAAGTGGGACCACATTACCATGGACTTCGTCACAGGATTACCTTTAACATCATGCTCTGTAGATGCAATCTGAGTTATCGTGGATGGGTTTATAAAAACAAAAAGATTCATTGCTGTTAGCCCTTAGTTTTCCATGGACAAGCTAGCCAAACTATATATTGGTCAAATCATTCGACTTCAAGTTGTTCCCGTTATCATTGTATCTGATCATGACTTAAGATTTACATCCAAGTTTTGGAAAGGATTGCAGAACACCATGGGAACTCAATTGAAGTTTAATACTACCTTTCACCCTAAGACAGATTGACAATCTGAGAGAATAATTCAAATACTAAAAGATATGTCTAGAGCTTATGCTCTAAATTTAAAAGGAAATTGGGATCAAAATCTCTCACTGATGGAGTTTGTTTACAATAATAGTTATCAATCTATGATTAAAATGACTCCATATGAAGCGTTGTATGGAAAGAAGTATAGAACTCCCTTATATCAAAACAAAGTTGGTAAAAGAAGAATCCATAGACCAGAAAGAAGTACAAAACTCCCTTATATCAGAATGAAGTTGGTAAAAGAAGAATCCATAGACCTGAAATCGTCCAAGAGAACTGCAAGAATGTTCATATAATAAGAGAAAGGATAAAAGCTGCTCAATGAAGACAAAAGAGTTATGCAGACGTATGTCATAAAGACCTTGAATTCAAAGTTGGTGATAAAGTATTTTTGAAGATATCTTTTTTCAAGGGAATGAGAAGGCTCGACAAGAAAGGGAAGCTAAGTCCAAGATACATAGGACCAGACCATATGAGATACTTAGTAGAAATGGAGCGGTAGCATATCAGCTGGCTCTACCTCCCTCCCTCGCTGGTGTTCATGATGTATTTTATGTGTCGATGCTGAAGAAGTACATCACTGACCCATCGCATGTCCTGAAATCAGAGTCGCCATTCATTGATACAACCCTGAGTTATGAAGTTGAACCGCTGTATAGGAAGGTTCATCAGCTAAGAAATAGATCCATTGCATATATCAAGGTACAATGGAAGAACCATCCTAAGGATGAAATATCGTGGGAGAAAGAAGAAGAGATCCACGAAATATACCCTCACTTGTTCAAGGAACAAGGTATGAAAATTTCAAGGACAAAATTCTTTTAAGTGGGGGAGAATTGTGAAATCCCCATCCAAAAATACGGGGCTAGTTTGAATTTTTTACATAATAGGTACTCCCATCAACGTGGACTTAGCATCTATATATGTGTCAGTGTGTGTCTGACTCTAGGTATGATTTAAAACACTTTACTTTCATGTATGGATTACTAGTTTGAGGTTAGATGGTCGAACCAACCAACGCGTGGCCAATCTTAGCTGATTTGGGTCATGCGGTCAACCATAGCAGTTGATGAAATTGACCTAGTCGACCGCCATCTGTAATCGACTACTCGATCACAAAATTGGGCCAAACCTTAGTCTATTAGTGTGGGTTTGGTTTTGATTGGTGCCTAGTCACCCCAAGTTGTCCCTAAGCATGTGGGAGCCATCTCTTGACTAGTTTGAGTGCCAATTGGCAACTCGTAAGCCTCCTTGTTCACTCTTTAACTAGTATTAGGACTCTCAAGGTAGGAGCTGCATTGAAACTCCAACTCTTGATTAACTCCCCCTAATTTGAGAACCCTAAAGGCTCTGACACATTTTGGAGAGAGAGAGAGAGACAATTGAAGAAGGCTAAAAGAATAAGAATATGAAGAAGTAACATTGATGGTCCTCCCTCAAGTTTTTTCCTTTAGCTATAATTAACAAGCATTAAGGTAAACTCTATATCACTCTTTCTTTACTTAGAACAACCCTCTGCTGATCTCATGAGGTAAATCCCAACCTCTTATCATGTTGGAATGATATTCCATTAGCCATTAATGGTCAATGCTATAGAATTGCTTAAAAATGCTTAGATTTGATAAACCGATGTAAAGGAATGAATATAGATCATAATATAGGTTTGTGAGGTTGAATTATTGTTGGGAAGTAGTCATTAATGTTGTATAGACCCTTAGAGACCCTTTGGGAAAGCCCTCGACCCCATTCCATGGAGAATGGATCGAATCATGATTAGTTCGAGCTCACTGTTACAAGGCGATCGACGGGGGTGGTAAACCAAATTGGTCTGACCGACTGCCTGACTGTGATTGACTGCCTGAGTCTCAAAAAGGTATAAAATTGGTATTCTATTTCCCAATCGTCCACTATGGACTAAGTTGACTATCCCACACCTCTGGAATGATGTAATGAACATTGTAGAATGATTGGCTTGATTAACATGCATCTCCAAGAGTATAAGTACATAGGGTTGTATAGTTGACATTCACTATCGATGACCATACTTGCATATAATCTATGCGAACAGGATTCTACCACAATTAATGATTGTTACAGACCTTAAAATATATGTAAAAGAGACCCTAATAAGGTGCAAGCCTCTGGAACCAATAATGACCTAAATACCTTAACTGGTTGATGAAATTAGTTCGATCTACTACCCCATCTGATTGACCATCTCCATCGACCACCTGTTGATAGCAAGTCTGTTTTGGTTGATTCTTCAACCAATGCTCATAAAACTTGACCAATTAACCCTAGGACATATTCTTAAGACTAATGAGGATAACTTAGATTTATTGAGAGTGTTACCAAACAATCTAATGTATTAATCATATACCAATCAACTAGGTAGTGACATGAAAAGCAAGGAAGGTACTCTGTCTACTTCAGATTAGTAGTTGCTCACTCATTTATAGGTGAGGGATTAGCTTTGTTATATTTTCTTGTTTTCTGTGTGCATGTTGTGTTTGTGATATGATTAGATTATTGTGTGATAACATGGCATCCAATAACTGCGATATCTATTCATGCATTCTTGCATATTATTGTTGTATTGGATTGATAACATGTGGATGTTTGATAACATGATTGTATCCTAGTAGATTTGGATGGTTGGAATGGGATGGTTCATCTTGGTCAGTTAAGCTAGGATACGAGTACCTGCATTAGTAATATTCTTGGTTTACTTTTCAATATTTCGTGACTGACAACCCTTATCAATAGGGGTTTAGGTATTGGCATAGGCTTATTTATAAGGTATGACCATGGATGCACTGTTTTTTTTTTTTTTGTAGTTGGAGCAGGTAGCTGGTCATGTGTTGGTATCCTTCCTTTATTGTTTCTAGCTGAGACCTAGGGATGAGTCTGTTCTATATGCTTACCCATGAGGGATTGGGCGGTATATACCCAATGAAGTGGTTGAGGCATAGAATAACATGTCAGGATGAAGCCTATGATGAAGAATGCGGGTAGTTGCTAAGACGTAGTCTCTAGGTTGTATCTTCATTCTGTAAGTAATTTTTTATTAGGAGGCGTGGCCAAATGTGTTCATATACTTTACCCGTGCTTGAGTATTCATTATCAGTATTTAAGTGTAATGCTACTTGCGCATGCTAGTTCACAGACCAAATCACCTTAATAATCTAATCATGCATTTGTGTGCTTGTTGTTTCGACAATATTTCGTATCCGAAGTCCGTGGTACTGATAGGGCCTACAAGACAAAGACAAGAGACAAGAAAGGGGCCAGCCTTATGGCCTCGGGTCCACTTCGATGCCAAAGTTAGGAATCTGTGAACAGTCAATGGGCTCGAGATCCAAGCCCACCTTTTATGTGGTGGGGCAAGAGAGAAATCCCGAGTTCAAAGTATCAGAGCGAGAATCCCAAGAATGAGTAATTAATGTTTGCATACCTGAATTCTCAGGATTTGGTCTATTTATAGTGAATAATGTTTTTCCCGTAAATATCGATGTTTCCCTTTGTTGTATTTGATGCCTAAAATGTCCTCATAATAGCTCATAAATGACATTTTTACCCTCACCCATTTGATTGGATTTATAGGGATGCTTTCTTGGATCTATGCGGGAATGTATACGTGGTTTGATTGAGTCTTAGGTGTCACCGTTATATTGGTGACGTGGGAGATTTTTCTAACACTTGCTTTGTTGCTCTGCTGAATCTGTAAGGTTTGATTGAGCAAGTAAAAAAAAAAGAATAGAAATTCCTCCTAATCACTTACCTTGTTACTCTACTGAATCTACAAGGTTCGATTGAGTAAAAAAAATAGCAGTTTCCCAAAGTCGACATTGGCCCCTGAAATCAGCAATGGCTGGTCTACAGGGGGTGGTCATTAAAGAAATAGTAGTGTCTTTGAAGTTGTCCCATGTGTAGGGCCGATGTGGATGGTGCGACCATGCCACATCGGTCTATTTCAGAATGTTGACTGATGTGAGGGGGGTCGATGCAAGGGAGGCAGATGTGAGCGGCGCGGCCATGTCACATCGATCTATGTTGGAATGTTGGTCGATGTGTAAAAGGGGGACCGTTGTGGGTGGCGCGGCCAATGCACATCCGTTACATTGAAAATTTTGACCGATGTATGTCACGGGATGTGAATGTGACCCATGTCTCCATAATTGCTTGAATGGGGACCGATGTGGGCAATGCAGCCAATACACATTGATCATATTACAAATCTTAACAGATGTGGGTTACGAGATTCGCACGTGACCCGTGTCTCCATAATTGCTAGAATGGGGACCGATGTGGGCAATGCAGCCAATACACATTGATCATCTTGCAAATCTTAACAGATGTGGGTTACGGGATTCGCACGTGACCCGTGTCTCCATAATTGCTAGAATGGGGACCGATGTGGGCAGCGCGGTCAATACACATTGGTCATCTTGAAAATCTTGACCGACGTGGGTCATGAAATTTGCACGTGCCCCTCGTCTTCAGAATAGGGACCGATGTAATGGGGCCGATGTGGGGGACGTGGCCAATGCACATCGGTCACTTTAAAAATTTGACCAATGTGGGTCACAGGATGTGCACGTGACCCATGTCTCCATAATTGCTTGAATGGGGACCGATGTGGGCGGCACGACCAATACACTTCGGTCATCTTAGAAATCTTGACCGATGTGGGTCATGGGATTCGCACGTGACCCATGTCTCCATAATTGCTTAAATGGGGACCGATGTGGGTGGTGCTGCCAATACACATCAGCCATCTTGGAAATCTTGATCGTTGTGGGTCACGGGATTTGTACGTGCCCTTTGTCTTCGGAATGGGGACCGATGTGATGGAGCCAATATGGACGGCATAGCTAGTGCACATCGGTCACTTTGAAAATTTTGACCAATGTGGGTCACGAGATGTGCACGTAACGCAAGTCTCCATAATTATTTGAATGGGGACTGATGTGATGTGGGCGACGCGGGCAATACACATTGGTCATCTTGAAAAATTTGACCGATGCGGGTCACAGGATTTGCATGTGACCCATGTCTCCATAACTGCTTGAATGGGGACTGATGTAGGCGGTGTGGCCAATACGCATCAGTCATTTTTTGGAAATCTTGACCGATGTGGGTCATAGGATTTGTACGTGACCCTCATATTCTGAATGGGAGCCGATGTGGGTGGCGCGGCCAATACACATCGGTCATCTTGGAAATCTTGTTTGATGTGGGTCACAAGATTCGCACGTGATTTAATTGTGGAGTTCATCTTGGACTCGTGTTTTGGCGGGTTTGGGTTGAATTGTATGGATACGTAAGGCAGGGCCCGATTGATGGACCCAAAGTTCAGCGTCGTTAATTAATGTTGTTAGGTATTGGCCTTATGGATATGTGCCATGTGGATGCATGCTTCTTCATCCCCAAAGCTGCCCTTTGATGTCTTATAAATACTTGAGGTGGGTTTCTTTTTACCCTTGCTTTGAAGTTTGAAGGGCTAGGACAGAGGGCATGGCATCAGTATTTTCTCGGAGTATTTGTCGACATCAGCTCGAGCTATCCGTAGACTTTATCAGTAAGTTTCATTTCCTCATACTTTATCTTGTAATTTTTCTCAGAGTATTTGTCAACATGGAGATAAATGTGTTAACAGTCGATGCAGAAGGGCCTGAGTTGAAGTTTGCTTCATCTAGCAGTGGGTCGACGTCCTCCAACAGTGGGTTTAGTGATAGTATGTCATCCTCTGAGAAAGGATCTGGAGGCCGTATATCCGAGGGTGGGCCCGAGGTTGAACTAAGAACTGAACCATCCGATGAGCGAACCTCTGTCTCCTCCCTGAGAGACACAGGACAGGAGTAGGCAACTGGTGTATCCACCCATGGCTTAGGATCCGAGGTGATCTACGAGGCCAGGGAAGGAGCCGACCCTTCTCCTAAATTTGATGCATGGGAGGAAGTTTGCTATCTCACCATGGCCAAATTCTCTAGACTTCACGAAAGGTACCAAATACCCTTTGATGCTGAGATCCGGATGCCTGAGTCAGGTGAGAGGGCCTGTTAAAATCACGAGTAGGAGTTGTGTGTGAACTTAGAGATTTTCAAGGCTGGCTTATGCATCCCAATACTGTGGCTGGTGGCCAACATCATTGGGTACTACAAGGTTGTGCCGATCCAGCTGATGCCAAACTCCTAGAAGGACATGATGGCCTTCATCGTGTATTTTTAAAAACTAGGGCAGAAGCCCACCTTGAATATGTTTAGGGACATGTTCACTTTCAATGACTATTGTAAGTCGAGGTGGTACTATTTTTCCAAGAAGCCTGAGTATGGGGACGTCCTAACGGACAAGCCCACATCTATCAAGTTATGGAAGAATAAATTCTTCTATATCAGCGGCAAGAAGGTCGTATTGGCAAATATTTGGGCTAAATTGGACGCCGAATCTCTTAATACCGATTTATACCACTCCAGCCGTTTGAGTCCGAGATGTTGCAACGTGCCCGACGATTTGAAGGGACCCCAGTTCGCGTTGTGGATCTGAGAAACCCTTTCTTTTTACATGAACACAAGCTTTGTGAGTATTTCATGTTATTCTTTTCCTATTCGAGCGCTATCCAATGGCTGATTTTGTCTTTGCTTGCTATAGTGATGCTATCGAAGGAGTATTTGCTAGAGTTGCGTCGGAAGGAAGCGGCCAAGGAGCGTGAGGCCGAAGAGAAAAGACTGAAGGCCGAGCAGGAAAAGAAGAGGCTTCAAGAGAGGCGGAGGGTCGAGGGTGAGCCCTCAAGGAAGACCTTGAAGAGACCACGTAGGACATCTCCTGACTCAACTCTTGCTGATGCGGCCCCCATCTATGCCATGCCCCTGATTCCTCAGTACCTTGTTCTTGACTTTTCAGGAAAGGGGACCAATGTAGTGAATCCGAGGTTGTAGTTGCCCTTGCTGAGTCTACTGGTACCGAGGTAGAGCAACATCCTACCCCTCAACCATCACAACAACATTCTACTCCTCAATCATCCCAGCCGAGGGAGTACCTGTCAATGGGGGGCGATATGAGCCATATCTGGTAGATTCCACTTATGGGCCCTTTGCCAAGGAAGAAGACTAGTGATGAGTAGGTCTTCTGCCTGGACTGGACTTTGACCAAGGATGACACAACGATGGGCGACATCCGTGTGGCACATGAGTTGATGAAGGGAGCCATCCTCCCTTGTGACTGGGAGTTGGTGTCCGAGTTGCCCACTCCATCCCTGATATCGGGCACGGATACCCTGGCCGCTGGGGTGAGTTACTATTTTTGTTGCCGCTTTTTGTATGAATTTGTGTTTGACATCGATGTATAATAATTCTGCCTTTGAACCCCCCCATTTTTTGACAGCTCGGGGTGTATATGGAGAATTTGAAGCAGCATGCGGAGAAAATGGCAAAGGACTTGGGTGAGATGGACCAGAAGCTACATCGGGTGGAGGAGCACCAAGATGATGCTCGGGCACAGCTTCATGCCAAGGAGCAAGAGATCAGCTCTATGGTAGCTGATAGCGTTCAGCTTCGATTTGAGGTGGAAGCTTTGCAAAAGGAAAAGGCCAATCGACAGGAGGCGGATAGGCAGACCCGAGCACGCATCGCAAAATTAAAGTCTGTTAGTGAGACCTCTCGGGCTCATGCGACCAAGTACAAAGATGCCTTCTACTAGGCCAGATCTATTACTATTGAGGCCGTTCGTCTGTACCAAAAATCTATGGCTTTTAAGGAACTAGTGGGGAAGCATTTGCTATATAGCTTTACCCAGGGTGCCGAGTAGCTGAAGGAGTATGTGGATGAGAGGGTCCTAGGGGTAGACTACTCTTAGGCCGAGTGTCTGAAACCAATAAAGGTTTCGCTGAAAGTGGTGGAAAATGATGATCTAGAGATTTTGTGACAACTTGGACAAGTGTTCGAAGGGGAGGATCCTCCCTCATCTCCTAACGCTTAGGCAGATTCTCCTGCCATATGTCCGGCTTCAGGAGAGGGTGTCTCCTTCCACATCACGGATCGGTATTTCTCACACCACAGGGCTTCCTATTACCCCTGGCAGTTCTTTCCCCCATGATGGTGCTGCTTCTGGTAGCGGTGGCGGGTTGGATCAAGAAGGAGATGGTGGCCACTGACTTTGTATTTTCTCTTTTTTTTATCTCCCTTTTTTAAAGTATTACAGGGCGCCCTCAGGTTAGTTTTTGTAAAAGGGGCCTTGCTCTGAACTTTGTAAAAAATTTAAAATATGTATGGGATTGTCTTTTCTTTTGCTGACTGCAATTTTTATTGAAGTTGGTCATGTGTAAGAGTTTATCGGCCCATATTGCATCTTCCCTACTCGGCCAAATGTGTTTGCATAGAAGACTCATTTGGCTGAATGAGACTTATCACATTGCATTTGGTGGAGCTTTGATTTACCCTCCTCCGCCAAGTGTGTTTTTGAAGTGAACTTATTTGGCCATATGGGTCACTTTAAATGTTTGAGCTTGATCAACCCTCCTAGGCCAAAGATGTTTTCGAAGTGAACTCTTTTGGCCGTATGGGTTACTTTATATGTTAGAGCTCGATCTACCCTCCTCGGCTAAAGGTGTTTTTGAAGTAAACTCATTTGGCCATATAGGTCACTTTGTATGTTGGAGCTCAATCTACCCTCCTAGGCCAAAGGCCTTCTCTAAGTGAACTATTTTGGCCGTATGGGTTACTTTATGTGTTAGAGCTCAATCTACCCTCTTAGGCCAAAGGTGTTCTAGAAGTGAACTCAGTTGGCCGTATGGATCACTTTATAATGGTGGAGAAGACGCAATGATGGAAATGTAGAAAATTCTCATTGACTGTAGTCATTTCATTTTGTCAAAAAGAGTTGTACAGGCTATAGTATGCCACTTGATTATGCAAAAGTTACTGGCAGAAACGGCTAGGATGCTCTGCATTCCAAGCATGAGGTAGGGTCTTGCCCTCCATGTCCTCAAGATAATAGGCACTACTTTGGAGTTTTTACGTCACCCTGTATGGCCCTTCCCAGTTGGGAGCCAGCTTACCCTGGTTGGTGGGTCTGAAGCAAGGGTGCTGTGGAGTACCAGGTCATCGACATGAAACGTCCATACGCAGACACGTTTGTTGTAGTGCTAAGTTATCATCTACTGCTGGGCTATTATTTTTATCTGTGCCTGGTCCTGAACCCCTTCGAGCAGATCTAGGTTTGCCCATAGGCCTTCATCATTGGTTGTTGGATCATAGTATGTCACCCTATGGGATGGTACACGAACCTCAAGGGGGATTACAGCATCTGTTTCGAATGCTAACATAAAAGGTGACTCGTTTGTGGCAGCCTTGGGAGTGGTGCAGTCTTCCCATAAAATGTGTGGTAGCTCATCCAACCATCGTCCATTGGCTCTTTCCAAGCGTTACTTAATTCCTTGGATGAGGATTTTGTTGGTGGACTCGATTTTTCTGTTGGTCTAGAGGTGCTTGACCACACCGTGCCTGTGGTCAATGTTGTTTTCTGAGCAAAATTCGATAAAGGCCTTGTTGGTGAATTGTGTGCCATTATTAGTGATCAATATGTGGGGGATGCCGTAGCGATAGACGACTGACTTTTTGAAGAATTCCCAGATTATACTCTCAGGGATGCTTAATACTACCTCGGCCTCAGCCCATTTTGTGAAGTAATCCACTACTACAATGATGTACTTCCACTGATATCGTGTTGGTGGGAAAGGTCCCATGATATCCATACCCCATGTGGCAAATGGGATAGGTGAGGGATCGGCCTTAAAGGTGCTGCAGGGAGGTGAGGGACTGGGGCATACAGTTGGCATTTCTCACACTTCTTGACATAATCCAGGCATTCTTCTAGTATCTTAGGCCAGTAGTACCCCTACCTAAGGATCTTTTGTGCTAGGGCCCGACCACCTAGGTGTGAGCCGTAGATACCCTCGTGTACATTCTTTACTGCTAAGGCTGCCTCGAAGGGTCAGAGACACTTAAGCAATAGGAAGGTGAAGGATTTCTTGTACAAGATACCCTGGTCCAATACGTAGTGCATTGACTTCGACAGGATTCTTTGGGTTTCTGCTTTTTCATCTGGGAGCACTCCGCTTTCCAAGTATGAGCGGATTGGGTCTATCCACGAGGGTTCCACCTCAGCGAGTAGTACTATGTTCGTGCTTGGGTCAACACTTGACTTGACCAAAGTTTCAATGTAAACTGAATGGCTCAGATCGGACAGGTATGACGTTTCTAGCTTAGAGAGTGCATCAGCCTATGTGTTTTGATCCCTCGAGACATGCCTTAGGGCAAAACTGTCAAAAGTTGATGTCATTTTCCTTACCTTGGTTAAGTGGGCTATCATATTGGCCTTACATGCTTCGTACTCCCCGTTGACGTGCTTGACTACCAATTGTGAGTCACTGGATGCATCGATCCTTCTGGCATAGACGGCTTTGGCCAACTGCAAACCAGCGAGGAGTGCCTTATATTTTGCTGCATTGTTTGAAGCACAAAATTTGAATCGTAAAGCATACTGGATTTGAAAACCCTCGAGGCTTGTTAGGATGAGGCCGGCGCCACAGTGGCCTTTGTTGGAGGCTCCATCTATGAACATGGTCCATTGGGGCTGGGGTGCCTCAAGTGCAGCTAGTATGTCTTTCGTCTTCAGGTTCCTTCGGGAGTGATGACTCTATCAAGAAATCTGCCAAAGCCTGTGCCTTGATAGCTATCCGAGGCCCATACATGATGTCGAATTCCCCCAGCTGGATGGCTTAATTGATGACTCGCCCCAATACCTCTGGCTTGGTGAGAATCTTCTTCAACTGTTGGTCTGTAAAAACAACTATGGAGTGTGCTTGAAAATAAGGACGGAGTTTCCTTGCCGCCATAACAAGAGCTAGGGCAACTTTCTCGATGAATTTATACCAAGTTTTGGCATCTAGTAGTACCTTGCTTACGTAGTATATCGGTCTCTATGCATTGTCGGCCTCCTTGGTGAGGATAGCACTGACGGCTCATGTGGATACAGCCAGGTACAGCTGGAGTATGTCGCCTGTCTCGGGCTTGGTGAGCAGGGGTGGGGATGCTAGTTATGCTTTCAGCTCCTTGAAGGCCTTCTTGCATTCATCTGTCCATTCGAACATTTTATTTCCTTTCAAAGTTTGAAAAAATGGTAGGCACTTGTCGGTGGATCTGGACATGAATCTGCTTAGCGCAGTAATTTTTCTTGTCAGCTCTTGCACGTGTCACACCCCAATTCTACACCATTCAGAACAGTGTAATGAACCGCTAATAAACCAATGGTTCAACCAGGATCTCTAATAGGCGGTATCCATTAAAAATAAAACCATGCACATCTACAACCATAATCAGAATAAATACACAATAGCGGAAGTCTTATAGTAAATGAACCGAGAACTCTAAATGTAATAATCATAATTAAAATATTAAGTCATTGTTGTATCAACTGGGACATAAATAAATAAAATATCAATTACATCCTTTTATAAATTCAAATAAATCCTAATAGAATACGTATGAGTTGCACTCGCATGAGGGGTCATGCGCATCCTCTAAGTCTTCAGCGTCCATTGCAGCAACACGTGCATACACCGGATTATTTATATAATCTGCAACTGTAGTACCTGCATCATCAACTAAAAATATTCGACATCGAGAGGGTGAGCACACATTATGGCTCAGTGAGCAAACAAAACAATGCAACAAACATATGCATGCACTCAATTCATATCTTTGGTCTGATTTATAAGTTTGCAATGTGCTATAGAAAGGATAGGTGATCACCGCACCTCTATGCACGAGAGTGTGGATACGCCCAATGAAAGCGAATCTGTCGCCTGCAGCACCCATAATGGCACAATATACCCCGATGAAAACGACATCGAAGTATCGATTGATACCATACCAACAAATAAACCCCTGCTGGCTAGGGTTGCAAACTGGGCTCGCAACTAACCAATCCTAATGTCAAACAGTGTATCCAAGGCCTCACCCCAACATCCCTCAGAACGCCCATAGTGATAGGGCTAAGACCCCCCGGCAGAGTCAGAGACTACACGGTCCGAGACCACCTCCCCTCATACATCATGAGTAATAGTTCTACTAAAGTAATGGCGATACGACGATGCTAATGCACAAGACTTGAGTTAGAGATAGAGCTAGAGTGCTGAGGCCCGGCCTATGACACCCCCCTGATACTCGCTCGCATCAAGCACATCAACCACTTGCTTAGTGGACATGACTTGAATAGACAACGGCACAATATACCCCGATGAGAACGGCATCAAAGTACCGGTTGATACCATCCCTACCCGCACCATGTACACTAACTAAGCACAAACATTCACATGGTTATTCCTATCATCATCATCATCATCATCATCATGTTATAATCAATAAATTTAAATATGCATGAACAGTAATAATAGAAATATTAGATGATATGTTGAATGCACATTACAAACATACACGCATTGAATCAATCATGGTATTGGACTTAAGAAATAAAACAGTTTATTATTAACCAATTAGTTTAGGTCTTGTTCCCTCACATTTACTTGATCGCAGGTCCTCTTTCAAGCTTGGGGGTCGATGCTAGGGTCGGAGGTTCCATCGACCCTGGGTGCGACCACCCACAGTCTGGACTTCCCGAACACTGGGGGTCGATGATCAGGGTCTGGTAGGGTCGATTGGCCATCGACCCCCCGTGCGACCCCCTATGGATCTAGTTAATTTTTCCTCCTACAGTCCATTCTTCGTGTTTGGGGTCCTATGGCTGGCTTCTACAATCCATTCCATACATGTTCTATGGTCTAGAACCGTAGTTCACTCACCTATATGGCTTTCATGATTTCTCCCATGGTTTTCCATGAAAACCTGAAAAGCTAACCATGGGTGGATGATTTGGGTTTCTCCTAGATCATTCCCTCTTCTCTATCTATTCTAAGGTCTGTAGAATTACATGGAGATAGTATCCATACCTGAGAATTAGGCTTGTGTTCTGAAGCCTTCTCTTTGATCTTCTTCTCCACATTCCTCCTCTTCTCTTTCTCTTTCTCTTCTCTTCTCTTTCTCTCAATCCAATTAGGGTTCTAAAAGGAGTGAAAGAGGCTTAGGGACGTCCTATTTATAGAGTAGAAACTCCCAAAATAAGTTCCATTGAGATTAGGAAATAATCCCATTGAAATTTGGAAAGTTTCCAAATCACGGTTTCTGTCGGTAGACTGGGGTCGATGAGGGGGTCGGAGATCCCATCGACCCCTGGTTTTAAAATGTCCGACCCCCGGTTGAAAACTGAGGGTCTGACTTTTTGTGCTGGGGGGGGGTCTGACCCCACCTCACTGGGTGTGCGACCCTCGCCCTTTTTGAGTGTTTTTGGGTCAGTTTAATACCTGGGATCACGATCTCCTTCACGCACTTGGTCCATTTGGCTCGAACACGATGGGTAGACCTGGTTCAAGGTGGTAAGACTGGGTTAGATTGACACGGGTCTTAAAGCACGTGTCTCCCCTTGGTTGGGATCGGCATATCTAGTACGGTCAAAATCTTGATAGGGTTGGCCTCTATCCCATGGTTGGACACCATGAAGCCAAGGAACTTTCCAGATGTGACGCCGAATGCATACTTGGTGGGATTCAATTGCATGTGCTAATGTCGGTGTACACCGAATGCTTCATTTAAATCCTTCAGGTGGTTGTTCCCAGCCAAATTTTTGACTAGCATGTCATCAGCATAGACTTCGACATTTCAGCCGATCTACTTCTCCTTTAACCTTGTTCACTAATCTTTGGTATGTTGCATCGGTGTTTTTCAATCCAAAGGGCATGTCGTTGTAGCAGAACATACCCCGATTAGTTACAAATGCAATCTTTTCAGTTCTGCCTTGTGCATCTAGATTTGGTTGTAGCCTAAGTATGCATTCATGAAGCTGAGTTGGTCATGTCCTGCTGTGGCGTCGATCAATTGGTCAATTCATGGGAGAGGGAAGCTATCCTTGGGGCATGCCTTATTGAGGTCTGAGAAGTCGATGCAAATTCACCACTTGTTGTCTTTCTTAGGAACCATCATGACATTGGAGACCCATTTCGGGTAAGTGACTTCCCGTATGAAGTTGGCCTTAAGTAGTTTGTCGACCTCCTTATCAATGAGCCTTTTCTTTCCTGGGGCAAATGATCTTTTCTTCTAACATACTGGGCGGTATTGTGGGTTGATGCCTAGGCAATGTTTTGCCACTTCCCTCGAAATGCTAGGCATGTCGGATGCCAACCACGCGAAGACGTCTGCATTATGGCATAAGAAGGTGATCAACTCTGTTTTCCATTGTTCTTCAAGAGTTGAGCCTATCTAAACGGTCCTTTATGAGTTTGTCTCACATAGGGGAACCGTGAAAAGGTCCTCGACAGGGGCCCCACTTCATTGGTTGGGGTCGTCCCTCAGATCTTTAAATTGTATTGGGAAGGCCTCAGCTGGTTTTTTGAGGCCGATCAGTTCGACTGAATAACAAATTCGGGCTACTAGCTGATCCGTCTTGCATTCTCTGGTGCCTCTGGGGGTGGAAAATTTTATTACCAAGTGGTATGTAGATGGGACAGATTGGAGGGCTCGAAGCCCAGGTCGATCGAGTAAAGCATTGTAGGAAGAGGGCACATCGACGACCAAGAAGTTCATCATGACTCGTGCCTCCTTAGGGTAAGAACCGGCTTTGATAGTCACCAAATCTCTAGAGAAGTTAATTAGTGGGTAGTCCACTAGCAAAAGGGGATCTTGAGGTATTTCCATGTGCTGGAAGGCTTGCCAATATATTATGTCCGTGGAGCTACTAGTGTCCACCATAATCTTGTGTACGTCACTATCGTCGATGTGCAGAGTGATAAAAATGGCATCATCATGAGGGACTTCTAATCCGCATAGGTCTTCATTACTGAAGATTAAGAAGTCCCCAGTTCTCATCCTTTTACCAAGCCATTCGGTGGACTTTACACTCCTTGTGTAGGCCTTCTGGGCCTTAGCGGATGTGTTTCTAGATGCGGAGCTGCCGGTGATGGTCATCGCCTTTTGTCCTTCACTTGTGGGGTCAAACTTCATACTGTCCTCCGGGGCCAAGGTGGCCACCGTGGTCAATGCAGGTCGGTCATTTGTGACTCGGTTTTTGATGACCGAGACGATGCCAATGGTCTCTAGATTCGACGCCCTTACAGGGGGAATATAATTCAGTGGCATGATTCGGATAGCATTGACGAGGTCGAAGGGGCAGTCGATGAGCTGGTCGGGGGGATCCAACACCATATGGGAGAGAGGCAGCCTTGTCCGGACTAGCCGATGGTGGGAAATTTTGGGGTTGGTCTACACAAGCGGTCGCCCCCTAGTCTCCAATGTATTGAGGATTCTCCCGACTTCGTGCACTTGCTAAGGGACTGGATCGAGTACTAGGATAAATTGGGCTCGGATGACACCAACTGCCCTTTGTGCTAAAGTGGGTGCTCCATCTTGTCTTTCGTCGCACCTTGGGGCATCTTCGATCTATCGGTTTCTTTGTCTTCTTTCATTTCCCTCTTCTCTCCTGTCGTTATCCAATGGTTTTCGTCTAGCATCTGTCCCATGTCCCACGTCAACCACCCTTTCCACTTCTCTCTATCATTTTCGCGTGGGGGATCTCTCCCCAGGGGGTGGTGGTGGTGCTCTTGCATCCTCTCGAGCCATCGCTGGCACCCTCAGCGCGTCATGGTCAACATATTGGCCATAATATCCCCTTCTGATGAGGTCCTCGATCTCAGCTTGTAAGTATCGACACTTATCAATGGTATGTACGATGTCGTGGTGATACCGATAATAATTGTTCGGATTCTGTCTTCGAGCCTTGGTCACAACCTTTGGCGGCTTTTAACGGTAGTCATCCTTTTCAATTAATGTATACATAGCAACCAATGGCCTGTCTAAAGGGGTGTAATCGTCAAATCTTCTCAGTATCCCCTGGCTCTAGCCTCTTCTCTCCTTGACCGCTTATGTTCACCAAGTTGTATAGCCTCCTTTGCTTCATCTCCCTTCCTGCCTGGGGTACTATGCATACCCTTGTTGGCCTCATAAATTTCATTTACGGTAGCAAATTTCTCGCAACAAGCCAAGAGCTCCTGGAGATCAGCTGGTTCCTTCTTGGCGATGGAGAATCGAAGTTTTTCATCAGTGACTGCCACTCTTAGGGTGGTGAAATAAACTGAATCCTCGATGTCTTTAACCTACAGTACTTTCAGGTTGAATCTGGCCAGGAAGGCACGCAGGGACTCCCTGGTTGTTGCTTTAGATTCATGAGGTGTGCGCTTATCTTTTTCTGCACTTGGCTTCCTTGAATGTGCATCCAAAACAACTTGTTTAATGTTTGGAATCCATGTATTGACCTTGGGGGGAGGTTGCTGAACCACATCTGCGCTGCTTCATTCAAGGTTAGTGGAAACGCCGTACACATGATCGCGTCTGGATTAGAGTAAAGCCTCATAGCTCCCACAAAATGATTTAAATGTTTAATTGGGTCGGTGGATCCGTCGTAGGTATCCACGGGCGGCATGCTGTAGTGCTTGGGTAAAGGCACTCTCATGATAATATCGATGAGGGGGTTGTCTGTTGAGTAATCCTTCTCCATATCCATGTTATGATCGGCCCTCTCCATGACTTCAATCTTTTGCTAGAGCTGAACCAATTATTCTTCAATTCGCGCAGCCGCCTCCATGCGCATTGGGAGTCTTACTTTGTCATTAGGTTGTACGACGGCCTCCAATGGCGAAGTGCAGTCCTCAATGCCTTTGTCCTGCCGTTCGACATTAGGAAGTAGTCTGAGGCTTTCCTTGATGGGTATCCAACCTTGCTGAGTAGTAGAGCCGGCCCCACTTTCCTCTTGATGGGTGTGAGCCTCTCTTGCCCCTCCCTAAGCTTGGGACTGTCTGGGCCTGTAATGCCGAGGGGGCTCTAGAGGAGGATTGTTTTGAGGAGCTGGGCGATATGGGGGAATAACCCCAACAGGGGGCCTCGAGGTGGCACCTATTGGTGGGTGCTGGGCTGCCTGCAAAGCCCTTGTTACTTCTTCCAACTGTTGCACTATGGCATCAAACCATTCATAGGTGATGTAATCCTTTGGTGGTGACTCAGGTGTAGCCCTTTTTTCTTTCCTCTGTGCTGGTCTTCCTTCCGATTGGCTGGCATCATGAATGTTCATGGGTGAGTTACGCGGGTTGAGATGGACCGTGTGGCTTTTCGTCCTTTGGGGACTCATGCTTAAAGATTTCATTCCGAAGTTAACCTTCTGATTCTGGATCGCCCAAGGGCCCCATGGTAGGCACCAAACTATTTCGGCAAAATTCCATATCCGAAGTTCGTGGTGCTGATGGGGCCTATAAGACAAAGACAAGAGACAAGAGAGGGGCCGGTTCCACTTCGATGCCAAAGTTAGGAATCTATGAATAGTCAATGGGCTTGAGATCCGAGCCCACCTTTTATGTGGTGGGGCAAGAGAGAAATCTTGATTCTAAAGTGTTAGAATGAGAATCCCAAGAATGAGTAATTAATGTTTACGTACCTGAATCCTCAGGATTTGATCTATTTATAGTGAATAATATTTTTTCATAAATATCGATTTTACCCTTTGTTGTATTTGATGCCTAAAATGTCCTCATAATAGCTTAGAAATGGCATTTTTACCCTCTCCCATTTAACTGGATTTATGGGGATGCTTTATTGGATCCATGCGGGAATGTAAACGTGGTTTGATATAGTCTTAGGTGTCACCATTGTATTGGTGACGTGGGAGATTTCTCCAACACTTGTGTGTGCTAATTTCTCACTGAGGGTGTGGTTTTGCTCACCCCTTGTACATACAAATTTTTGGATTATTTTGCAAGTAATAATTCTATTGGTAATGAAGTAATTGAAGATGAAGTATTGGAAGATGATTCGCATGATTCCTCATGTGAATGTGATGACTGTTTCTATGGTTAAGGGACAAGGTCTTGCTGATAAAAAGATATGAAGACATCTTGATCTGAGAGACAAGATCTCATTTAGACTTTATTTTAGTTTCAGTATTAGTTATATTATTTGTTTTCTGACATTGTTTGAACCGTGATAGTTGGTTTGAATATTTAATTACTTGCTATTATTTATCTATGTCTTGGTTACAACATAAACATCTATGATGCATTTAGCACATTTAAACATGATTTCTGGTTTAATATATTGATTATGCTATTATTCTGATTGATTCTGATTAATTTTGATTTTACCATTGATCGATATTGTGATTGATGGAATAATTGTGATTCGTAAGTATTGTGAACAGATTCTAGTATGGTAGTACTTGCATTGCATGGAATCCATGGTCATACCAAAACACCATGGTTTTGGGGTGTGACAATATATTTGCTCTACCTTAACATGGGCGGTTTGTATCCACCTTCCATTAAACAAGCTTGATGTGTTAAACCGTTCATCGTTGATACGTCAATCTCAAAAAATGACCATAAATTTCCCATCACGACATAGATACATTGGTTAAAAAATTTTTTACCAGTTTGTTCACACATGAACCGCCTTTGCTAACCATCCCTGATGAAAACAATAAGTGAATATATCTATTTCAATTTCCTTGAATTCGGTAAGCTAAGTGGTCAAATCTTAGTGTCTCAGATGATCCATTTTGGAATTTAGAGGCCCCAAGACCAATCACAGGGTTCACTGAAACCAACTAAATTGACTTGGATAATATCCATTTGCCCATTTTCATCAAGGGAGCTAACTTTGTTTGTTCGAGTCGTCCCTTATTGTTCATGTAACTTCTTTCCACTCCTATCAATCTTGTACCCTAATAAGTGTCCATTTGACCTTCTCCATTACCAATCTAATTAAGTTAAACATCAACCATATCTACCCTTTAGATAAGAATCCCTACAACCTGGAGACTACTAGAGCTCCCATCTCAAGATCCATCCAAGTCATTCTTTCTAGGAAATTCAATGAAGTCAACCCGATCAAGCACCCGATCTTGTAGAAAACAAGCTAACCAAATTTGGAAAACATGACCAATGTCTCCATGAGCTTGGTTTAATATAGCATGCAATTTAGGTAGCAATAGGCATCTACACTTGAAGTAGTTTACAATACCCCTACACAGGTAGCCCTTATGCAGGTTTAACCATTACTCTCGATTCATTTCTTAGTTGATGTCATAACTGAAGAGAGTTCAATTCATAGGAAGCAGTTGTCACGAGTTAGCTCCTAGGTAGGTTCAACCATGTTATTAGTTCCTATTCCTCCCTGCATGAACCTCGGTCCAATCAAAGCTTTTGTTCAAAATTTCATGTCATAACTGAAGAGAGTTCACTTCATAGGAAGGGTTGTCATGAGTTAGCCCCTAAGTCTGTTCAAACATCACCTCCAGTTCAGACTCTTGGTCATGATGAAATTAAGAAGAGTTCTAGTTGTCCCAATTAATCTATCCTTAGTCTCTAGCATTTAGGGCCTAGTTCATGATTGTCTTCCTTGAGCCCTGTCAATATGGACCATTTCAATTAAACCATTTGCCTCGAGCCATTAAAGTCCAGTCCATCATTGTCACCCTTCGCCCTTGTCAATTTGGCCCCTGTCAATATGGCCCATTTCAATCAAACCATTTACCTCGAGTCATTAGAGCCCAGTCCATCATTATCATCATTGTCTTTTACCAATATGGTCCATTTCAATCAAACCATTTGTCAATGGTCTAGGGTTTGGGGGGTTTGGGATAGTATTATAAATACTAGGTTTAGAGTCCCTGCAACCCAAGTTATATTATTCTTCTCTGCCCCTATATGTAGAGAGATTGAAAGGGGATCTCCTAAGGCCTATAGAAGACTCAAACCAAAGCGTGGATTCATGCAAAAAACAATCTCTATGAATAAATATGTTTTACATTGTTTATATTATTTCCCATTGTATTCTAGGTATTGTATGGAGATCGTCACGGGTTGGAGATAAACCAACCTGGTCTATTATGGGGTGGTCCAGGGTTTGGGATAATATTATAAATACTAGGTTTAGAGTCCATGCAACCCAAGTTATTTTATTCCTCTCTTTGCTCCTATACGTAGAGAAATTGAAAGGGGATCTCCTGAGGGCTATGGAAGACTCAAACCAAAGCATGGATTCAGGAGGAAAACAATCTCTACGAACATGTTTTACATTGTTTATATTATTTCCTATTTGGGTTCACATAACAGCAAGCCCATTTAGGATAAAAAAGGGTAAGAATGCCCAAACAATTTTACTCCAAAAGGTCTTATGCAAACAGCCCCCCTCCCCAGACATTACTAATTATTAAGACTAAATGGGCTAAAACAAAAACATAGACATTTAACATATAAAGACCCAAACGTTTTAAGCCAAATCAGGCCCATTAGAGCTTCAAAAAATCTTAAACCCACTAAGAGAACTTAATTAAAATAAAACCCAAAAAAAAATTTAAACAAATAAAAGCCAATTATGTCTCAAAACAAAACCCAGCCTATGAGATAATGTATACAAAAAAGGTCCCTAATCCCATAAGGCCCAGTTTGATAACACTCAGTTGGAGCTACAAGGGAGCTACTTTTGGTCTGGATTCTTTGTCTACTTCTCTAAAGTCAAGTTTTTTGGAGTATAATGTTGTTTGGTAATGCTACCTAGAATCAATTCCAGAGCTTATTCTAGAACTTATTGGAGACAGTGGTGGTGGTTGGTGGTAGGTGATGGTGACGGTGGTGACGGTGGCCTGGGTAATGGTGGTGGCGGTGGTGGCAGTGGTGGTGGGTGGTAGTGGCAGCAGTGGTGGTGAGTGGTGTGGCATCTATGGTGATGGTGGTCGTGGGTGGGTGGTGGTGGTGGGGGGGTAGTGTGGCCAAAGTGGTGATGGTGGTAGCGGTGGTGGCGGTGGTGGTGGTAGTGGCGGTGGCTATGGTGGTGGCGGTAGCTGCTATGATGGTTGTAGCTGCGGCGAAGGTGGGGAAGTGGTGGTAGTGGTAGTGTCGGCGGAGGTAGTGGTGGCGAAGGTTACCGCGATGGTGGTGGAGGTGGCCGTGGCGGCTGTGGTGGTGGCTATGGTGGTGCTAGTGGTGGTGGTGGTGGTGGTGGTGCTAGTGGTGGTGGTGGTGGTGGGGTGGTGGTGGTGGCGATGGTGATAGTGGGTGGGCGGTGGTGGTTGTGGTGGTGGCAGTGGCAGTGGTGGTGGTGATGACAGTGGGTGGTGGTAGAAGCTTCTATCCCTCGCTGGGATACCATGAATCTGATGAATTTCCCTGAGTGTACACCAAAGGCGCATTTTATCGGGTCAGCTTTATATTGTGCCGCTATAGTACCTCGAAGGCCTCTCAAAGATCGTCAATATGTGTTCTCGCCTTGAGGCTCTTTATTAAGAAATCATCGACATGCACCTCCATGCTCCTTCCTATCTGGCCCTTGAAAATTTTGTTTACTAGCAGTTGATAGGTAGCCCTTGCATTTTTTTGGCCGAAGGGTATCACTTTATAGCAGTAGCTCCCTTGGCTCGTAATGAAGCTTGTACTTTCTTCGTCTTCTTGACTCATAGGGATTTGGTTATATCCCGAGCAAGCATCCATGAGGGAGAGTAATTTATGCCCCCAGGTGGCATCTATCAATTGATCTATCTGAGGCAAGGGGTAGCAATCTTTTGGGCTATTTTATTTAGATCGATATTGTCACACCCCAATTCTGGAATAACTATAATAGTGTGATGAACCATCAATAAACCAATGATTCAACTAAGATCTCATATAAGCCGTGCCCATCTGATTAAACCAGATACATTATACAATCATAATCAGAGTAAATAAACAATAGTGAAAGTCCTTAATACTAATGAACAAAGTATCTAACAGTGATAGCATAATTAAGTATCCAATTTATCTCCAAAGTAACTCAAAACATAAAATAAATTAAATTAATCAATTACATGTTTCGACAACCAAATAATTAAACTAATTGAAAACACATGAATTACACTCGCACGACGGATCATGGGCCTCTTTTATAGCCTCCATGTCTATCGTTGCTACATGTCCATATGTCGGCGTATTCATGTAATCTTCAACAGTAGGACCTACGTCAACAATTAAAAATATTCGACGTCGAAAGGATGAGCAAACATCACGGCTCAGTGAGCAAACAAAACAATGCAACAAACATATGCATGCATTCAATTCGTATCTTTGGTTTAGTTTTTAAGTTTGTAATATGCTATAAAAAGGATTGGTGGCCACCGCACCTTTATACACGAGTGTGTGAATCCTCCCAATAGATTAAACACTATTGTCATCTCACATGCACCCACCATGGAATATAGATAGAGCTAAAGTATCCGGATTAAACACCGCCAACACTTCCCCTGATGCTCTACCCATGCCAACACATAACCCCCTATTGGCAAGGGCTTGCAAACTGGGCTCGCAACTAACCAATCCTAAATGTCATCCAATGTATCCAAGGTCTCACCCCAGCATCCCTCAATATGTCCATAGAGATAGAGCTAAGGCTCCCTGGTAGAGTCAGAGACTACATGGTCTGAGACCACCTCCCCTGATGCCCTACGACGTAATAGTTTTGCTAAGGTAATGGGGATACAACGATATCAGTGAACAAGACTTAAGTAGAGATAGAGCTAGAGTCTGGTGACCAGGATGAACCACAATGTCATGTCCTCCCCCTGATGCTCCACTCGCATCAAGCACACTAACCACACACACATAATCAGATGCCTATTCCTAGCGTCATCATCATCATGTTATAAATAGACAGAAATAAATATGCATGAGAAGTAATAGCAGGATTATTGGATGACATGTGAGATGCACATTACAAGCATACAAGCATAGAATCAATCATGGCATTGGACTCAATAAAAATAAACAGTTTGTTATTAGCCAATTAGTTTAGGTCTTGTTCCCTCACCTGCTAGAAACGTTCAATCTTCCCAAGCTTCTTAACTCACTCTTGAACCTCTTGAAAACCTAAGAAATTTGTAAGTTTTAAGTTAGGGTTCAAGTTCATCAAATTACAGTAGTCAATGGTCCAATCTTGGAATCAAACAGACCTCCAGAAGCTGAGTGGTCGCAGGTGTGACTGCACCTGTGGTCTCAATTTCTGAGACCTCAGGGTGTGGGGTCAATACGTTGGGTTGCATATCATGCGACCACACACATGCGACCACACCCTCCCTGAAAACTTCCCGAGGGTGTATGGTTGACACATATGCCTCGTGTGGTCGATCAAACTGTGACCTCAAGAGTGTTGGTCGACTTTTCCATTCTCAATACAATACCTTTATGCTTTGATTCCTCATCTTATCATTATGATCCTTCCTATAATTGTTTTATGGCTTAAAGTTCATACTTTTACATAATCCTTCACCTTAATCTATTCTTCAGGTCCTCAGGCGGGCAGGACAAAAAGAGTCTATTTACCTTTATAATATTCCAGAATGTATCACGACCCTATCTATTCATCTTTTTTATTTCAAAAAAAAAAATAAAGAGTTCCGCATCTCTGGATCTCCTTAGAGTTTTGTTTATGGTCTTAGGATTGAGATCAATTGAGATCTTACTTTGAATCAATCTCTCCTCTATAATCTATTCTAAGCATTCAATTAATGTAGGGAATGATTCCATACCTTAAACTTATTGGAGAATCAGAGCTTTCTTTGCAATTCCTTCTCCTAGCCTTCCTCTACAATTCTCCTTCTCTCCCTCCTCTTCTCTTTCTCTCTCTTTCAATTTAGGTTCTAAAAGAGTAGAAGAGACTAAGGGATGTCCTTTATATAGAGGAAAACATCCATATAAATCTTACTTAGATTAGGAAAGAACCCCCCTTCAAATTAAAAAGGTTTCCTAAATTTCGGAGTCAATTATACCATCGTGTGGTCTCACGTGGGGTCGTAGGATCCGTTGACCACACGTCTCAAAACTTCGACTACACGTCTCAGATTTGAGTGGTCTCAATATTCTGAGGTGGGATCGACCACACCTGTTTAGGTATTCGACCACACGTCTCAATTAGATATTTTTGGTTCGAATTACATACCTAACCTTATGGTTTCTTTACGCACTTGGTCTGCTTGGTCCGACCATGATAGGAAGACCTAATGCAAGGTGGTAAGACCGGGTTAGTAAGGTACGAGTCTTACAGGTATAATCAATACAAATCCTCCACCTATCCCTAGATTTAGACACCATTACAACATTATATAGCTACTCTGGGTATTTAACCTCTCTGATAAACCCAGCCTGAATGAGTTTTTCAACCTTCTTGTTTATTATTTCTTTTCGATCTGGTACAAAGTTCCTCTTTTTCTGCCTCACAGGGCGATGTTGGGGGTCGATGGCTAAGTGGTGCTCCGTAAGGTTTCTGTCAATGCCGGGCATGTCTGCTGTGGACCACACAAACACATCTGCATTTTCTTTAATGAAGAAGATGAGCTCATCTCGCATCTCCCCTTACATGGTTACTCCGATCTGGAAGGTACGATCAGATTGGTCCTCTGATATTGGAACCTGGACCAGTCCTTCAGTAGGGGTTCCTCGATAAGGAGCTACTTTTTTAGGATCTAGATCATCCCTGAGATCCTCCAAGATGATGGTCTGGACCGAGGCTTTTCCTTTCTTTTTGGCTGCTTCTTCTCCTTCTGTGAGGTTCGAGGCTCCTAGTATCCTCCCTAATTCAATGTCATATCATAGCCTCAAGATTTTCAGGTCTCCTCGACATTCTCTTATTTCATGGTCAATGGGGAACTTGATAACCTGATAATATGTAGACAGGTAGCTTTGGATGCGATGTAGAGATGGCCATCTGAGGACCACATTGTAACTGGCTCGGAGGTTGACTACAAGAAATTCAACATTGATAACCCTTCGAGCCGGTTTCTTTTCGGTAATGAAGGGTAGGCGAATCCCTCCCTTCAAGGAGATTAAGTCTTTGGTAAAGCCTGTTAATGTGTGGATGTCTGGTCCAAGCATCTCCTTACTAAGGTTCATCCTCTGGAATGTATAGTAGTATAATATGTTGGCCGCACTACCTGTATCAACCATTATCCTGCTGACATCAAAGTCTGGGACGACCGCTGTGATTACCAGGCATCCTCATATGGTGATACGATGTTTATCTGGTCGTTGTCACTGAAGATCATTAGATTCCCCATTCTTGATTTTTTTGAGTTGAACTTAACATCATCCAGCTCCCTGGCATAAGCTTTAGCCGACCTCATGGAGGTGTTGCCTGTTGCAGATCCTCTAGTGATCACGTACGATTCTGGTATGACTAGTTGTACCTTTTGGACTGGCTTGGTGAGGTCTTGTGCTATGACATGGTTGGGGAGTCCGATCTCAACCTATGGGAGGTCCAGTTGGTATCGCTTCTCCCAAAATTCTAGCAGTGCTTTTGTTTTTGGTCCCCTTATCCCATAGGTTGGCTCGGGGGGCATGCTCTCATCGTAACACTGGACCTAGAGGCTCTTGTTGAGGCCTCCGTCAATTACGATTGAGGTCCTTGTTTGCCCTCCACCTTCCTTTCTTGTTTGTCATAGATGTACAGGGACAGCCTTGATCATGTATGTCACCCCTATGGTGGGCCATACTGGGGATGGTGTACTTCCTGATCCACCATCCTCTCTGTCGTCATCATCTCTTCTTCCTTTAATTTTTTAGCCTCCGTCTGGCAGTCATTTGGGTCAAATATCTCCAAGCCTGCCCCAAGTAGTGCTGGTCTTTTGCTATCTACGTATTTTTTGAGCTTGTCATTTCGGATTAATTCCTCAATGGCATCTCGTAGGTGTCAACACTCATTAGTTGTGTGCCCATGCTCATTGTAGAAAGTGTAGAATAGCCTCAGATTTCTATTTTGAGACTCAGTGTTCATCTTCCCTAGTTTCTGGAATGATGTTTGGGACTTCTCCACCATGAATATCTCTGTTGGAGTTTTCCAAAAGGGGTGGTAGTCCTCGTATAGTTGAAAGTTCGGGCCTTCTGCCCTAGTTGTTTTCTCCTTCTTTTGTTTTTTGGAGGGCTCCCCCTTAAAGGTTGGATCCCTCCACTTTTCTCCTTGCTTCTTTTTTGAGGCAGGGAGTGGAGGCTTCTCTACTGCCATGTCCTTCTTGGTGGCTAGGTTAACCTTGGCACACTTCTCACACCACGCCTATAATTCTGCCAGTGTGAGGGCTGGTTTTTTTACTAGGGAAAAGATGAGATTCTGATCCCTGATACCACCTTCGAGGGTGGTCTTGTGAATTGAGTCTTTAAGGCCCCTAACCTATAGGGCCTCGAGGTTGAACCTATAGAGGTAAGCTATGAGAGTCTCGCCTTCCTCCTGGACAAAGTCCCTCAAGTTATACGATGTCTTCCTCTGGCTCCGTCAATTTTAGAAGTGACTCAAGAAGCTAGAGGCAAGTTCTTCAAAGGAGTTTATCGTCGTTCACTGTAGACTACTGTACCAGAGTCTCCCAGCTCCTTTGAAAGTTATAGGGAATATCCGATAAACTATCTCCTTTTGATAAGTGCACACTGCCATCTGCGCCATGTAGGAGTCGAGGTGGTGTTTTAGGTTGGTGGTTCCAGTGTAGGCCTTGATGGTTGGCATTGTAAAGCTTCGTGGGAGGTGAGTCCTCATGATGTGTTCAGACAGAGCACTCTTCGTAGTGTACACATGTCAAGGTGGGTTCGACTGACCCTCCTCTATTCTTTGCAGATGAGCCCTCAAGTCTCGGATCTCTTCTTCTACATTTCCCTCGATTTAGCAAGGTTGAGCTTCAACTGTGGCTCTTTGTAGTCTGGCTGCATCCAGTCTTACTGGGACATCTTCTTGTGGTAGTTGCAGCCCTAAATGTTTCGAAGATGGGACCCTGCTCAAGCTGCGGTGAACTCTTACGGCCGAGGTATTGGAGGAGGACACTTGGCTTGCTTCACATGATCTTCTTAGCACGCCTCTCACAGTTCTCTGGGATCGGTAGCTTATCGACCCTTGGGCCCTAGGAGAGTGTGCCCCTATTTCATTTCTCTGGGCAGCTCCTACGGATAGAGGTACTTCTCTATTGTTGAGCTGATCCTGCCGCCCCCGATGTTCGGGAAGACCTTGGTTCCTCTCCCCACACTTCGCACCATAGATAAGCTGTGCATTTGCTGCTGCTGGCTGGTCCAGTAGTCCCTTGGTCAGGAGCTTGAGTTGACGTGTGATGTTGTTGAACTGTTCCCTCGTTACATATTGAGGGGAGTCTGGAGGAGAGACTTCTGCCTCAGGGCCAAGGTTTTCGACCACGGGGATGTGGGCCTCATTTGCTCCTAGGACGCTCTCCAGAGGAGGTATGTCCCGTGGGGGGTTAGCCCTTGGAGGAATGTTCCTCCCGGCATTGCTGTTGACTAACGGTTGGTTGTTCATTCTTTTTTGAGATCTGGTTTCGATCTGTGACATTCACTAGGTTAGATATGCAAGCTTCTGCGAGTTCCATAGACGGTGCTAAACTATTGTTGTCTTAAACCAGATTGGTCTTTAGCTCGCCCAGTTTTCCTGTAAAAATGAGAAAAGGACACTGTAGTGAATGTCAGGGTGAGGACACCCTTTGGTCACTCCGACGCCTAAGTTAGTTCGAGGGACAAGTAGTATGGGACAGGTAAGAAGGACTATCCCTTTGAATTAAGGGGATTCGCATAGCTAACTTGCTTTAAGCTTGAATGCTAAAAAAATGTCTGTGTGTCTATCTGGGTATGCCTCCTTTCTTTATAGGTTTGGAGTGACCTGTATGTACGAGCTAGACATATCCTCTGTTGTGGCGGAATGTCCTCCCTGGAGTATGATTTGTGCCCGTTGATTTGGAGATCAGATGATTTTTTACTGAATCATTCGGACAATGGGATCTCTTTCTTAGGATTCCGTTGTTTTTCCCATGGCGGATATTTGGGGGGAGTAGGATCTCTAACTTTATTTAATGTGGGTCCCACTTGTACGTTACAATACAGCTGGCTTGTGACATGTGGATCAGTCTGCCAAGGTCCACTTTAAGGGGCCCCAAGGCTGTGGTGGTGAAGAGCTATCGAGGCTTCCATATGGTTAGGTTAAAGCTCCCATCTTGGTGAGGCTCTGAGGTCCACGGGGCCTCGAAGATCCGAGGTCATCGAAGGTTTGAAGCTCCGAGGTCTAATGATGGCAATCTCGCATGCCTTCCATGATAGCGAGACTCCGAGGTTCTTCACTATATGTGGTTCCCAGCTCATTAGGATCTGCTTTCGTCTTAGTCCTCTAAGATAGACAATGCGAGTTGGGCCCTCCTTGTTCTGATCCTGGTAAACATGTGTTGGAACCCGATTGGGGGAGACGTATCCTCCCATATCAGTTTGGATTTAGAGACCTTCAACACTCTGGGTCCACGTCCTCTGAAGTAAATATTTTCCCTCTAATAGTTTCCGACCCTAGTTTACCTGAGGTTTTCTTGGGGATGGTGAACCTTTCTTAAAGGCAGGGATGTCCTCAAATTGGAAATTTGAAGATGTGGCGGTAATGGCAGAAATACCTATATCTATTGGGATGCTTGGGTTCGCTCTTCCCAAATTTAATTTTTGGATTCTGTATAAACCCCATCTGAAAGTAACCATAGCACACCAATCTGACCTTGAAGGTGAATTTAAATTACTCAACTAACCGATCTGTAATGGCGAAGCTTGTTGAGAAGGACTTGAACTAAGACCCTTTGGAACATTTTCATACCCTAGTAGAGCTTTCCCCACCTCAGCCATATGTTAGATAGGAGCAGAAATATCTTTAGCTCTAACAGGTACCCACCTTGCAACAATTGCAGAAATGTTTTTTAGAGAGACCATGACATTAAAAGGAACTTTTTAAAAGTAGATCTCTGGAAAAAAAAAAAAAAAAACAGAGCGGACAACAGAGTCATATATGGAAAAAGAACATAAATATCCAGCATTCTCATTAGAAAATGACTTTCAATTTTATCAAATGGGTCCATTTGCTTGTAACCAAGAAGGTTACAAACAGAACTTGTAACTATACTAGATTAAGAAGTTTGAATTGAGGGATAAAGCAAAAATCTGTTCAATTTATGAGAGCAAAATGAGCCAGAGGATCTCACAGCAAAGCAGGAATCAGAGATCATCATATACTAAGTTGTCCATGGACCAAGCAGCTCAACAGTGATTTGTTTAAGTAAAAGTGTCTTTGGAAAGTTCTCATAAAGCAATTCGGGATGGATTGCCTCTTTTACAAAGACAGTGACATTTTTGGTTCTTTCTAGGATGAACTCAAGAGCGATGGAGACATGTCATTGGATGTAATCGACTAGGTTGTCGGCATTTTAGGATGGACGAGGGCAACGAGTGATGGCGTAAACATTCCAGGGACTACCAGAGTGTTAGCGAGAGAGAGAATGTTGTTCTTCAATCTCCCAATTTTGTTTGTATGTTTGACAAACATGTTCGCTTGAATAACTGTTTGTGAGTATATCGTGAAAGCTTTGCATCAGTTCCATGTATTTTTTTCACTGTAAAGTTTTAGTTTGTAAATGATTTTGATTTTGTTAGATTTTCTATTACCATTATAATGACTTGTATTTTCGATTGAATTGACTGAATGAGAGATACTTTTGTGAAAATTCTAAACTTTCTTGTTTGGATTGTTTTGCCACTGTAAGTTGCTCGCCATGGGAGATGTTTTTCGGATCATATTGAGGTAGAGATATGTTCACTGGGAAGCGAGATTTAAATTATAATGGTTTGGGAAAGGAGATTTGACATATAAGTTACGTCAAACTTGTCATTTCAACTGACCCTAAAGCCATCAAAGGTAAAGTTGTCTTTCTAATTTTATGGTTAACACCGTCAGCTAAAAGGTAGTTGTAATTGTTTAAAACTCTAGGTAATTGCTTGGATTTGGGAAAAGTACAGGGGAGGTATGAATAATTTATCCTTTTTTATTATAAAATAAGGGGATAATCATGTGGTGGTATTTAACAAATCATCGCCTCAGATCCCTTCTTCTTCATTAGAATATGGAAGAGAACATCTCTATTGTAGAGACATCTCCCCAATAATCGGATCTTTAAGCAAAATCCATTCTCATTAGACGATCAAGGCACCAACAACCATGACAACACCAGCAAAGCACCTTTTGACTAGTGATCATCATGCTAGCATAAGATTTTGGTCAAATGAATCGACACATAAAACCCCTTGCGGGTTTAGTAGGGTCGTTTTGTGGCGACAAAAATAACATGAGATAATTTACAGGAGAATAAGGACAACTTACCTCCATAGTAACTACCATCCCTTATGCGATGGTGGCTGCTGCTTTGGCTGCTTATTGGTTGAATAGCAAGAGGCTAAGATTGTAGTTTCGGTAGAATTTGAATAGCCCCATTATACAGTCAAAGCCCATGATCGTATTTTTTTTTTAAATTAAATCATTCATATACTATCAAACATAATACTCAATTAGAGATGATATTAACGCTATGAAAACCTTTATTATCAGTTCAACGATTTGATCATGGGAGGCTCTGATACCATTATAAGAAAGTCATACCCATAGATCTAGCATGATAGAAACAATGAACAATAATGAAAATAGGGAAGAACATACTTGGACCCATATTGATTGATGGAGACATTCCTTACTGTATCGCTCCATTGATATACTCCCTAGGATTCTCTGTATACTTCAAATAATAGCTATTAATGGGCATTAATATCTATATATAGAGGGCCGGGGAGTAGGGACCAACCCTAAAAATAAGGGTAATTGGTCTCTCCCAAAATAAGATCAAATTACAAGTAGGCCACATGATGCTGTACACAATAAAGCTATAAGGCCAGCACACCAAAAATCTGGCCTAACTGAAACTTTTGGCTCATAGCAAGTCTTCTTACCATAAACCAGGCCAAATCAATGATAGGATATGCCACATTGACACGTATACAACGAACCTAGGTATGATTTTCAACGATAACCAAACCGGACTACAGACAGGGAAAAACAACCCTGTCTAGTCGTAGATGCAAGGTCTCGGTTTGCAACCAGACCTTGCAACTAGACCACTTACGGGTGCGACGCACTTCGGTTGAAATCCTTGGAAACAGAATTGGTAGGAGAAAAAGGCATATTCCTTTCCCGTTCAATGTAAACCAATGTGAAATAAATCACTAACCAATTATATCTTGTACGAATAGGAAGAGTTATCACCTAAACAACTCTCAGCGACACGTGGCCAGAATATCCATGTAATCCGTTGATGTGGAGTCCCATTTTAAGAGGAACTCTAGGCTAACCTAAATACCCTGTCAACACTCTCCTTGGTGCAGGCACAATTCTCAAACCCTAGGAGAAAGCTCTAATGCATCCATATTGCAAGAAGAAGAAGAAGAAGAAGAAGAGAGAGAGAGAGGGGAAGCTGTAGCAAGGAATAATCGATGAGACCTTGGACCATGTCCATTCTACCCACCACTAATACCAACAGTAAGTTCCCTCCACATCCTAATGGTGCGATTGATGAAAGAGAAACATGGAAAGACCATCCTCCCTTGTGAACGAAGGGAAGTTTCACTTCCCAATGTCCATGGGCAACAATCTCATCCTTTCCAGACAAGGAAACAATGGAAAATGCAAGAGAGTATTGTAGTCAAAACTTTTGACTAAGCCATAGTAACTCTGCCCAAGGCGAATGAGAAGATTATATTAAAGGTGAAACCACATTTGCATTCTGGAGGGAAAACCACCTTAGGAGGGGTTGAATATCAACCCCAACACTCAGACCAAAAAACCATGGACGGAGTCTGCAACAGTGGTTGATCGAAAGCAGGTTCAGAGGGAGGTCCGGTTACAAAACCCGTGCAATCGGACAAGACCAAAGACCAGAACCCAAACTTTGGGAGGGTCCGGTGGATGGTCCAGTCCTCAGACCCTATGACTGAACGTGCCTCCAGACAAATCTAGAAGGCTACTAGGAAGGTCTAGGTGCAGTACTGGTTGGTACGCTGCGCGATAGAATGAGCATTCGGACCGCTCCAGAAGGGCTAACCTAATTCTAGAGGGAGGTCCAATTGCAGTTTTTTTTAACAAGATGTTGCAACCGGACAGACTTAGGAGTGATTAGAACATATCCTTAGGTGTTTCTTGGTGGCATGTATCATTACAACCCATCACAAATGCTAGGGAGCATTAGTAACCATCTAATTAATAAGGACCATATATTGTCTAGTGAATTATAATATCATTGTAGGTGTAAGCGTGAGTGAGATGGGGCAAACTTCTATGATTCATAGGGCACGTAGATCTCACTCACCAAGTGAGGGATAGTTTGACATTATTTTTCGAAGTGTTTTTAATCACCCTTGGATGTCTATGTTGAATATTGTTTGTATAACATGTTATCTAATACCTGTGATAACTGCTCATGCGTATGCATTATATTCTTGTTATGATTACTTGTAAAAGCATGATGTCTGTTTAACCTGTGTGGAATTCAGAACGGGGTCTGGGACCGCCGGACTGATTGACTATATGGGAACTACTTTGCATTGCCTAGTATCCTAGCATTGTTTGATATCATCCACGGACTGTGTTCACCACTGGGGTACGGCCATAGGTACACTTCTTTGTCATCTAGGATTGGTCAGTAACATAGAACCCACTATTTGTGACCTAAGCTAATAGGGGGTTAGGTACTAGTGTGGGGTTGAAGACGAGGGCGGTGACCGAGCAGTGTTCATTGTAATTGTCAACTAGGGCTATCCTATACCAAGCCTACGACTAGTAGCCCCGTAGCTTTGGTGGGGTCTGCTGGGCAAGACAGTTGATTGCCCATTCACACTCACGCATGGAAAGTTGGTGAGTTTTGGGAGTATAGTTGACTTCTTCCATAGCATTAGGGGTGTCAATTTTGGGATTGTGTAGTGTCCCCCAAACCGGGCCTACAGGTTAAAACCGCACTGAATCAGACCGTTTAATAAACTTGTCGATCTTAGGACCGGACCAATTAATAATAGGTCGTTCACGATGTAGGGGTGTAACCCGATGGTTGCCCGACTGGACCAACCGATTAAATCCTGAGTTAGTATAAATCAACTAAAAATCGATTAAAGACACATATAAGTTTCTTCTTTTATTTTTTTCACCTACTTTTCCCATCGATTTTTCCACCTACTTGTGAACATTGGACTTGCAATGAATACAACCTTACTAAATAAATTGCAATGGGCCTTTTGATATCTTAGCCTCTAAGGTAACATGATTTTAGCAGATGATTCTAGGGCCCCATTTAATAACTTTTTAGCTCCCATGGAACTGCTTCTGGTCTAGAGTCATTTTCTACTTCTTCTCTAGAGTCAGGATTTTTAGAGTAGAATGTTGTTTGATAAAGCTACTCCAGAATGAATTCCAGAACTGATTGGGAGTAGAATGTCATTTGATAAAAGTGTCAGTGGATTGATTCCAAAGCTGTTTGAGAGAAGAATCTTTTTTTTTTCTTTTTTTAAATTATAATTCATGCATTCAATTAAAAGTCTAAGTTAGAATATATATATATATATATAATTATAAGTTTAAATTCTTAATACCATACTACATCCATTATAGAAGCCCTCAATATATGTTTCATCATATGTAAACAACAAAATAGAATTTCTATCTGAATAATGATAGTTTGATCAAGTTTGAAATCTTTGGTAATCTTGATAAAAAAAAATGACTTTCTTTTTCGTCAACACTTTGATTTGTTGGTTAATTTGACTAAACCAAATAAAATTCAGACATATTTAGTCAATTTTTTCATCACTTATGTAGACACACTAGCAAAGCTCATGCAGGCATGCCTGCAAAAAGCATGCAACAAGGCTAGGCAGCCATGGCCGCAAGGCCATGGGGCCATGGCTGGCAAGCCCACAAAGACATGCAGCCACGACCGCAAGGCCAAGCAAGCACGTTCACAAAGCCATGCATCCACAGCCGCAAGGCTAGCAAGCAAGCCCTTTTGTTTACTTTGTAATTATTTTTTGTATTCATACCATAAGAATTTAGAGCATAATAAAATCAATAAGTTTTGATGGATTCGAACCGTCATCTCTTGGAAATCCCTAAGAGCTCTACTTGTTTGAGCAAAAGACTTGCATACACATCACTGAGAAAGACATGACGTATCACTTGAACAACAATAACGAGTAGAAACAATCTAAGGCATGAGATTAAACAAATGACAACTTAAGAATTGAGATCAACAAAAACATATGTTAAACAATTGAGAAAAGAATTGAGAAATAAAATTGATAATAAACAACCAATATAAATAGCATAGGAATATAGAAGAATTGAGAAAAAGCGTAGAAGATTAAACAATTCTTGTTAAACAAATAGGAAAAAGCCAAGACAAGTTTCATTCCACTACTAAATATCATGCACTTTCTTTATAAATTCCCTCATATATAGGGGCAGCAGAGTTAAACCACAGGCCCACAGTAGAGAGAGCAGCACTTCTGAAATAATTAGATGAACAAAAAATGTGTATCATCTATGATCATTTTAATGCTATCACCTATAACTATACAACCCACTCAAACCCAACCAATCCCAAGTCTGTCCCAGAAACTCAGAATTACTTTCTGAAATGGGTGTCCTTCCTCTGTTTGTTAAAAAGAAACTCAAAGCTGGACAACCCACCAAGAATAAAGAGCTAAGTGGATTTCAGATTCTGCAATAAAAAATGGCCTTTACATGGACGAGTGCTTTTGGAACTTCCAATATTTTTTTAATTTTGTCAGTAGAACTGTTGAACAATTATTTCTGTAACTCTGTTTTATGACTTCCATCTAATGAATCTGATTTCAACTTCTCTACTACCATCATTGTTGCATTTCAAAAATGTTCACCATGAAAGTGACATCTTAAGAACAACCACCTATAAATGCAGCAGATCAGCTTCTACCACAAATTAAACTCGTAGACATAGTAGTGGCCAATCAACAAAAGATTAACAAGTTAGAGGATAGTGGACATAGGCAGTTTGGCACTTAGATTTATGCCTTAAAACTGTTAATAACTACAGTCAGAATTCGACATTCTGATTTAATATGCACCTCCTATACATTCTGCTTTAATAAGCACATGCTTTACCTTGAGCCACGCCATTGAAGGGGATTTCTATTGTCAAATCCTAACTTCCAGTCATTCTCATGCATATATTAATGACAGTTGGTTATTGGAATGTTATCTAGTTCAACTTTCTTTTGTCTTGCAAAGCAGTCTAGTTAATTAACAGTCTGTGATCAAGACTTGTAAATTCACTTATGGGTTCAAATGGGTCCAAATATGGAGTCTTCCCTGAAATTATGGAAGTAATGGAAAATCTAAAGGCTGTGCTTGGTGTATTTTCAGAAATATATTCTCATAATAGAGAATGTATGCATAAAATAAGATATAGCTAATAACCTAAGCTTCTACGACTAAAACTGCATCATCATGCTCACAACCTGAGCTTTTATGACTGAACCAAATGAAGGCCCTTTACATGATTACCAAAATAAAAATTCAATATAGTTGATATGTCTTTATTTGATCAACACTTGATACAACAGGTAATGAAATATTTCAGTTGTGATGGAACATGTGAAATTATTAGGCCAAACCCAAGTTACGAGCGTAAAGTACCTGTACCTCCCACAGCACAACAAGCTCACAAAAGCAAATAAACAACCTAAACAATTTTCCAAGAAGACTTATCCAAGTATTCAAATGCTGGTTGTTAATAGAAACTGAATATAAATTACATGAGAAAATTCTAAGTAACTCAGTGGTTGCTGCCAAATATGGGATGATAAATCCTAAAAATGATAAGACTGGCAATATTAAGAAACTTACATAAAGAATTAAAACAAAATCCATAATAATACATCTTGATGAGACATGACATTTAATTATGAGCATAACAGGGATGAAGGTTCTAGCAACAGCGGAGAGATCATCTGTTGGGTGAATAAAAAGGATACCAAAAAATAAGATAACAGATAAACCAAACAACATGGATACCAGTATAAACATCCTTGAATTCCACAGCCCATGTCTCATTTAGGTTTGAGAACCACCATGTTATAGAACCCATCATACATCATATCTCTACAATGGAACTCCATAAGTTTACACATTTCTCTTAAAAAAAATATTCCAAACATCATACATGATATCTCTACAATGGAATAATCTTATTATGGAGATCTATTCCATCCCTAAACAGTCAAAAATTGCAAACTAGTTCATACCAACCAAACTCAATCCTTCAATTGTTGTGTAACTGCCATGATATGAACATATTTTCTAGCAGCAAAAATGAAAAAAGATGAACTTCACCCTTCAAACTTTTTTTTTATTCAATACATAAATGCACTGAAATGAAGCAAATACTCCAACCTACTCTACCAACACACCAAATAAAGTCAACAACAAACTCAGTTATCAAAAAATAAAAAACCCATTAATAATAAGCATAAGAGAAGAACAGGGTCAGGGTCTTTTGCAAGAACCATTCAGAATCAAGACTATGGAAAGACCAAGGAAATCAATGGTAATATGGTCAGATGCAAAGGAGGCAAGATGTTGAAATGGTAAAACTACCAAATCAAATTCTAAGAAAATGAGATAAAGAAATAAGAGAAATCCCCCATTAACCAGATTCAACTTGCCCGGCATGCACAAAAGGAGACAACCCCCCATTAACCAGATTCAAAGAAAATTCAATCAAAAAAAAAAAAAAAAAAAGAACATACAGAGGCCGTTCAGTGAGTTAAGCTTAATATAATATCCCAAAAATAATATATTCCTAACATTATAACAGAAACTAAAAATCACAGTAGAAGAAAAACGGAAAATTTTAAACTTTACAATGATCAATATCAAATACAAAGAGACCAATCAAGATGCATACTTACCAAGTTCCCAGAAGTTGAGCTAGAGAGAGAGAGAACGACAGAGATGGATAGAACACTCAATTGCTCAATACAACCGACAGAAGTGGAAGAGGTAATCGACGAAGATACTGGCAAAGGCTTCAACGGCTTTTTCTACTTGCTAGAGAACTTGATGAAACAAACCTGAGGAACAAAAATTATAGAAATTAAGAACAAATGTTAGAGACAAATGCCCAAAAAGAACCCAATCGAACTCATCATGACCTAGGACCCAATGTTACAGACAAATGCCCAAAAAAACCACAATCGAACTCTGCTAACCACACCTACAATTACAAACTAAGGTATTTCTGTCACAGTAGGTTATAAATTCAGGGAACGAGAAGTATGAGATAAAGAGAAGAGTGGAAGAGAAGAAGAAAGAAGGAGATTTTCCTAGTTGGTGAGAGCTGGAGAGAAAACGGTAGCTGCGGGTGAAAGAAGACAACTCACCGTTGGTAAAAGAGAAAGAGAAAGGGAAGGGAAGGAAGAGAAGGAGAAGGGAAGAAGGAGAAAGGAAGAAGAAGATACTCACCAGTGAAGGGGGTTCGCACTTCCTATGCAATGCTGAGAAATGAAAGAAAAAGTCGGGAGTGATTTCTAATTGGTGAGAGTTGGTTTCGGCCGACTCCAATCAAGTAACTCCAGCTCCCAGAAGTAGGTTTTTTTAACTCTCGATTTTCTTTTCCCATAGACAAAATAACACTGGTTCACTCCATGGGAGTCAGTTTGGCCTCGTTTGATAACACTCCAGCTATTTATTTCTTAGCTTCGGAGCTAATCCGGAGTAGAATGCCGATTGATAAACATGGTTCAAGTTTTGACTCCCATGGAGTGAACCGCTCCAAAAATGTCTCTGGGAGCTAAAAAACTGGAACTAAAAAAACTTACTTCTCTTGCCCGAGCTATTACCACCACCGACCGCCATCACCACTACCATTAGACCGCCATCATCACCACCACCCCCTCCACCGCCACCATCCCCACCACCACCCACCACCCATAGCCGCCACCACCACCACCATCCGTCACCATCTTCTACCATCGCCGCCACCACCACCCACCACCCATAGCCACCACCACCACCACCACCACCACCGCCGCCGCCACCACCACCACCGCCGCCGCCACCACCACCACCGCCGCCGCCATTACCACCCACCACTTGCCACTTACCACCAATGCCGCCACCACCTTCCACCATTGCCGTCACCACCACCACCGTCGCCACCACCACCCACCCACCACCTACCACCATTGCCACCACTGCCGCCACCACCACCACCACCACCACCCACCACTTACCATCGATGCCGCCACCACCCTCAACCATCGCCGCTACCACCACCCACCACCTTCCACTATCACGCCACCACCACCCACCACCTTCCACCACAGCCACCACCACCCACCCACCACCTACCACCACCGCCACCACCGCCACCACCACCACCACCACCACCACCACCACCCACCACTTACCATCGATGCCGCCACCACCCTCCACCATCGCCACTACCACCGCGGCGTTCAAAGCGGCATTCCCTCCAAAAACACCGGAGTTATCGAGTCCATGGGAGCGAGGTTATCAACGGTTGCGGATTGGCTCTAGAGCTAAGAAGTACGAGCTGGGAGTGTTATCAAATGCACCCTAAGAGACTGTTATGGCCACATGTATATTCTTTAAAATGCATATTTTGATCTCTTTTTTTTTTTGTCATTATCTACATACATTCTTCATTTATGAGTAAGGAGTGATATCTAATTGGTGAGAGTTGGTTTCGGCCGACTCCCATCAAGTAACTCCAGAGCTATAGAAGTAGGTTTTTTTAACTCCCGATTTTCTTTTCCCAGAGACAAAATAACACTGGTTCACTCCATGGGAGTCACTTTTTGAACCGGAGTTATCGATCGGCATTCCACTGCGGATTGGCTCTAGAGCTAAGAAGTACGAGCTGGGAGTGTTATCAAATGCACCCTAAGAGACTGTTATGGCCACATGTATATTCTTTAAAATGCATATTTTGATCTCTTTTTTTTTGTCATTATCTACATACATTCTTCATTTATGAGTAAGGACAAAGGAATGAGTTAGATTTACAACAAAATAGACCAATTATAATTGAGCATAAAATCGAATAGTACAACCAAACATAAAACCGAATAAGATAATCGATTATGGACATTAATAGACCGATTGAACCGATTAACATAAGACTGATTAGGGACCCTAGGGACCCAGACTGACTAGACCAAATATAAATGAGTCAATGTCCTACAAATTAATACCGATTAGTTAAACATGTCGATCACGGTGCAAGGTGTTAAATTGACTGACCGATTAACCCCTATATAGCATGTAGCAAACATGACCAGACTAAATCTTGAATGACATCTCTTGCATATTTGCTTGCTTGTCTTGTGGTGCTCCCCTATGATCATATTTCTTTTTAGTTGATTTTGCAGGGAATATTGTATAGGACTTCATCAATGCATCGACGGTCTCTAACCATGCCCGCTTAGAGACTCAGGTAATTGAGGAGGGGGGTCATGACGAGTTATGCTAGTGTGACAACTACGTCTTCGGTTAGAAGGAGGCATCGTCAACTCTACAGTTTCATGAAGTTTTTAGTTTATTTATCAATTTTAGTTTCAGGATTATTACATTGGTTTGTGTTTAATATGGATTATATTATGATTATATTTTGATACTTTGATTGGAAAACGAGATGTTACTATTTTATTTATCATTTGACTCTCAGTTTCATTTAATACAAGTCTTTCGCTATTTAGTATTACTCTGATTTATGGTTTGCGACATTGGGAATTGGTGGTTGGTTTGATGAGCATGGTTTTTTGTGATTCTGGGAGAGGTTAATCCGGTTCAATGATGGTTCGACCACACCTTTGATTAACCCAAAAATTGGGGTGTGACATGTTGGTATCAGAGCTGAAAAGCTCGGCTATCACACAAACCTGCCCAAGGTGCTGAACCACTGGCCAAAGTAAAACTGAGATTTAGGGAATCGTAATACAAGCAAAGAATAAAATAGATAGTTGTGAAACTAATAAGAGCATAAACTATTATATTAAGCAACTATTATAATTCGAAAGAAGTATTAAAAGTTAAAGAGTAACAAAGACTATAAAGTAAAAAAAAAATATGTACATTGAGAGGAAAAAATTATCTTAAGGTATGGTCCAACAGTCGGATTGTTACCTTATAAAACATTAGAATTATAAAAGAAAGAATACTACTGTGGATCAGGATGTGGTGGAGACTATGTTGAAGTAGGAGAGGATGACACCACACCATCTGAGTCATCTGCAGGAAACCGACTCTCACCATGGCTGCTCTCTACTACCTCAGCTCCTTTGGAGAGCATTCATTTGAGTAGAAGTGGCAAATTGGGCATGCTAGAGGCGCCCCAATTGGTTCTCAACTGCCAGTGCATGTTGCCGATGATTCGCCTAAAAACCTTGGGCTTTTACCATCATCTCCTCTATCTGTGCGCTCAAAGAACCAAGAGTAACTGGTGAATGGGAGGGACCCACAACAAAACCACCACTAGCAGCATGTGGATCCTCCATCTCCATCTCGACAAGACCTTCATGTCTCCCTCTTGTGTCTACTGTCGTAGCAGCTCAAGCAGTAGTTGTACCTCTAGGACATGGCATGGCCTCTAACTCTTTGTCACTAATGACTTCGTTCTACAATTTCATCTGGCCAATTGTAATCCAGTCAAAGTCGAAGGCTGCGCTCTTATCGCAGGCATAGTCATCTGAAACATCAACACCATGCAGTGCAAATAAATACGTCAATAGCTTACCATAGGGCATATTACTTGACTAGTTGCACTCTGCCTCTACAATCATTTGTCACATCAAGACATATGGTAGGCATACTTGATGATGGTTCAGAATGTAGTAGGTGAGATACTGGCAAAAGTTGGAGACCTCGTTGTAGTGACCGCCTCATGGAAGAATATTGTGTTGAAGAATACGGCAATAAACTCAAGAAATAGGGTAATAATTGCCCAATCATTACCGAACCTGGCTTCAGAAAGAGACTCTAAGTCTCCTGACGTTGCCCCAAAGTAAGGAAATCTTTCTCCTTTGGTCCACTGAACACCACCTCTCAGGCCATGGGTATGCCCAATAGACCGACCAACTATTCGGTGTTAATGGAAAAGTCCACCCCCTTCAAGTTCATGTACTAAATTGAAGTCCCCTAAGCCATCCTTAACTCTCAGATTATAGTATAAAAGGAGGACCAAGTTAGGTCGAGTGATAACTAGGTACTGCAACACTAGTAACCATCCTAAAGCATCAAACGCAGCCAACATTGAAGCCCTCTAGTTCTTCAAAGGTCATATAGCGTCCTACCTCCACCAGTTTGTTATTATACCAGGGGAATGAAGATTGGGCTTCCAAGAAATGGAAGCGGTACTCATCCTCATAGTCTCCCACCTTGGAGCCATTTATCCTACAAGGAAAAAGAATAATAGATAGACACGTCTCAATATTCGAGTCCAAACATAGTACACAAAGGAAGGAAGATCAATTACTGGACAAACCCGAAAAGCGATGATAAACTAAACCATAAACGAATAGTTACATGCTAGGTTGAAGTCCTAGGAATGCGATTCTAATGCTTAATCCAAAGTAACAACTTCTAAAGCATTTGCTTGACGAACGTAAAAGCATCATGACACATTCCTATAAAAACCGATGGTGACATAATGCTAGGAACCATCACATACAAAAAAACACACAAGAATAATAGGTAGAATGAGATACAAAGATATGCGAACTACGACATTGATACTCTAAACAAGTGAAAACTTACTAAGAAAAACCAAACAAATGAGGTAAAGGTATTCCCAAAACCACCATCCCATTTTTGGGAGGTAAACCATGTGTAAAGTACAATAATGCCAACCTTGATCATCATTGGTGAAGAAAATACCACCCGAAACTACTGCAAGAATAGCAAGTTCATGGATTAAACTCTCATTAGTTTCAGCCAAAAAAATACAAAAGAATGTATGCCAAGCGCTCCAATATAAGACCAAGAATAAGGTGGAACTGGCTCTCTACATATAGTGGCCTTCCATAGGTCCTACCTGATTGTTACTACTATCATTGAATCGGGCACACCCATATGATATGCCCCCAGCTAGGTGATGACATAGGATTCTACGAGTGGTACAGTTTTGTCAGGCGAAACGAAGGATATAAGTAACAACGCCAAAACTCGACCAGGTATTTTTCTGAAAGCTTTTGAAATTTTGTCATCATTTGAAAAATTCATATACAAATTTGGGTAGTTACATCCGCATCGATATTGAGCATTGTAGATACCGTAGACTAGAATACAAGCTTTTCCCAGAAGCAAGTTGGAGAGGAAAAACCACACCCTACATTTTTTTTATATGCACTCCCTTCCTTCCTTGTGTCTAACATATGTTTTCTTACTATGCATATTTCCATTACCTCGAGCTCCTAATTTTGTGTCTTTTTTGGCGCCTCCTGAAGGATCACAATAGAGGAATCCATGTTTATTCTTATCCTCTCAATCTGATCAAGTATCAAGAGTTATGATTAGGGTTCAGGTCCTCAGATCCTTCGAACAATGAGCTATTAACAGTGTAATGATGGAAGAGAGGAATCTTGAATCCCAGTTCATCTTAACGTCGAGTTAGGTTCCTATAAGACCCACTGATACTGTTATGAACCCATTTTGGAGCACTCAATTCAAATCCCAATGGGAATGCTAGAACTATAATTACTGAAGTAGAGCACCTGGGGCCTAAGATGCTCGATGCCCAGCAACTTATGCCATAAATTTAAGATAAGTTCATGAAATTGACAGCTACCTTGCTTAGAGAGATGGGGGAGGTAAGCGAGCTGCGCCATACACCAACACCCGTGCAACGACTAAACCTTTCTGTACAACTCAATCAGTAGCAGGTACCTGTAAGACCCTAATTTTGGCCCATGTCTTATTGAGGACATTTTTTTTATCATTTTTGGTCATATTAGAATTTCTTGTATTTTTAGGCTGTTAGGAAAAATATAAAAAAAAATAGAAATCATTAAAAAGAAGAAAAAATTAAAAAAAAATTGAGTGAGTTTGGGTTTAGGATAGTTTAACTAGGAATTTGGAGTCTATTAGGATTATGTTGGGGTTTTGTATTTTTTAGGGGCTTACATTATTAATGGGCTTCATTAAAGAGTGGGTTTAGGCTGGGTTTAGTTTAGGTTGGTGTTTAGGACATAGAATGATGGGTTTGGGCTGGGTTTAAATTAGGTTTTATAGGCTAATGGGCTTGGGTTTGGGCTTAGGATATCAATTGTGTAGGAGTTTAGTTTTTTTTTTTCTTTTTTTTTCTTTCTTCTTTGTATTCTCATATTATCACATGTGTTGGATTGAAAGGAAATCAAAGAGAAGAATCTCGGCCCTTGGATTAGGGGTTAGAAAAAAAAATAACCCTAGACAATAAAAAAGAGAGAGACTGTCGTGGGGGAGAGAAAGAGGGGAGGCGGCAGCAAAGTGGAGAGTGGAAGTCGAAAAAAGGAGGGAGAGATGGAGGTTCGTGAGCGGAAGGAAGAGGAAAGGGAAGGCAGCAGCAAGGATTCATGAAAGTGAACAAAGAGAGTTCGGCTGGAATGGAGAAGGAGGCGGCAGCAAGGGGCTAGGAGAGAATTGGAGTAAGAGAGAAAGAGGGGGTTAGAGAAAGGCTGCTGCAAATGAAAGGAATGGATGATTGCTGAGAAATTGAGGGAGGGAATGAATCACAGCAAGGAGAAAAGGGAAGCAAGGAGAAGAGGGAGATTCCAGTTTCGATAGAAGGTTGGCTGTTGTGGGAAAGAGAAGGGTGTCGGCTAAGAATTGAGAGAGAAAAAAAGCAGGAGAAAATTCGAAAGAGAGAAAAAATCAGAGAAGTGGGTTTCTTCAATGTGTGTTCTCTGTCTGCGATCTTTCGAGGAGAATTAGAGGTTGCAACTTGAAGGGCATCGAATTTGGCATCATGTAGAGAATCGGACTGTCCAAGCGTAGAAGTGAGAGTAAGACTAGGAATATGTTCGATTTGTGTCGGAGAGTTTTCCAAGCATCTCTACAATCGTCTCTGAGCAACTATCCAACTGAATTTGGTAAGGTTTTTCCAAGCAGTTCTACAAATTATATTTTGAGCGATTATTGAGTTTTCCATTATAACACCTCAAATGGAAAAGAAAAAATTGAGGTAGATAAGCAAGAAATGCTGGAGAAGTGTTTTCAGAATAGAAAAGAGAAATGTAGAATAAGAAAACGGAGCAGGAAAGAAGAATAATGAGAGAACAGAGGAATGTGGCTGCTATGCAAAAACATCAAAGGAAAAAAATCGGGAGCAGGAGCGGACTGTTTGCACTTTGGAGTCGCAGTTAGGCGATGCTGTTTATAGAGGAGATCTTGAAGAAATCACTAAGAAAATGGTGAGTGCTTCTATCTTACCCATGGTATTGAAAGCAGCCGATGAGCTCTAGGTGTTCAACATAATAGCCAAACCAGGTATGCATTCCCTTGAAACCTGATTTTTAGCTTACTCTGATTCAAGTTTAATTTAACCCGATTATGTTTGATGTGTGGATGTAGTTTATATTTTGTCTCTGTATGATTCCCTCCTTAAGTTTCCCATTCAATTGTTGGCATGTTCCATTCTCTTGCTTATAACATAATTTGATCTACTTTTATTGTTTGTTCTGCTATAATCATTTTCTACCTTGAGTGCATGATCCATTTAATGTCGATTGTAACCTGGTATAGGCTGGTTGTAACTTGGTATCTTATTGGCACTCCTAATGTCATTTTTTACTGTGACCAACTGATATGTTGGATGTAAATATTGTGTCTTGTTGTTAACATAATCCATGTGGATATGAGTTGGTCCAGTTTGTGGTTAAAAAAAACTGGTTTGGTTCTGATGCTTAATCCTAGCCTATTTTATATGCCATGGTTTTGGTTTATTGTGTGGGTTAGCTGGTTCGGTTCCTATGTGTGAACCCTGTTCAGATCTCTGTGTGCTTTCATGATTAAATCTCTTGGATTGAAATTGGTTTATACTGTCAAATCTGATATGGTTTGGGACTTGGATATTTTACAAGGGGTTTAAGCGTTTGAGTGGGATATTATTTACAATTTGTATTTTGAAGGTTTTGTCCAAGAGGATAGGTGTCTAATGTTGAGATGAGTGCATGGCTTTGGTTTCATTTTTATGGTTTGAAAGGGAGACAAATGTCATGGTTGTTTAATGTTTTCTAACAAGGTTAATATTTTTCATAGAAAAGTGTTTTGTTGAAAGAGTGAGATTTCAGTATTTTTTTTACAAGGACATGGCTTTTTGGTTCGTTTTGGGTTTGGTTGGTTTAAATTAATCTCTTTAATGTCAAATCTGTTTGGGCTGAATTGATTTATCTCTAAGGGTTTAAAACTGGTTTGGCTTTGCCATGGTCCCTTAATGTCATATCTAGTCAGGATAGAGTTTATCTCCCTTGATGTCAAATCTGGTTTCAGATTGGTCTATTTCTCATTGGCAGATCTGGTTGGGCTTAGATTAGCTTCCTTATATTGAATCTGATTTTGTGGAGCTGTCTTGAGGGTTAAATGTGCTGGGATTACATTGGCTCATTCTTAATGTCAAACCTTATCCGGTTTAAGTTGGATGGGTCTGGTTTGGTTTAATGCTCCTACTAGGTCATGCTTTTGCCTAAAGATGAGACCATTCTACTTGTTTAACCTATTCCATACTAGGGTTTACTTGATAAATATCCGGATTCATGCTTGGTGTAATGTGCTTATTGCCTGCCATATGGCTGTCCATGATGCTGTTTTGTCATATCTCACTCGATGGATATTTCAATTCCATGCTTGGTTAGTCCCATTGATGCTTAGCTTAGATAAGCTAATTTTTTCTCATATAACATGCTTGAATTGTTTTGAATGCTTGGTTTAATGCATATGCCCTACCCTCAAGTGATGCATCCTCCCACTTTATGGGTGTGACAGTTTAGGGATCCCCTTCCCCAATGGTGTGAAACTTTAGGGTGACTCCAGTGAGTCCATTCTCACTGACTTTCTCAAATCCTATGCTAATTAGTGTGGGCCCTGCCTAGGCCATGAGCCCGCTCAACCATTAGGGTTCGTCACATAATTGTTTTCCCCCTTCTCAAAGAAAAATACAAAATGTGTCATGTTTACATATTTTCAGGCGACGGTTGGGATCATGTTGATCTCCAATCTAGCTATTACCTAGTTCTGTCTTTGGCCTTAGGCCAATCATCTCCCATGTTTGGGAATCGGTGTGCGGACCGATCACTTTCAGAATGTTAGTTTGCCTTGTTGAGTGCGAGAATTCGAGGTCCGAGTACCTCTTGAGTGTTGCCTTGCCGAGTGCGGGGAGTCAAGGTCCGAGTACCTCTTGAGTTTGCCTTGTCGAGTGCAAGGAAGTCGAGGTCCGAGTACCTCTGAGGTCCGAGTACCTCTTGAGTTTGCCTTGCCGAGTGCAAGGAATCGAGGTCCAAGTACCTCTTGAGTGATGCCTTGCCGAGTGCGAGGAGCTGAGGTCCGAGTACCTCTGAGGTCCGAGCACCTCTCCAGTAATGCCATGTGGGGTCCAACAGCCCGTTAACTGTTGGAAACTACGTTTGACCTGATTCTCTAAAGAGATACGTAGGCAACGGGAAGTGGAGAACTCTGAGTAGTTCACCCTTCGCGCACGGTCACACATGCTTCCTTTGTCAAGGGAGCACCTCACACACAACCACAACCACGACCACGCACGAACTACGTTTGGCTTGATTCCTGCCGCACAGGGATACGTAGGCGGCTTGATCTCGAGCTCGGTCATCCATTATCTGTTGTATTTTCTATGTTATTTATTCTTTTAATTCATTATTTGTTTATTCATGATTATTTTATTTTTTTTATCCATTCATTTGTTCATTGATCCATTTATTGTCTGTTGACTTGTATTTTATTTTTCAAATCTATGTGGCGGCACCCTAAGTTAGAACAACTTAGAAACTTGGTCTAGGGTTCCCCATTTGCCTAGTTAGGCTAAATTGAACGACCTGAACATACATAAGTTTTAAGAATGCAGGAAATGATAGGACAGAAGGAGACCGGTCCATTGACCGGGCGAGTTGGGTGCCTAACACCTTCCCAACTCGTAACTTGACACTTACCCTTCTCTGGTAAGACTAGAAGCCAATCCATTGAGCATGAGTCATAGTGTCTCTCATTCTCCAAGTGAAAGACCATTTATAGGTCCTAGACCTTATCTAGGTGGTGACTCCATATTTTACTCCGTCCATTGGTGTGGATGGATAAAAGTAACCAAGGCGAGAGCCTAATTTTGATTTCGTGGAGGATACATATGAAAATCCATTGTCCTCACAGTGGCGACTCCGCTGGGGATATCATGTCTGACTCCAAATCTTATCCTTTCCTTTCCTTACACTCTTGTATGTTTAGGTCGATGTATTTTGTGGATTTACTTGATGTAAATTATATTTTTATTTCTTGTAAATACCTGTATTTTAGCTTAAGTGTTTACATTTTGTGTTTCCTATAAATACTCGTAGCATGTTGTAAATACTTGTATGTTGTTTAGATGTAAATTCTTGTGTCTTAACTTCTTGTAAATACCGGTGGTTTAATTTGTTGTAGACTCTTGTATATAACATGTTGTAAATAGCTGTTTTAGTTTGTTGTAAATACTTGGGGTGGTCGTAGATCAGGCAATCAAACTACTGCGCTAACGCGCCCAGCAAGCAACCAAGCAACGGATGAGCGCCTAGCGCGAGACGTCAGTATAGGAGCGCGCTAGCGCAACGTTTTCTTGCTGGGGCGCGCTAGCGCGCGTCAAGGCAACGGCTTTCGCGTTAGGCGCGCTAGCGCACTCAGCAAAGAAAACGGATGCGCTAACGCGCCCCAGCAAGCAAGAAGAAGATGCGCGTGCTAACGCGCCGCGCCGTTGCTTCTTTGGTCGTAGATCAGCTAGCGCGCTTTTCCGTTGCTTGGTTCTTCGCTTGATTTCAATCTCAACAAAGCATCCAGGGACGACCAATAAGAGCGTTGTAAGATGTATCGACATCTATGACGAGGAAGCGGAAGCTCTTTGATGTCGCTATTCACAGTCTGTTATTTTTTACTGCACGAACAAAACAAACACACAACTTCCACCTACATACAAGCCCAGCGCGCAGCTTTCAATGCTGTCTCATAAACCTATTCGACTTGTACAACTTCAGAGGAGGGTTGCACTGTCGAACAACTTCCTTGGTTTGGACACGTATCTTTGGGTGAACAACTCGGGCTAGATGTACTTAACAGGAAAGATTTCGAGCAGCAAGCAGGAGAATAGAGATCGGTTTGCTAGCCCTACTCCATCCATTTTTGCTATCTTGAGCTTATGAATAAGCTTGGGGCTACTAGGTATGGTCAAAGGCAATCGCAGTGGTTGTTTCACCCAGAGCCGGAGTAGATTCACTCATAGCAGATACAAAGGCAGGCTACGAAGTAGAGCTAAGGTGGTAAAAGCAGCATAGAGGTATTTATATCGTAGACTCACTTATGGTCTCGTTCAACAATTCATTTTTTGAATTCGTGAACTCTCACTTGGTGCACTCCGTTCGTAGACTCTATCGACCCTGGAATGGTCAGACGTACAAGCACCGGTCTGGTACTCTTCACGTGGCTCGGTCAGCTCCTACTTCCGGAATGACTAAGGTGGTCTTGATGGGCCAGGCGGACACGCATTCGTCACTGGCGGCTGTGGTTTTCCAAGGGCACGAATTTCATTACTTCATCAGTGATCGATACTTCGGGCACTATACGGTAGAACTGAGAATGGAAAGCTTCTTCCATCTGCTGCCATGTCTGGATCGAATTCGCCGGCAGATTAATATACCATTCGAACGCCGTGTCCGAGAGTGAATTGGCGAAAAGCCTCATCTTTAGGAAGTCATTGGCCCTGGCTTCTCCACATTGAACAGTGAACCGTCCGATGTGTTCGACCGTGGATTGGTTGGTTTCCCCTGAAAACTTAGCAAAATCTGGCACTTTGTAACCCCTAGGCAAGGCATATGCAGTATCAATCTAGTCTGTGAAGGTAGGGAGGGTGACCATTGCTTTTTTTTTGCTTCTGAACCATTGTCTGGGAGATCTCCTTCCCGCGACCGCAGGCTGGTTGTAAATCAGGTGGTCTACGAGCAGGCAAGAAAAGCTGATCGTAGACCACCCTATATAACGGGCTACCGTGCAACTCAGGATTGGTCTTTTTCGGCGCTCGGCGTTCATTCCCATGATTGACTCAGCTCAATATCATCCAGGGACTAGGGCAGCTTTTCCCTTTCGGCGATTTGAGCGCAAGTGGGTGATCTCTTGATGGGAGTGGGTAGATGCTGCGTTTTCTTTATTTAGTTCATTTCGGTCATTATCATAATTAGCCAGGTCTCTCCCCTTGGCTATTTGATTATGGATTCCCCTTTTCTTTTTACTGGGGTTCGGATCATGTTTTCGGTTCATGGGCCAATTTAGCTAGCGTATATAGAGGATAACGCCTGTGACAAAGACGAGCAGGTTACCCTTAACTGGTTGTCAATTCCTCCGCATTTGGATGAAAGTATATATTTTCTTTTCGTTATAGGCTTAGACATTCGATCTTTGTCTTGCGGGTTTGGACGGAAAAAAATCGCTTTTAACACCAATCGTTGTTCAGCCGGAAAGGCAAAGTCCACTCGCTTTTCCAGCTTGGGCAAGTCCGTCCACTCGGCTCCGTTCCTCGGGCCCTCTCCATCAAGGACGCAGTAGAGAGGCCATCAGTTCCGGGTGGTAAAGATCCATCAATATCACAACCGAACAAAAGCTGCTCAACTTGTCCCCAGCCAGTCGCAGCTCGTATAGCACTTTTTTTGGCTTTCGAGTTGGAGCCAAGGTCATGCCTTCGGCTTACGGAACGATTCCTAAGGAAAGACAAGAATTGGAGTAACGGCCTAAGAGAGCGAGCAGTAGGAGCCGGCAACACAGTAAAGCGGCCATTCCAAGAGCAAAAGCTCTCACCAGACAATGAAACCCCGGAGCAGAAGAAATGTCCGGAAAGTACTCTCCTAGTAATCGAAAAGGTAGGAGGAGGACTTAGAACCATTCCTCACTTGGGGTTGGTGTTCCGTGTCAAAAATAGGCTGGCTCCTAACAAGCAAGGGATTTCTAAACCTGAATTACGTCCAGCCAGCGAGCGGAAAGAGCGAGCCAATACTGAGGCGCGGAGCTCGTCTCGTCGGATGCATTCCACTCTGACTGACCGACCTAAACCTAAGTAGTTTAGTTTTCATGATCCTGTGGTATCATCAACAAGCTATTTTATTTGTTTTGTTGGGGACGCCTCTCATTCATTCTATTAGTTATAGGTTTCACATTCTAACTCTGCCATCTTTCTTTGGGACGGGTACTATATTGGCCAGCCATTCTGGGTATTCAGAAACTTCTAAGAATCCAGCGCTGAGTTGCTTTATGATTTCTTCTTTGATCTTTATAGTCCACTCAGGCCTCATACGTCGAAGCTTTTGCTTGACTGGTCTTACATCCGGGTACAAAGGAAGATGGTGTTGGACAATATCTGAGTCAACTCGCATTAGAGAAAACTTGTTATGGTTATGCGGCTATATAGAAAGGGCGGGTGGGGCTTCAGGCGGCCGGCCGCCTGAATAGAATCAATAAAAATTTCGTCGATTGTAGCATTGCGTTGTAACCAGTGATTGCCCGGGTCGGTGTGTGATCGCCTTTGGTGAAGCAATCCTTCAGATGCTCTCCCCGCCCATGCCGAATACCCCCGGCCGGTTCCACTGGGTAGGGCCAGGAGCTGGTTTGGGGAATCACGGGGGGGGTCGTATTGATTGGTTGAAAGGCCTAAAAGAGAATGTTGTTCAGGGGGGAATGATACCTGTTGGTACCGGGTTCAAAAGATTGGTGCGCCGTTCAAGGGAACATAACAACATTCCTTTGGAAATTCAAAATAAAAATCTATTTGAAGGGGAAATGAGAGATATTTTGGACGCGCAGCTCCTTCAGCTTCGTTCAATATCAGTTTGAATGATCACTCTTTTTTATCGAGTCGATACGAATTCAATAGTCGACACATGAGCTTGGTTTGATGCATAACCGGACGATTCGTTCAGACTCAAGGGGGGCGGAGTCCGCTTCCAAGTCCAAGCACTAGCGGTAGAAGCTAGTCGCCAGAAGCGAACTTCCGGGCCGGAAAGGAGCGAAGAAAACTACAGGGTGGTCGTAGATTAGGGCTTCCGTTTTCTCGCTTGTTGGCTTCGCCGTATCTTGCTTGCGCGGAAGCTACCGCAACTAAAAGAAAATGAATGAAGGAAGAAGGAACGAAGTGAAAGACTATAGAGGCATTCCAGGCCGACTCTGCTTCATCTTCACCTCTTCTTTCATATCTGAAGGAAGAGCAAAGTGCCAACTAGCTAGGCGCAACTAAAACGAACTGCTTGCTAACTTCCATGACGGTAGGTCGGAGACCGGTGGTGTTGAAGCATCCCTCCCATCCCAATGCCTGGGGCAACCCAACCCGGAGAAAGACAACTGATCTTCCCCGACCCTACCTACCATTCCTGTGTTTCAATAAAGAAGTAGGCGAAGCTGCTGATAACTGCCATCCCTGGGGGATATTCAATCCTATCAATTCACTTGCCCCTGCGTAATAGACAAAAAGACCGAAAGAGGCAACTTTTCTCAGTAATGGACTTCCTATCCCGGGTGCTCAAAGCCTGTCGGTGCCCCTCAGCTTTAAGGATGAGTAATGCATCATGAAGAGGGAATTCAATTGTCTTTCCTTCCAGTGGTCCTATTCCGTGTCCCGTGCTAGGAAGCATTACTCCTCTTTTCATTCCAAATTCAAGAATACGACCGATACGATTGATTGGTCTGTGCGCCTCTCTTATTACTTTTTTGTATCCCCCTGTTCCTCGGATACAATTCGATCCTTCTACGGCCAAATCTCAATTTGTGGAAAGCCTTCGATGGCTTCCTTATGAAAACATAAATGTGTATATGGGTATAGACGGTATCTCTTTATTCTTCGTGATATTGACCACATTTCTGATCCCTATTTGCATTTCAGTGGGTTGGTCTGGTATGAGAAGTTATGGGAAAGAGTATATTACAGCATTTCTAATTCGTGAATTTCTAATGATCGCCGTGTTCCGCATGCTGGATCCTCTACTATTCTATGTTCTTCCCGAAAGCGTGCCAATCCCTATGTTGTGCGGAGCTGAGCATCTTCTATTCGCTGGGATAAAGCTTTTCCTCTGCAGGGGCCTTGTGCAGTAAACCCCCTACGGGCGGTCGTCCGTCGTCGTAAAGTAGTCCCCGCGAAGCTTTCGGGAAGAGGGGTAGTCTTGTGCGTAAGCATAGCATTTCTGGTCGAACCCGCCCAACCCAACTAAGAAGAACCGAACCTGACAGACACGTTTGATAGTGGAAATGCCATAAAGCGCGAACCAACATCCGTGATACGAAAACCAAAATCAGAATGAGGAAGAAAGAGATATCGTGATGTAAGTCCATTATTCCTTGCGCGATCATGACAGGACTCGAGGAAGAAGCCCCGGCTAACTCCGTGCCAGCAGCCGTGGTAAGACAGGGGGGGCAAGTGTTCTTCGGAATGACTGGGCGTAAAGGGCACGTAGGCGGTGAATCGGGAGAACAGGAGAAAGAGGAAAGGAAGGGCGCCGGTAAGGCGATCTTGAAGACTGAGACTGAAGTGACCGCCCACCCGCATAAAGGTTCCGATTCGAGCAAGAGCCCGAACGGGGGAGGCGAGAACATGAAGATCGAAAGCTCCACTGTTCTGAATAGTGAGAAAGACTTTTTAAAATTCGATCAAAACAATCGAGAATCTCATCATCTGTTAGGTGGGCCAACCGACCGACCGATAAGATAAGGGCTGGGCGTCCATGTCACAGAACCTTTCTCTAGCCAAGAATCCCATTCTTGATCGAATCGGAGCAATTCATTGGCAAATGAAAAATCTACCATTTTAACACTCAGAAAAAAACCGTCAAAAGAGGAGGGTGGTCGTAGATCAGCGTTGGCGTTTAGCGCGAAGAAAACTACAGGGGGCCCTTTAGGGAATGTAGTTTTCTTCGCTCCGTAGTTTGCTGGCGTCAAAGGCGAGGCAAGGGGCTCTCCATCTGACGGAAGATTGTGTCCAGGATCTGGTAATCTAAGCGTTGCTTCTTTTGGTCGGCTCGTATTAGCCTGTGCTTTATTACAGGTAGTCATTCCCCCCGTTCCTTTAGTCTTTTCAACAGTACTTGAATCTTAAGTCGCGGTCATGTCTCGCCCCCCCAGTATAGTGACCGGTTCCATGTTTCCCCCGAATTTCATCAGTTCCCCTCTCGAATTAGTTCTACGATAGAAGCTTTCAACGTACACCCGGGGACAAATCTTTCACTCACTGAGAAGTGAAACCCTGTGACTATATCGTCCTGAAGACGGATGCGACGGGAAGAAGTGGCATTTGGAAGTGTTGCTGACTTAACATTTAGGTTTCGGCATAACAAAGCTTGCACTGTCTTTTCGCACTTAGGCGCACAGCGTGCCGTTGGTAATGATTCTACTACGGTGCCACAAATTCGCAAGCTGATCCTAAGTAATCGTTGTTGTTCATTGGATTCCGGAGGAACTACTTCGTTAGGATTGGGGAATTGCTGCGATTCTTCCTGAATAGCCTGGATTCTCCCGTCGAGAGTCACTTTTAAAGTCTTACCTAAACTCTTCCGACTGAATATGATAAAGCCTATAAAACGATGAGCTACTATCATTTCTTCATTATAGATTGAGATCTTCTTCGAACTTGATGCACAAATAGATGGAATAGCAGCAAATAGCATCTTTCTATCCTGCATATCCGTGGAACTCAATCTCATTTAGAAACGTTATAAGCATCTATCTTTCAGCAATTGAACGGGAAGTGGTTTAGGAAAGGCGACCGAAGGGGGCATGCTGCAAGAGCGTAGGTGAGTGGTAAGCGTAGGAGGCGTGCCCGAAGGCACCTTTACTGTGGATTCCCCCAACCTTGGTTCGATCTAGATACTAAAGAATTAATCCCTGGTTTCTAAATATTTTTCGCAGATGAATATGACTGGTTCGAGCTTACGCGCTTGCTTTGGGCACCACCCCGGGCACAGCAGAATGAGAAGGCTCAGCGCACTAGCCTAGCGCACTCAAGCAGCTCAGTTTGCTTTCCTTTATTCCCGCTAAAGCGCTCTAGTTGGGTTGGGTGACGCGCACACCGCTTGTTGATTGCATTCGATTTCATAATGGATAGTGAAACTACTAAAGAACGGCAAAGGCATGATTTGCTTTTCCACGGTCGTGGGCATGAATAGCCTTAACAGCAGTATCTTACACCTGATCCCGACTCTTGGTACTTAACCAATACGCCGCGCCGGCTCTTCGACCCAGGCTTGGCCCGGTCTGAAGGAAAAAGTAGACCTTGTAGAGAAGCGGATAGGAAAGGTAGCCTATAGACTCAAGCGACCAGCTCGGTGAAAACTCACCCCGTATTCCATGTGAGTCAGTTGACTTCGATTAGACGAGTCAACTGAACACAAACTATACCGCCTGGCGCGAGGCAACAATGCTCGACTAGGAGAATAGGAAAGACTTGGCGCTCTTGAGCCGTGCCTTTGTTCCGGCTATAGTCCATTAGCAAGCGAGTAGGGGAACCGTTCCTTCCATTCAGTAAGGGAATACAAGCATTACGGGGAGTTTTATAGAATATGAATTTGACTCTTCCCAACTCAAGTCAAGCGAAGCGTAGTGAGGAAGGAGGGGAAGAAAACAAGCGAGAAAGGCTAAGTGAAGTACTTCTCGGGACTTCTCTTTTCTTCTTTCAAATTCTTCTCTTCTCTTCTTGCTTATCACCGACTTTCCGAGCGTAGTCTGTAGTAGGGAGGGCCATTCTCGCAGGAAGTAGCATACTCATGTTGCCTGCTTTCGTTCCTTTCGTCTCGAAGGCCGGTTCAGTAATAGTTCAAATCCTTCTAACTGGCTAGTGCATTAAGGATCGAAGACCTCCGGGCCAGCAGTGAACGAAGTGTGAAAGTAGAGAGAGAAGCGAATAAAAAACCCTCTGCCGGCCAAGCCAAACTCCAGCTAAGCTAATAGTCAACTTGGCTCTTGTGAGTACCGCTGTGAGTTGTGTGCTCTCCGAAGAGCGCCTAAAAGCTTTTCAAACCGAAGAAAGATGGAGAAAAGATAGAGAAATCTCTCCAGGGAGTTCAGTTACATCAAGAAAGACTAAGATTGCGTTGGAAGTGCTTCTTTAAAGAAATTACTAATATAATAAGGGGCTCAAAAGAGCAATCCGCGATTGGCTTCAATCTCCACTCTTTCAGAGCCTAAATAACTGCGGCCAGAGAGTCAAATAGGTCGGGAAGAAAGAGTCTGAGGTCGGGTTGGACGACATACATCTTGGTTCCACCACCACTAGAGATTGAACATATATATAATCTTTCTTCGAAATTAAATTGATACATACAGAATCTATTCAAATCTTTTTTATCTATTTCATAGTTATAAGCTCTATTAACGCTCACCTCCACCCCAAGGTGAGGTAGCGCTTGCCATAGTTGCTTGAGCCAAAGGCTCGCTTCTTCGCGGAAGGACTTGCTTGGTTCTTCGCTGGTTAGGGGTTTTCTTCGCTCGTCCCGACCGGAGCGTCGTTTACCGATTCATTTTCTTACTTGTATTTTATTATTTTTTTGTTGTGCTAAGCCACAAATCACGAAATTGAATAAGTACACAAACCCGGAATGCCCCGGTTGACAAATCTTTCCTCTCCCGTTGGTCGAGCTCAGGTGGACTACTATTTTTTTTTATTTCTAACTTGATGAGAGTTGGGCCCCCGGTGCGGAGCCCTACTTTATCTCCTTACTCAAACTGGAAATCGTGCTTATTTCGTTTTTAAGAAATGGGATAGGGAACTAGGCTAACTACTTCTATTATCTTTACCGTTGCTTTTCTTCTCTCTCTCTCTCATTATTTAAATAAATAATTTCCTGAATATTCGTCTTTAAAGGAAGCCCTAACCTATAGCAATAGCGCGCTCCAAGCATTCCAGCAAGCATGGGTGGCCCGGGTTAGCGAAGGAGTAGGAGCGGAGCAACGGCTGCAAAAGATCAAGCTCAAGAAGAGCCCAAATTCGGATATTCCAATCGAGAGTTTGCAAATAAAATAGTAGGCTTGTTTTCTCGGTTGGTTGAATTCGTCCCTAGGTGTATGGAATTAGATTCGGGAGAACAGAATAAGGAAGAGCGGCATCCGGATGAGCTGCATTTTGAACTCTTGACTTTGCTACCAACTCTGGCGGCGAATCGGGTTTCATTTCATAAGATGGGTGTCCAGTGGTTGAATTGAAGCTAGGCAATACGTGAATTGGTGAATTTATGGTGAGTGGAACTCATGGGGCAAGCCCTACTAAGTAAAGGTCCGGTAGAATGAGCTTGGCCCCGGTAGCTTTTTGAGAGATATCACTCGCGGGCCACGATAGCAATTGTCCCAGCCTTTGCTCGACACTACCCTAACCCACGGGCGGACTCACCCATGAACACCCCTAACACACCTGACCACTAGCCGGAAAAAGTAGAGGGACGGTTTTGCAGCTGGTTCACTTCGGGAGGGCGAGGTCCACACAGGCAGAGTCCCTAATAACCAGACCGCAACGCTTCACCCCACTACGACTACTACTACTGCTCACGCTATACGACATGAAGCACGTAGAGTCTTCTCTTCTATAGCTGCGGAACGTGCCTTTACACCACTACTTCAAACTAGGGCAGGCCTTTACGTAATATGTAATATGGGTGACCTAATGATAGTGAAGACTCGTTCCGAAGACTTTCTTGCCTTAAAAGTGATGGAGGAAGACTAACTACTAACTACGGAATTTCCCTCTTCTTTCAATGCAATGGCAGCTAGTTTACTAGTTCAATGGTAGCTTTCTAGTTAAAGAAAGAGCATTGTTTAAAGCCGTTCGCCAGCTACCTCTTAGCAATGAGATGTGTGATTGGCTTGGCTATGTTCTGCCTTTCCTTTATTAGGATTAGGATTGATACATATTGCCACATAAACCTTAGGCTTTTACAAGATAGTTATTTAGATATCAATATAAAACAAGAATATTGTACATGTCACGCATGATTATATACATCAACACCCCCCTTCAAGCTGAACGGGGAAGTAGATACATCAGATCGAGTGTTGTTTGTTTTCATATAACCAAAAATCAGACAATGACAGAGCGGCCTGTGATGGAGATTGAGCGAAACAGAAGGAACGGCGCGCCAAGGAAGAAAAGCTGATCGTAGACCACCCTATATAACGGTGGTCGTAGATCAGCAGCAAGAAAAGGTTGGCCGTAGATCACTAACGCGCAACGGTGCTCATTGATCAGCTTGACGGAGCCCAAGTGCTTGCTGCTTGCTGCTCGTGGAGCTTGGAGGCGGAATTCACTTAAATACTAGCCGACTTCGGTCGACAGCTTCAAGAGCCCAATCCCGCTGCCCAAGGTCCTTCTAATGAAAGGGGGGTCGAGATAAACCAAGATGCTCTTTGGGAGGAATTCCTTAAGAGGGAACAAGCCTTAAGGCTAGCAACCATAAAAGAAGGGCTTAAACTGTGGGATCCACTACAGTTCAAGCTGGAAGAACTCTTTCGTGAGCGCGGGGGGTGCTTGCCCGCTGCTATAAAATGAATCGAAATAGCAGAACGGCTTATAGACCGACGACTCAAATTCATAGGGGCGAACCCTTCCCGGTGCATTTCTTCCGACCATTTTTGAAAAGCGCATTGTTTCTCCTCAAATAAAAAAATGACCTGGGGAACGCATGAAATAGTTACCTAAACCAGTAGGTCCTTGAGCGGATCCCACGTTAGCCCCAAGACGTTGGTCTCTAACTATAAAAGTAAATGCTTGAGCTTGAGAAGCTTCTGGGCCAGTGGGCCCGTCAAACTCACTGGGATAAGCGTATTGAACGTTTATTTGATGGATATTGAAAGCTCATATTCTGATTTTTTCAAATCAGATGCAAGAATAACAACTTAAACATGACTTTTACTTTATGTGGGCGTCTAGTTTATTGCCGGTGACTGGCTTGCTTATACGTCTTTAGGCTGTGGCGGAAAACCGCCAGGCGCACGGCCGTGCATTGAGAACTACACTTCCAGCAATAAAACAGAGGACGCGGGCACTTAACTAACACTAACATGAATACCCCTCCTCCGGCTCTCAAAGACAAGAAGGCAATGATTGGGGAGCTTCACCCAGAAGCCAGCTGGTTGAGGTTGTTCCCATGGGCCTAGAAAGTTTGTTAGCTTGGTGACAGGTTGGATAGAATGACAAGAGGAACACTGTCATAACTGGGATTTGCATCTGCATCTGTCGTTGGTGGTTATTGATCTCGGTCTGACGTTCGGAAAAACTTACAGTTCTCTGGCGCACCTAATGCGGATCATAGTTCCAGTTCTCGCCGCACTCTTTACCACCACTCCTTGTTACTGCTCTTGCAACGGATCTTGGTACCTGCCTTAACCACTACCCTATCACTTACACCAATAGTCTCAATAGTCTTTTGGAAAGAGTACGGTAGAGGCGAGCAACAACAATTATGAAGTACGAAGCAGGGTTCACCGGGCAACCGACACCTATATGAATGAAGCGGCCCTGACAGGCCCCCTCAATTACCTGGCGATAACACAATTACCTGCCTATCACTAAAATCCCTGGGCGGTATCCCGAAACTGGCTTTTGCTCGTAAAAGCTCATAGGCTCTTACAACTACACGGCACTCCACTCACCGCCAATGCGGAAGGATGCCGCCGAAAAGAATGGAACGCTGCTTCGCTCTGCTGGATGCGTCGCGTAGCTCAATCTCCCCCAGGAGGGTCCTCCGGGGGACTACCTCCGATTTTTGGTAGCCGACGCTAGGCTGTACTGGCAATTCAGGTGCTTCTGTAGCCTTTCTTTGTAAGAGGAGCCGGATTAGGACCAGTTTTCGTGCCCCTTCCTGGGTGAATGGGTTGGGTGCCCAGTACTGACGCTGACTTCGTACAATTTGTTTTGGGGGGGAAGGAGCCCGACAGGGTCCCCCCACTGACTTGGCCCGGGCCTAAGTGAAAGTGAAGTGGTGGGCCTACCCATCCCAACCGGGGGTATGCTGGGATTCGCGAAGAGCAGCACCGAGCCTTAGCGTGTTGCACTCCGGAGCACCGGAGCAAGAGGCGCTACTATTGAATAAAAAAATCCTTTAACAAAGGGGCTGTCGGCTTATATATAGTTCCAATCTTGAACTTTCCTCAGCTTCAATTCTACTGTGACCACCAAAATGGAAAGACTTGGATTCAATGTACTCTATAAGCTCGATGTCCTGATCATCTAAATTCAATGGATAGCTAAGTCTGAAAGAGGGGATCGGACTGAGGAATTGTACTGATTGGATATACGAATCCTCTGTTGTTGATGTGACTGCTCCAACCAGTCTTTGAAGAAGAAACGGTAAGATCCTTACAGCCCCTCATATCATAGAAAGGGACAGGCCCTTCTCGGCATGATCCGAGGTTTCTTTGACAAGCGGAGCGATCAAAAAGGGCTTAGCGCAACTATGGGCATTAAGGGAAGGCTTCTCAGTCATTTAGGCACGTATCTTTGGCACCCCTGCCATAATTAATACTTCTTCCAACATTATGACTTCTTTCGGCAATACTGACTTTCAATGCAAGAATATTTGATTGAAGTCAGTAAGTAAGCTAATAATAAGAAAGTGCTATCATAAGTATACTGTTAGCAATAAGACTGGGGCCCCGCATCACATCAGAGGCTTATTCCAAATACACACGGAGTACTCTGAACCATAAAGTAATCCATTTATCAGCTGAAAAGGCGCCTATGTGAATTTCTCCTTCAGGGCGCCACTCGACCGATAGCTCTGGGGAATTAAGGAAAGCAAATAGATGATAGGAATGTGTGCCCATTGCCAAGGCCAGACCCGCGGGGCACCCCATCTTTATCACAAAAGAACATAGGGCTCGACCGCCGAGGGAGACCCCCACCTTTGGCTTTTATCCGCTTTCCTTGCGTTATTGTCTCGCTTCGCTCGTATGATTTATGGCTTTTATCTCCACCCGCAGCCTGCTTTAGTGCTTTCGAGCTTTTAGCCGGAATCAAGACTTGAAAATCAAGCCAAGTGCCATCAAGCTCGCCTACTGACTGATCAGGAGAATTTGAATCGCGGATTCTTGGTTTATGGCTCGTTCTTTCTACTCGCTCGCAGGCTCGTTCTCTCCACGATAAGGATTTTGCTAACCGACTCCTAGTATTGATACTGAGGGGGAGGGGAGAAAGGCTTCGGCGATTACCAGATGGAGTTCAAATCTCATCTCACATGGATCGTTACTCCCACCCTATGCAGCCTGTACCGAACCCCAGTCAACCCATTATAATTGTATGCTTAGTGAGTTATATTAAATGCACTATCTCGTATTTGATACTGATAGCAGTTGATCTTCGAGTAAGGCCCAACTCCTGTCAAGAGCTCATCCAGCTACAATCCTTGCATCCGCGACTTACGTTTCGCGGAAAGGAGGATCCGGCAATGCCTCTCCAATCATCAAGCTTAGACAACCCCCGATTCCCTTTTTTTTTATTAATAGTTTTTTTTCGTATTCCTACCGGCCTATCTATTTATATGGGTTAGGCTACAAGGCTCGATTCGTGCTTTCAAGGAGCTATATTCTATCCGTAACCTGAAGTTACAGGCAAAAATGCGAAAGAAAAATGCCTTTGACACTAACTAGCATTATTCCGGTCAAAAGAAAGCTTTCAGCCCATTGACTTCGCCCAGTATCCTTTCCAAGTCGATGGCTCGTTGATAACCCGGAACCGTGCTGGTTGACCCGAAATCAGCAGATCCCACGGATCGAGATCGATACCCGCACTAGCACTACCCGTAGAGGCAGCGCTTCACCAGGGAAAAAAGCTTAAACTGCCGCTGGTGAATTTGTCTCTCTGACCGGAAAGTTTTTTCTATTCATTTTTAAAACTGAATCGAAAAAAGCCTTAGTCCGTTGTTTGGCGCCTTGCTCGGGCGAGTCGCTCAGCCTACGATTCGTTCTGCGCTGAGCCTTATCGAGTGTTAGCATCATTACAGAATATCCGTTCCAAACATTGGGAACGGGTTAGAAAGATGGCTGAGAAGCCGGTGAAAGGTAGCAATTATCCTTTAGAGTTTTGGATGAGTAGGGGTTACCCGATGGGCCCATACTTGAGAGGGCTCTATATGAGCGCCTATATAAGGGAACATATTAAACCTAAGGAACTCCAGTGGATTCCCGATGAGTTTACCTTTGATGGAGAGGTAGAGTTCCTAGAGAGGACCATGGTAAGAAACTGGGTCCAATCTTGGTTAAAATATCTCTACTGGTATCATACAACCGCATGGAATGATGAAGCGACCCTTGAAGAACTGTTCCAACCTCCCGTTGTAGAAGTACATTGGAAGGCCAGAGACGTGAATTCGCAAGAGTTTCGGACTTTTGGGGTTTTTCTATTTATTGGCCTAAGATTTTCTATGTTTTTCTGCAAAAATGCTTTTGAAAAATCCGTCATTTATCATCATAGGCCAAAATATTTGAGTTTGAGTAAAAAAATTTATTTTTTTATTTATATTTATATATAACCGGAAACTAATTCTTTCCCGGGTGAAAATAGCCCCAGTATTAGGGCATTAGTGCCCAAAATGCCCCAGTAGAAGACTAAAAAATTCCTAAAATGCCCGTGTAGTGTAATATTTACAAAAAATGCCCGGGTTTTGGGTTTCAGAAAGGAAATAAAGGCTCAACGTGGTTAAGCAAAGGGATAAAAATGGATTGATGGGAACACCAAAAATGGCCTCTCTTCATTTCAAGATTGATCGGTACATCTCGAGTTCTACCGAATTGAACTAAGAGCGCTTTCTTATCACAATAGATAAGAATAAAACTGTAAAGAAAAGGATTCTATTTTCCCAAAACACCTTGCATGCATATAGTATCATAAAATGAAAGATTATTTATGTCCAACTGAAACAACAGCCTCAATTGATCCATCGTTACTGCCTGAGTGGACTCTAAAGATCAAAGAAGAAATCATAAAGCAACTCAGCGCTGGATTCTTAGAAGTTTCTGAATACCCAGAATGGCTGGCCAATATAGTACCCGTCCCAAAGAAAGATGGAAGAGTTAGAATGTGCGTGGACTTTAGGGACCTGAATAAAGCAAGCCCTAAAGAGGATTTCCCATTACCACACATCGATATCCACGTGGCATGATACGATAGAAAGGGTCGACTTTCACGTGCCTTAGAGGAGAAAGCAGTTATAAAAGAATTGATCAGTCTTCCGCCGATTAGAGTCAATGCTCATTCTTTTTTCAGTCTCACCACTAGAAGTAGCCTCCAGTGGAGTTTCCCATGTGCGTACGAACAATGTCGCTGAATACGAAGCTTGCATTGCTGGCCTGAGAGCAGCCCAGGAGCTATCAGGAAAGTGTTTTCAAGTAATTGGAGATTCATTCTTGGTAATAAGCCTTAGGAGCGGGCAGGGAAAATGGAGATTGGAGAACGAAAAGAAAAAAAGCTTCTACCATGAGTACTTAGAAAAGCTCATGGACCAGTTCGAAGAAAGAAAGTTTGACTGACAAGTTAGCGAACTTTTGAAGAAGGGGCTGGCCTAAGGATTTTCCTTTCAGCTCTTTGAGAATTATCCAACTTGAGTTATAAGTACGAATGATTTTTATTTTTCTTTTTTTTTTTCTTTTTTGCGCATTGGGGACGCCGTCTTCGGAAGTAAAGGCTTGCGCCGGGGAGTCAAAAGCGTCGACCTCCATGAGAGTGGTGAGGAAGCCTTCTTGGGTCATCAGATTAGGCTTTCCGTACGGAACACCGCCGGCTCCGACGATGATGTAGTCGGATTGAGAGCATACCACGTCTGTGCCGAATCCTGTGTTTTAAGAGCTACCTAAAGGTTCCTGGGCTTTTCTGAAGCCCTTTGATTGAAAACCAAACCTTGATCTCGTCCATTCATTACCATTAGTAGCAGGAGAACGAATCTCGGTGCGGAACCCAATCATCCAGTCACAACGGAGATTCTCCTTTTTTTCCTGATAATTTTTGTGATGATTTTCTTTATATATGGGTTGTTGATTTAGGATAATTAGTTGCGTCTTCTCTCCACAAGCATTGAGGACGAATCCCGAAGAGGGGTTCCTGCTGCCAAAAAAAGCTCTCGTAGAGCTCTGTTTAAGGCTCGAAAAGCCGCAAAAAGTTCCGGTCTTTGGTTTGCCGCTGTAGACGAAGCTCGGTCACCTTCTTCAAGTCCTCTTCTTCCGATGGAAGGGACGGATCCACGGAAAATAGAAACAAAAGGGGAAGAATGGTTGAATTAAAAGATTGGATTAGTCTTTCTCTACCCACCCACCCGCCACCCCTGTTTGAGAGTGATTCAATATCAATGGGGGAGCCTCAAAATAAGGAAGTTGCTTCTTGGAAAAGTGCCTTTTCGCTGCCAAGCCTTTATCTTATTTGGTCGGGCAAGAATCCATCCCGGTTTAAGAATTCACCCAATTGGGACATCCATTCTGAACCTGAAACCATTACCAACGAAAAAAGAAAGTGTTAGAAAGGGGCTTCGAAGAGCCAGAACTCTTAAAAGAGGAAGGATGCAGCGCGGAGTCTGGTCCCTCTTTGACGCCAGCCATCATGGAAACTCTACTCCCTTCCCTATTTAGGGGTAAAAACGAAAAATAGGATTAATTGAGACCGTCGGGCAAGCTGGTCTTGCTTCTCCACAACCCGGGTCCTGGCCGAAGATGCAACCTGCCTTTCCAATAGAGAAGGATGAGGCAACATTCATGGGGATCAACATAGTTCTATGCTCCTCCCTTCCCTGAGAGACAGATATCTTAATGGAAGGAGGGGGAGACAGCTATAGGCTCGACTGAGACTAGCTACTACGTGTTCCTACCCCCAGATAGTGACGCTTCTTGAAACAATCAATCATCCGTGGAGTAGCAGAG
>CM053276.1:65369599-65377099 GCA_028583415.1 Protea cynaroides
GAAGGCGGCGAGAGACTGGGCCAACTTACTGCTTACTGCCATGCCATGGTTGAAGCTTTAGGCTCCATAGACGGAACTATGTATTAGGTATTAGGGAGGGGAGGACACCACTCAGCACCTAAGGTGGGGTTCAATGCCTAACAAAAATGGCCAAAAGCAGGCAAACGAAAGAGATGTGTGGCTGAGGGGAGGAGAGAAAGAACGCATGCATGGAGATTCTTTCTGTCGGAGGTTCGAGAATCTATGAAAGGACATCTAAGGCTAAGGAAGAATTCAAGGAAGTCCATTCTCGAGAGAAGTGGTGATCTCGTCTTGCTTTGGGAGAGAGGAAGCTTCGGACCACCTTTTCCAGCCAGATAGCGAGCGATCACTCAGCAATGATACCGCCGGCCGGGAATGAGTACCTATCCCTTACGGGAATCGAACCCGTGTCTTCGACATGAAAAGACGTATCGGATGGGACAGCGATGCCATTCAAACAATGATAGTTCTCTAAACCCCCCCGAAAATGCTAAATATCGCTTTTCCCTTCGCCTTTCAGATAACTCCTGCTTTTTAAACTTTTTGTGTCTCATCTTTTTTAGGCATCTTCCACTTCAGATTCTCCCAAAGTACCTATGACCTCATGGATCCTTACTCATGCCTCTGGTAACTGGGCTTCTGGGAAAAAGCACATGCCCTCAGAATCGAGCTCCGCACCTCTACTCCCTCTTTCTTTCGAAAGAGCAATGTTCTAACTTATCCAATTTTCCTCCCGCCCTTCCTGGTTGCTAACTTGGGGTGCCCGGGCAGGCATATAGACAACTTCCTCGTCTTCTATAACAGCACCTTTGAAGCACTAGGCATATTTCCTAAGGACTTGCTAGGAGTTGTTTGCAATTGGTTCCGAGTTTGGACTAACAGAGTGCGGTCCGCCATCATCTTTTTCAATTCCTTCATTTACGCCTATAACCGGGTAACAGCCGGGGGTGGTTCTTTCGAACTCATGGTAGAAAATAGCTGGATGGGATGAAGAGGAGAGGCCGGGGAAGGTCAGCAACCTGGTGTCAGTCTACTTGAGGTCCGTGCCCACAGGGCTTGAGGGGGAGCCCTTCTCTTGGGCGAAATGGTGCCTATATTTTGATAGAATGTTTAGATTCGTTTTTGGTTTATGAATTTTGAATGAATGAATGATTTCAACAAATGGGTTAGTCAAACAAAGTCATCTCAAATGAAAACAATTCCCTGAGGCGCTGTCAAGCAGTGGAAACGCTCTTTAATGGAACTTTAGCTTTAGCTGGTCGTGACCAAGAAACCACCGGTTTCGCTTGGTGGGCCGGGAATGCTCGACAACTCAATTTGTCCGGTAAACTACTCGGGGCTCACGTAGCCCATGCCGGATTAATCGTATTCTGGGCCGGAGCAATGAACCTATTGGTGAAGCCAAAAAGACTTTATCCTCCAGCATTTCAAAGTCCAAGTTTCAGTTTTTCCAGGTATGAGGCAAAGCCAAAGCCAGAAGTGGTTTATCCGGGCTGGTTGAACCAGTTTGCCCGAAAGAAGCACCCATAATATAATCCAATTGCTATCATGGTTGGAGCATAGATAGCAAAGGTATGGGTAGAGGTCAAATGCACACATCTACCAGGTAGGTGAAACTCTAAATCCATAGGGTTGGTGTGGCCGGTAATACGCCGACCCCTTGGGCCTAAAACGAACTCAGAGGCCGGGTAATAAATCTATTCGGTTGCGTTCCCCCGTTCGAGAGTCAGAATCCTAGCCAGGTGAAGATCCACTGGATGGAGGGCGGAGGTTTTAGCTGAGTTAGCTGCTCCGTATGACTGGTTTAGGGTCATGACGGCGGAAGTTAGCTCTCCTAATCTGTCTGATTGGTTAACCAATTTTGGATTGATTGACTGCGCGGGTGTGTTCTTTAGACGCAGGGAGCTTTCACACCTATCCCTAGTGGTCTAGATGAACCCATTCAGAGCAGTTGGGAATGTTGGTGGAAGTTATGGAGACAGGTAACGCTCCCCCGGTTTAGGAGAGTTAGGTTATCTATATTATTAGAAAGCTAGCTACCAAAGAACTAGAACATCACTCATTACAGGCAAATAGGAAAAGCCAGCCCACGCTTTAGCTAATGAGGCAGGCAAGCTACCTAGTGTTCCAAAGCTACAAGGGAGCTCGCATCTCGTTCCCTTGTGTTCTTATTCCTTAATCAGAGTCAAACTTTTTTTTGAAAAGAAAACCTTTACCTTATTAGCCGGAGTACAAGTGTTCCCCTTGAGTTCCACTAGTGCTAGGTATTGATTTCCCAACCCTGGGTAATTGATCGGCATGAATTGCATCCTCTATCTGCTGTCCAGCCTCGAGGAGTACCTCGAATGTCATAAGAGGTTGGGCCAGCTCTGGATCAATTGATTAAGGATCTTGACCTGTATAGGGTCAAGATGCGAGGGTAAGTGAGGTAATTTTAATTATTTTTTCTTTTTTGATATGGAATTTTTTCGATATGAAACTGGAAATGAAACTATTGGCAGTCTGGGAAGGCCCGGATGCCGCTCGTGACGAGGCCTCCCCGGCGCCTCCCCTAGTGGGATAGGCAACGCGAGGGCCCTGCAAAACATGCAAACTATTTGGCTTTTAAGAAAAAACTATTCGTATGCAGATGTCAATGCTGTCTCCTCATAGACTGCGAAAGAGACTGCACTTCTGGGTTGAGGGAGGTAAGTAAATCAACCCCCCACAGGTTAGAACCGCCTTTCGTACCTCGAGTCACTCCTCTTAAGGCACCCTCTTGAAGAAGAAAGCACTCATTCATATATCTTTAAGTTGTGAGATAGGATTTTTTCCAGAGAAAGCCCTCGGGCTACGGTTTGCCACTACAAAGCCAGCAGGTGGAAGAGAGAAAGATCCTGACCTTTTACAATCCCGTTATGGTAAGCCGAGTCACTCGCTTGACCTTCACTCCCCTTTACGTCTAAGGGCAGGAAAAGGATGAGCATAACTGGCATCGGCAAGAGAAGCGGTCAGTCAGGTTTAGGCGGGTTGGTACTGAATCAACTAATGAGCGGGGAGGGGCCCGATAGTGGCGATCAAATCTTTCGGAATATTAATTGTAGCGTGGTAGCGTACAATGGTTGCTTTCCTATGCCGTTCCATTCATACGAACCCAAGCCGATCCGATTTAGGCTTAGGACCCAACTCCATTCCTTTCACAGGCTCCTTAGGGGACGGGACGGGTGTTTCGGCGTTATGCTCTTCTTGGCGATGACATCGTCATAGGAGACGCTTTGGTGGCGTCTCGCTATAAGGACGCCCTCGACCGACGGAAGGTCAAATTATATTTCTAAAAATCTTTGTTCTATCGGTGGTCTTGAATTCGCAAAGAAATTTATAATTCTAGGTCCAAACACAGTCTTGCTCCTATAGCTCTCCTCTCTGGTTGCGCGTTCAACAACTACAACCTTAACACTGCGCTCCGAGGCCGCTTTTGACGCTGACACTGCTTCGGACAACCCTCGCAGCTTCGCTCACCCGTGAGTTGTGAAAACTTCCTTCTGGATAGGTCTCGAATTAAACTCCCTAAAGGAAGAGAACTTTTCAAGGGAAGATTAGAGAAAGCTACCAAACTCCGCATGTCGGATAAGGTAGGTCGAATCAATCAGTGGGGCACCTGCCTCATGCTAGCCAGTCTTTTCTTTACCATTATTGCCTCCTACCCTGCCCACCGCCCGACTGACTCTTCATTCATTCCTTTCCAATCCAGCTCTTTCAGACCCTTCATTGATTCGGAGGAATACATTTCGGGGACCTCAATCCAAATCTGGTATCGATCCATGACGCTCTACTGCCTCTCCCGCCTCAGAACTTATTCTGTCTACCGGGTACAGGTGGAACAAGGATGGGCTGATGCAGTTCTTACTGCCGTATATATCATCCACAGGCAACAACCCTCTTCCCATTTAGGTGTCCCCAGCTTATTGGCTTTTCTCCTATCACTTTCTACTTTTTTGTTGTAAATGCTATTTTCTTCTTCCCTCTTCAGAAAGAGACAAACTATCTTCTCGTTCTGTTCCGTGTATTTCAAAAATTGGTAAACTGCTCGTTTCGTATCTTGAAGAAAGTAGGCCTGTCGGCGGTCGGGTCAATAATAGCTATGCCATTGACCGACCTCCGTCCGATCCCGAATGTGGGCGGGATTAGATCGTGGTCGATGATACGGTCGAAAAGACCAGCGAGCAAGATGGTTTTTAATAGTACGTCACTCCCTATCATTGCCTTATGAGTTCTAACATCCTACAATCGTACCGATGTCTACTAAAACCTACGGGCGGGTGCTCCGCAACAGCGGCACTTATCCAATTTTTCCCAGAGTGCCCTGGTTTCGACTGAGTCAGAGCTAACTTGGGGTGCCTGGGCAGGCATATAGACAACTTCCTCGTCTTCTATAACAGCTTGTGAAGCACTAGGCATATTTCCTAAGGACTTGCTAGGAGTTGTTTGCAATTGGTTCTGAGTTTGGACTAACAGAGTGAGGTCTGCCATCATCTTTTTCAATTCCTTCATTTCTGCCTGTAACTGGGTAACAGCCGGGGGTGGTTCTTCTGAACTCATGGTAGAAAATAGTTGGATGGGATGAGGAGGAGACTGGGGGAAGGTCGGCAACCTGGTCAGTCTACTTGAGGTCCGTGCCCACAGGGCTTGAGGGGGAGCCCTTCTCTTGGGCGAAATGGTGCCTATATTTTGATAGAATGTTTAGATTCGTTTTTGGTTTATGAATTTTGAATGAATGAATGATTTCAACAAATGGGTTAGTCAAACAAAGTCAGCTCAAATGAAAACAATTCCCTGAGGCGCTGTCAAGCAGTGGAAACGCTCTTTAATGGAACTTTAGCTTTAGCTGGTCGTGACCAAGAAACCACCGGTTTCGCTTGGTGGGCCGGGAATGCCCGACAACTCAATTTGTCCGGTAAACTACTCGGGGCTCACGTAGCCCATGCCGGATTAATCGTATTCTGGGCCCGAGTCCCCTAGTGATCGAAGATCCACCTTAAGGTATTATTTGTTTGTGGATGGTAATCTCATTTCATGGAGAAGTAAGAAGCAGCCTTTAGTACTTTAAGGCTCGATTCGAGTTCGAGTGCGGAGGCTGAGTGCCGTGCCATGGGTCATGCTACGTGTGAACTATTATGGTTCAGATCACTTTTATGCGAATTACGCGTGTGCAGATGTGGTGCTATGCCCTTATACTGTGACAACCAAGCTGCCACACAAATCGCAAACAATCCTGTCTTCTTAGCTTGTTTGGCGCGTTGCGTTTGATTCCTTCCCACCCTCTTCCAAAGTATGGAAGAGCGGCTTTCTCAGCGGTGGGATTGAATACCCGGATCGAATCAAAGTTCACGCCGCCCGCCCTGAACAAATAGGAGGCGTGGGCCACAGGTCGCACATAAGCCGCCGGGTCATACGACAGAAGAACACCCAACATAAAGATGCACACTCCTCCATGTGAAATATGAATCTTCATTGGAGCTTTTTGGTAGTAGTCGTGACCAACAGCCATCAGCTGTCGGCTCGTTGGTAAGGCGAGAGCTTCAAGCCCGATTTCTGGTGGCACACCCCCCATACAAGCACGACCCGACGAAGGGGGGACAACGGCCCCATTTACAACTATGGGAAAGACGCTTACTGTCTGCTCCAATCGACACCCGACTATGAAGAATGGAGAGGGGCTACCTGTGCGGAATATGAGGAATTTTCTGCGCTTATCACGCAGATTAGGAATGAGAAAGGCACAGAAAGCTCGTCTCAAGGAACGAAGCAGTCAGCCCGGAAGAGAATAGTGAAAGAGAAGGAAGTAGAGGAAGAAGGAAAGGAAGAAAAATGGAAGAGGAATGTTCTCTCCAATGATGTGTCATAAAGACAGATGCTACGAGTCCGTACCGAACCTTTTCATGCAAGGTCTCGTGGAAGTAAGACAGACGCAATCATTTCCTGCAGATATAAAGGAAAAGGATTAGTAGCAGACTGAAAACCAAAACTCTAACAATTGGGCTAACGCGCCCCCAGCAAGCAAGAAGCCGGATGCGCTAACGCGCAACGTCTTCGCGCGCCTTACTCGAATAGGGGCGCATCCGTTGATTCTTGGATGCACGTTAGCGCTTTACTAAACAAGCAACGACCCTACTATACTTACTACTAATAAAGATAAAGGCTAAAGGCGCCTCGCCTTTACTCTAATAAGGGTTAGTCATTTCGTTTAGTACGAGATCGCTTCACACCTCGCCTTATAGTGGACTGGTGTGGTCTCACCGGCAGAAGTCACCCTGGCTTTTCAAAATGGACAGGCGGCCTTTCAAATAGGAGGATGGAAAACACCAGGTCCTGGCTAGGGTGGCCCCCATTTCGCTTTACCAACCCCAGGGAAACTCCGAATACAGGCCGTCATCGTTTGTACAGACAGACTTTTTGGGTGCTAAGATCCAAAGTCGAGAGGGAAACAGCCCAGATCGTACGCTAAGGTCCCTAAGCAATCACTTAGTGGAAAAGGAAGTGATCGAGCGATGACAACCAGGAGGTGGGCTTGGAAGCAGCCATCCTTTGAAGAAAGCGTAATAGCTCACTGGTCTAGCTCCATGGCCTTGTTGGTCCCGAGGGACGAAGGAGGCTAGGTTAGCCGAAAGATGGTTATCGGTTCAAGGACGCAAGGTGACCTTGCTTTTTCAGGGTAAGAAGGGGTAGATAAAATGCCTCGAGCCAATGTCCGAGTACCAGATCCCACCAAGGCGATACGCGGGTTCGGGCTTCTCCTTCTAGGTCTGACTCCGGCCCTAAAGCCTGAGGTGAATTCGGCAAGGGGAAGTCAAATTTCGATGTTGCAACCAATGCTTGACAAAACCGATCCTTTCTTTCATTTGTGGGATCATTCTACGCTGTCGGGAGGTCTCCCACGAGACGTCACCTATAATCGCCCTGCCCTCGCCAAAGAAGCTTCAGTGCTCGCCTTACGAGCGAAGAATTTCAAGAGTGACTCGGAACAAAAAAGGAAATAGAATCCTTCTCAGGTCTCCGGCTTGAATGCCTCCGTTTGCTGGGTTGAATCAGCTCTTTCAGACCCATGTTGAAATAGCAGCACATCCAGGTGTAGATATTGATCGAGATGGAGATGAAGAAAGCGCCTCTTCGAAAGTACGTTGACGACCTGGATCCACCGACATCAATGACATAGGTCGCATTTGGACGAGTAGCGTCTTGTTGCAATGGGTTATGCGCAAGAGTACGGAGTGGACTACGATGAGACCTTTGCATCGGTTGCAAAGATGACCACTACCACTTTTCGTACCTTAATTGCTGTTGCTGCAGTCAAACAGTAACCCAACTCTCATCCCAGTTAGACGTCAAGAACGCATTTCTTCACGGCGATTTACATCAGGAGGTCTTTATGCAGCATCCCCCAGGCTCCCTGGAAAGATCCGACTGAAGTGCCAGCTAGGGAGCCGGCAGTCCCAAGTTACC